>JANFAF010000138.1:0-187638 GCA_024663475.1 Pisolithus thermaeus | reverse complement strand
TTCATGCCTCCTCCAAACGAGCTTCTGCTCCCTTAGAGCTAATTCATGCCAACCTACTCGAACTACCCGTTGATGTCATGCCGACTTTTCGCCTTTACGCTTTCGTGCAACACGCCGTCTTTCCCACGCCTCACGCCTCGTTTCCTCTCGCCGCTTTCCTCTCCGTGTACCGGAAACGGTACGCCTACGATACAGGACCACTGTCCCTGTGGACAAGTCCATAGACTTTGCCGTACGGTACACTTACATATATGTTTTCCCTTTTTGGATATGCTTTAGATCTCGGAACGAGATCTATAGACTTCTTTCATTTCCGCCGTTTTACCTTTTTGCTTCTTTATCACGTGACCTCACGTCGCGACACAACACGACTCATAATGAGGGATGGACTCCATCCCCGGTTATGACTCGACGCTAGCGGAGGAGCGTGTTGTTTGCGCGTCAGTCGCAAACAAGCTTTACTACCCTTTACCTACTATAGAGATTGTACTTACTAATGCACTGTCGGCTGCAGGGTATATAACCCTCGCAGAATCCGACAGATGCTCCTTGTACTTTATTCTACCTAACAACCTCCCTGGTAAAGGGTCTTGCTTACTCTTTAACCTCTGTTCGCCGGACATAAATCCGCGACTGTCACGGTTGTAAAGGGTGTCCCTGACGAACTTATCCGAGTTCGTTATACTTGCAAGAGGTCCGCCTTAGTTGGCTCGCCTATTGCCTCCCTCAGGTCCGACTTCATCGTAAGATCAAGTCATTAAATCGCGCACGTCGGCCCGCGCTTTGGAACAGCGCGTTATCAGCCGCCGCCACACGACAAAAGAATAAAGTACCCCTCTTCGCTCCCTGTCTGACCCTTGTATCCGGATAGTCCCTGGTCTGGGATATCGGCGGGTGGTACAAGTGAAAGTCGACATACCTGAAGAGCCTTCAACAATCACTCGTCCTATATCGGCAAACGAGATACAGCTCCCCTAGAGGTAGCAGCTGAAAATCAACCGATCCCGATACTGTTCCACACGAGTAACCCCAAACAAACCAATCATCACCTTTCCATTGCAAGCGTCAGCCACTCAGAGGTATAAGGCCTAAGAGACTGAAGAGTAACTTGCATTGAGAACAGGTCTGCCACCTGTGTCAAGATACGAAGTGAATTCCAGTAAAGGCATCCCAGTGGTAGCCCTCGATAGCAAGACCCGTAACCAGTCGGGATAACTTCAAAGATCGAAGGCCCAGTAAAAGCGAATCTTAACTTAGAGGCCTCGCAAACCCTAAGTTCAGAAGATTCATGACTCGTATTAAAGAAGCCCGGAGTTAAAAGAAGAAGTCTGCAAAAGTGTCTTCCGAAGCGGGTTCATCAAAGTTCCGTCCTCGAGGACAACCCCCTAAAGTTCCCCCGCGTTCCAACACTACCGCAGCACCAGAAAAACTAGAGCGCACCGCTTCATCGCAGCGCTTTCAACCGTATCCGGTAATGAGTCCCACCAAATCAGAAGGAGGAGAGGGTAACCAGGCCCAGACCTCACAAGAAGCAGTCAAACCAACCCAAACACAGTTTACCCAGTTCCGAGAACCGGAGCCGTTAGCCGGGAAGAAGATCGAAGAAGAAGAAACACACACAGCTCTAACCAAATCAGCTTCGACTTCCCTCGACCTAAATATGGCTGGTTTCGGAGAACAAGAACAAATCGCTGCCCTGGCAGATCAACTTCGACAGTTCGCTACTACGACAGACCCCTTCGCAGGAAAAAGCGTTGGAAACGTTAAAGAGCTAGTGCAGTGGTATGAAAACCTGACCGGCCGAACAGGGCTGGCCTTCCCTGCCTATACAATTCCAAGATCCAACGTAGCCGAAGAAAAGGCCCCTGAAGGAAGAGGAGTAGATCGAAAGGAGCTTGGCCTAGGAAAGCCTCTCCCGTTCGATGGAACTAGTGGCAAGTTCGAAGCGTGGATCGCCTCCGTTAACAATTATCTCAATCTCAATCGCCATGTCTACGACACCGACGAGCGGAAAATCGGTTTCGCTCTATCTTTCATGAACCAAGGAGCCGCTGTACATTTTGCCGAGAACTACCTTAAAGAACACACAACAGTCGCCGGCGACGTCTACCTTTATGACAGCTGGACTACCTTCCTCGCAAAACTACGAAAGATATTCAAGGTCGGAGACACTGAGGTGTTAGCCTTCCTCAAGATGGCCGAAATTAAACAAGGAGATATGCCGTTAGCAAAGTATATCGGCGAGTTCCTCGATCTCATCACTAGAGCTTCGATATCACGAGATGATCGACAAGCCGGAGTCTATTTCGGGAAAGGCCTAAACAACCGAACTACCAAATGGATCTTACAATCCGGGAAAATCCCTCAAACAGTACAAGAGTGGATTGACGCGGCCGTCGATGCACAAACTGCAAAAGCAAGTCTCGGAGTATACAACGAATGCTTAACCAAGGATGATCGAGAAGTTCTACACATGTACCAAGACGAAGGTACCTCACATGGAAAATCTCAAACACGTGACCCGTACGCTATGGACGTGGATTGGCAAAAGAAATCTGTATACCGACCACCCCAGAAAAGGAAGTCCGACCCCTATCGGTTCCGAGAAGTGCGTATGGAAAATAAAGGAGAATGTTTCCGCTGTGGAGGGAAAGGACACTTCAAGAAAGACTGCACGCTATCCGAAGGACAAAAGCTTGTCCGAGAAGTAAAGGCCTCCTACACCACCGAAGAGTTTCAGAAACTCAGAGAAGCATTAAATGGGAAGGAGGATTTTTAAGTAACTCTCCTGGTGCTACCCCGACCAAGGAGAGTAGATGTACGTTCCGTTCGTTCTGTGCCCCAGAATTAATGTCTGTAGTTCACATCAATGAATTCCCCTCTGTGAGGGCGATCACTGGCACACTTTTCCTTACAGAACGGAATGAAGGGGAGATAAGAGCCGTTATCGATAGCGGCGCAGAATGCAATGCCATAAGTCGAGAGGCGGTTGCAAGATACCGCCTGGAGACTAAGAAGATCAAGAACCCATGGTCGCCTCGAAGCTTCGAAGGGTCCTCTGAACAAGTAATCGACTCCGTCGCCCTGTTCACAGGAAGAGTCCACGGGAGACACTTCAAAATCTCTGCGTATGTCATGACCCTCAAGAACGAAAGCGTGCTCCTAGGCATGCCGTGGCTTCAGCAAGCGCAACCAGTTATTGATTGGGTAGCCAGAAAAATCGTGGGATGGGGAACTCCAGAGGTCGCAAGCCTATCAATAAATCGAACCTCGATATTGACCCAACTAGAGGCACAAATAAAACATGAAGAGGTTTCTCTCCCAAGAGAGTATAATGCCTATCAAGAAGTGTTCTCAGAAAACTGCCCCCTACCTCCCCACCGACCTGGCTACGACCATACTATCAAGCTCGATCCGTCCAAAGACCTTAAAACCTATAAACCGGCAAAAATCTACCCGTTGTCTCGAGACGAGCTACAACTGCTCGATGAATTCCTCGAAGAAAATTTACAAACCGGGAAAATAGAAAAGGTCCAAAACACGGATGTCTTAATCGTACCGCCGGCACCGGTCTTCTTTGTCGGAAAGAAGGATGGCAAGAAAAGGCTCATCCAAGATTACCGACAACTCAACTCTTTCACCATACCGGATCGATATCCACTACCGCTTGTAAAACCCATTCTCGACGAATTGGTTGAATCCAAATTTTTCGCCAAGTTTGATGTTCGATGGGGTTTCACCAACGTACGAGTTGAAGGAGAAGAAGACGCGCTGCTCGGGTCATTTGTCACCCCTCGAGGGGTGTTCAAACCCACTGTCATGTTCTTTGGACAAAATAATGCACCTCCAACGTTCCAACGATACATGGATGGAAAGTTCGGACAATTACGAACGTCAAAGAAAGGAGTCATCTACCTAGATGACGTCACCATCCATGCCAAGACGTGCGAGGAGCTAAAGAAAAATGTCAAAGAATTTCGGGAGATCGTGAAGAAGGAAAATCTACGCCTCAAGTTGTCAAAGTGCGTATTCGAAGCCGAAGAAATAGAATTCCTCGGGTACATCATACGCCACGGGCAGTACGAGACTGCGCCAGTAAAAGTCGAGGCCGTTAAAAACTGGAAGACCCCCCCCAACCTCCACGATGTTTGGCAGTTCTTGGGGTTCTGCAACTTCTATCGCCAGTTTATCCCATCCTTCGCCATGATCTCGAAACCATTACACGAATTAACGAAAAAGGATTTCCCATGGAAATGGGGACCCGTGCAGGAAGAAGCTTTCCAAAAGCTGAAGACTTATATGTGTCAAGCCCCTGTCCTGCGACTACCAGATTTTGATAAACCGTTCGAGGTGTATACAGACGCCTCCAAGCTAGGCACAGGCACCGTACTCTGTCAAAGTTTCGAAGGAAACTTGCATCCAATCACATACCTCTCCCAGTCGCTCCAAGGAGCTGAACAAAATTATCAAGTATATGATCTGGAGATGCTAGCTGTCGTACGCGCTCTGAAGGCCTGGAAACACTACTTGCTATCGCCTCCTGAGGACACTATCATTCACACCGACCACGAAAATCTCACATATTATCGGGAACCACAAAATCTTACCGGAAGACAAGCCCGATGGCTTGCTTACATCCAAGGATTCCCACTCAAGTTTAAACATAATCCCGGTCGACGAATGATAGTCCCTGACACCCTTTCTCGTAACCCTGCCTTTACTCCAAGCACACCGGTGGAAACCACAGTCCTCCCACTGTCGATTTGGCTAAAGGGGGGGGGTGAACCCATTAAAAACGACCTTGTTCCTGTCGAAACAACAACAAAAACCACCTTAAACTCCAATAAAGAGGAGCCTTCGACAGTGAAAGTCCAAAAGGTCCACAAGAACCCTCCCGCCAAGAAACCAGGCATCTTACGAGTGTCACAAGAAACGTTCGACGAGATAAAGAACTCGTCAAAAGAAGACAAAAGTTACGTCATCATTAATGAGCAAGGGGAAAACGTCATCGAAGACCCCGCATCTGGCATCAAAACCAAAAATGGAAGGATTTACGTTCCTCCGAAAGCCCGAAGAAAAACGCTATCGGACTTCCACGATCACCCGTCAGCAGGCCACCCTGGCGTCCGAGCAATGAGCTCCACCATGAATAAACACTGTTTTTGGCCAGGAATGTGGAAGAGCATCCAAGAATACATCAAAGGCTGCCCTACATGCCAGTCGTCAAAGGTCGTGCGACAAAATCATCCCCCTCCGCTCCAACCGATCGAGTCGAATACACCGCTGCCATTTAAACAGGTCTCCATGGATTTCGTAACCGACCTCCCCCAGTCTCACGGACACGACTCTATCCTCACAATCATATACCACGGTCTCACCAAGGCCATCAAGCTACTTCCATGCGATAAGTCCGTAAACTCCGAGGACCTTGCAGACCTCTGGCTACAGCACGTATATCCTCATTATGGAATCCCCGAATCCATCATATCGGACCGAGGACCACAATTCATTAGTGCCTTCACACAAAACCTTTATAAGGCCTTACAAATCAAACCAAGATATTCATCCGGGTATCACCCGCAGACCAATGGAGAGGCCGAACGTGTCAACCAAGAGGTGGAAGGATATCTAAGAATGTATTGCGCCGAAAAACCAAATGACTGGAGCAAGTATCTTGCCCTCGCAGAATTCGCGCATAACTCAAGAACCCACTCCACCCACGGACAAAGCCCGTTCTACCTTCTTTATGGATATGAACCGGATCCATACCCGTCAGTGCACACGTCAAAGGCCCCACAGGTCGAGGAACGACTGGAAGCTTTAGCTCACGCAAGAGATGCCGCTCTAATTGCACATAAGAAAACCACGGAGAAAATGGCTTCCTCCAGACCCGACCCGTTATCGTATCAACCCCCGATCCAAGGACAACTCGTTTGGCTAGATGCGCGTGACCTAGAACGCGATCTACAATCAACAAAGCTTGCCCCAAGATGCATTGGACCTTTCCGGATCAAAGAGGTTGTCTCGGACATTGCTGTACGCCTAGATCTACCCGATCATTGGCAGGTACATTCAGTATTTCACACGTCAAGGATCTTCCCGTATCACGAAACTCCCGAATATGGTCCAACACTGCCACCGCCGCTTCCAGAACTGATCGATGATGTCCCTGAATGGGAAGTCGAAGCCATCCTTAATCACAAGGAAGTAAAGACATGCCGAGGTGTAAGGACGCGTTATTTGGTCAAGTGGAGTGGATACGGACACGCAAGCAATACTTGGGAACCGGAGAGTAACTTGGTCAACGCGGAGGAATTACTTGAAGAGTATAAAAGGAGTCGTCGAAAACCCCCAGAGTCTCAACAACCAGCTCGGAAATCCTCTCGTCGAAAACAACGAAAAAGCTAAATGTCCTACTCTGACGATGAACGCAATTCCGAGTCACGTGAATACCTGTTGGACTCATACATCTCCTACGACGACACCGATTACGACTTCTCCCCGTTTTCATCACCCATCTCCCAGATATCCACACCACCAATCGACTCCGTCGCAGCCTCTATCCAATCCCTTTTCGACCCCAACGCCGAAATGCCCTGTAACCCCCACTCCAGTGTCACCGTGCGCACCCTCTCAAAGGGAAAGCGAAAGGCTTCCCCTAAAACTCCCCGAACGCGTCCATACCCTGAGCCGATCTACCGACAGACCTGCAACACGCCACCCCCTGAGGCAACTCCCACCTCTCACCCCAGTACATCCGTTGACCCGGCAGGTGGAAACCCATCAGCCTCGACCCAGACCCCCCATGTCCCTACAACAAGGAACGCCCCCGCAGCCCTCCTCTGCCAACCAGAGGACTATGAAGGCTATATTCGGATCCTTGAAAAATTCGACGAATGGGTCATCTATGGATGGGATGTCGGCGACGACAGTGACTATCTCCGGATGCTGTCCCAGATCTATGGAAGCATCGAACTTACAGTCCATCACACCGCCAACGTCCTAAAGGCCGGAGACGTCGTCGTTGACGAGGAGTCTAAGGGAACCGTGTTTATGGAATCCGAAGGAATAAAGGTCGTCGAAGAAACTCACAATATGCTCATCTCGCTCATCAATATCGTTCATGTCCACTTCGGCCCCTCTCTCGTAAAATCCTTTCGGTCGTTTCGCAGCTGCTTGCCCGAACATCTCCCACGTCCTCAGGTCTCCGATGGTTCCTCCAACGGTGGAGCCAATGAATTTGGTTCAAACGTTGAGGGACGAGAGGAGGTTCCTGGACCAAACAATGAGGCGACCTCTGGAAATGGCCCAGTTCAAGGAAACTCAAAGGGGACTGATCATGGATGACAAGAGGAGGTACCAAAATCCGAGGTACCACCCGTCGGAATGGCGACATCTCCAGTATCTGGCGTCGATCGGGAAGAGAAGAGCAGTGAATCGACTGCAGAAGGGCTCTTACAGAGCGAAGAAGGACCTATTCTCCCGGGAGTTCGATGGCTCGCCATTGATCGAAGAAGAGAGGAAGAAGAGAGCGCCAGTAGAAAGTTCCTTCGGCTCGCGGCCCAGATACTTGGAGAAAGGTGCGACGACCCGTGGACAGAGGAGGAAGAAAGAATCGACCGCTGGAGAGAATTCTTGCTCAAGGTCTATGACACTCGAGGCTACTGGAAATACGATCTATTCAACGCCTCGTATACAACGCAAGCCCTCCCAGCAAAGCCTTTCTACCCTCTCGAGTCTAATGACCGACTCTGCCTCGAGCTCGGTGGAAGAGTCCAACTCGACCCCCTACATCCCCTCTATAAACACACTTGCCTCGACTGTCGAAGGCTTGGACATTGGTCGTGCCGAAATGGAAAGGGATCCAGGTGGACTGACCCTCATGGATGTCCTATTGGACCATCCAAGAGCAATGCCAGAAATCGACGCACTTGAACGCTTGATTTTCCAAGATATGGATAGTTGGTGAGGCCACCAACCTTCTCTTCCGAGGGGGGGGGTGATGTCATGCCGACTTTTCGCCTTTACCGCTTTCGTGCAACACGCCGTCTTTCCCGCGCCTCACGCCTCGTTTCCTCTCGCCACTTTCCTCTCCGTGTACCGGAAATGGTACGCCTACGATACAGGACCACTGTCCCTGTGGACAAGTCCATAGACTTTGCCGTACGGTACGCTTACATATATGTTTCCCTTTTTGGATATGCTTTAGATCTCGGAACGAGATCTATAGACTTCTTTCATTTCCGCCGTTTTACCTTTTTGCTTCTTTATCACGTGACCTCACGTCGCGACGCGACACGACTCATAATGAGGGATGGACTCCATCCCCGGTTATGACTCGACACTAGCGGAGGAGCGTGTTGTTTGCGCGTCAGTCGCAAACAAGCTTTACTACCCTTTACCTACTATAGAGATTGTACTTACTAATGCACTGTCGGCTGCAGGGTATATAACCCTCGCAGAATCCAACAGATGCTCCTTGTACTTTATTCTACCTAACAACCTCCCTGGTAAAGGGTCTTGCTTACTCTTTAACCTCTGTTCGTCGGACATAAATCCGCAACTGACACGGTTGTAAAGGGTGTCCCTGACGAACCTATCCAAGTTCGTTATACTTGCAAGAGGTCTGCCTTAGTTGGCTCGCCTATTGCCTCCCTCAGGTCTGACTTCATCGCAAGATCAAGTCATTAAATTGCACACGTCGGCCCGTGCTTTGGAACAGCGCGTTATCAGCCGCCACCGCACGACAGTTGAGTCTTACTACCGAGCACGTTATGTCTTTACTCTCCTTGATGACTACTCCTCTTTTGGTTTTTGCCTCTATCTTCGCTTAAAATCCGACACTTTGTCTCATTTTCGTGACTGGCTGTCCATCATTGAACGACAAACTGGATGTCCCCTTAAGACCTTCCGTTCGGATCGAGGGGGAGAGTTTATGGGTACTGAATTCAAGTTGCTCCTCAACTCCAAGGGTATCGTTCATGAGCTGTCCATAGCGGACCAGCCACAACAAAATGGTCGTGCTGAACGCTTTAACCAAACTATTCTTGAGAAGGCTGGATCGATACGTCATCATGCCTGTGTACCAAAACGGTACTGGAACTTTGCCTTCGACACTGCTTTACATGTTTACAATCGCACTCCATTGAGGAGATCCCTTTGGAAAACACCGTGCGAGTTGTTCTTAGGCAAAATCCCCGACATATCATACTTCCGAGTCTTTGGATGTTTAGCCTATGTATGGATTCCCAAAGATCAACGGAAAGATAAATTGGAACCTCATGCCTTGGAAATGGTTTTCCTTGGCTATGAACCGAACACAAAGGGGTATCGGTTCCTACATGGTCAGAAAGTTGTAATCGCAAGAACTGCAAAGTTTGCTGAAGAAGTTTTTCCTTTTTGTAGTACGAATTTAGGAAAGGAACACAAATCCGATAACTCAGACCTTATCCCTGTGACGAACCAAGAACCAATACAAACTAACATGCCTACCAATGATGATTGGATGGATAATGGGCCTGATCAGCCAATGGACGAGAGACCCCAATCTCGACCACAAACTCCAAACAATGATAATGACCCACCGCGGAACAATGGTGATGGTGACCAGGATGCTGGAAATCCGCATATACCACCAAGGGAATTCCCACCAAGGGCAGATCCGCGTACCGATCGAAATGCACCACAAATACGAGACAAATGGGTGCAACATCCTCATAGACCTTTCAATGTACCTGCTGAACCAAGAAGACCTCTCGTTATTGCTCGTGAGAATCCACGAGTTCCTCGAATTAGAATTCCTCCACGACGACCTGGAAATGTTTATGGAGAACGCAGAGATCCGGTCGAAATCGAAAAGGAGATTCGAGAGAAACGAGATGCTATTCATAAAATGGTTGATGATAGCATTCAAGCTATCAGGCAAAAACATCCTCAGTGGGATCCGCCTGAAACAACAGAGGAAGCACAACCAGAAGCAGGACCTTCGCGTTTTCCGGAAGCACAAACCGATGAGACCAAAGAAGCCTCATTCGTGATATTGTTAGCTGTGCGAATTAAACAAGCTCCGGAACAGTTTAGGGATGTATTAAAACTCCCAAAAGCTGAACAAACCCTTTGGTTTGACGCCATGAAGGATGAAATAAAATCGATCGAAGAACGAAAAGTTTGGACGCTAGTGGATCCTCCTCCAGGATGTAAATTGGTTAAATCAAGATGGGTCTACGCTATCAAAAGCGATGGTCGTCACAAAGCCAGATTAGTAGCAAAAGGCTTTACTCAAGAGTATGGGATAGACTTCGGAGACACTTTCTCCCCGGTCGCACGCTTTGAAACAGTGCGGATCCTCCTAGCTCACGCAGCGCAGCACAATTGGGAAATGGAAGCATTAGACGTGAAAACTGCCTTCTTATATGGCAAGCTAGACGAGGAAATTTATATGGAACAACCGGAAGGATTTAAAGTCAAAGGTCAAGAGCACAAAGTTTATCGGTTGCTGCGAGCACTATATGGTTTAAAGCAAGCAGCACTCTCGTGGAACAAAGAACTACATCAATCACTCCTTCAGATGGGTTTCCTCCGATCAAAAGTCGATGCCGGTGTATACTACTATCAATCAAAAGCCGGAACAGTGATATTCTTGGTGTATGTTGACGATGGACTTTTCCTCGCCTCACACAAGAATTTACTCAAGAAAAAGAAAGACGAGTTTATAAAAACATGGGAGTCTAGAGATTTAGGCGAAGTAAAAGAATATCTTGGAATCCAGATAAAAAGAAATCGCCGAACCAATGAAATTTGGTTGGACCAAATCCCATATGTTCAAAAGGTCGTTAAACGATTCGGAATGGAGCACGCGACTTCTGTTCGCACTCCTTTACCCTCTGGATATATTCCTGAGAAAGCTCTGGAGAAATACCAATCAAATTCTCAACTTCGCTCTCGTTTTCAATTGGTTATAGGATCACTCTTATATATGGCTCTGGGAACCAGACCAGACATTGCCTTTTCGGTTATCCGAATGTCGCAATATATGTCAAATCCAACTGATCTCCATCTAAAACAGGCATTGCACATAGTTCGATATGTGGCATCCACTCCGAACCTCTGCCTTCATTATTATGGAAACAAAGCTAGAATTTATGGTTTTGCAGATTCCGATTGGGCCTCTAATAAAGACACTCGTCATTCGACTACTGGCTTTGCCATGTATTATGGCAACTCCCTTATTTCGTGGAGATCCCAAAAACAAAAGACAATCGCTCTTTCCTCTATGGAAGCAGAATATATGGCGATGTGCGATTCTGCCAGGCAGATTAAATGGCTTGATATGCTCTTCAACGAATTGTCCTTCAAGATGGATAAAACTATCCTCTACTGTGACAATATGGGTGCACGCTTTATCGCTGAAAACCCTGTCTCAGATGGACGCTCAAAACACATCGATATTCAGTGGCATTTTGTCTGCGAATGTGTTGAAGAAGGGTTATTCGCCATCGAATATGTCAATACTACTCAACAAAGGGCTGATGGATTAACCAAGTCCTTAACCTGGCAAAAGTTTGAAGAAAATCACTCGTCATTAGGATTGGTCAACCAACCTATCTAGAGCGAGGGGGAGTGTTGAAACTATTGTTGAAACTATTACCGGTTGTCGCTGACACGCATGTGATTGTTGTTCTAAGAATAGTTGTTCCATACTATTCTGATATGTTCTATTCTACCGGATTACCGGTTGACACGTTCCTAGTAGAAAGACAGAGGCGTACCTATATGGAAGGTCCTCTTACTTACAAATATAGTAGTTCTATTGTAGGTGCAGACACACCTGGTCCGTGCGCACCATAGAGGTATATATACCCTGTAGGATAGACCACAGGATGTAACAAGCGGAATACAAAGCTCCCTCTCTATATCTGTCGTGCGGCGGCGGCTGATAACGCGCTGTTCCAAAGCGCGGGCCGACGTGTGCGATTTAATGACTTGATCTTGCGATGAAGTCGGACCTGAGGGAGGCAATAGGCGAGCCGTCTGTGGCGGGCCTCTTGCAAGTATAACGAACTTGGATAAGTTCGTCAGGGACACCCTTTACAACCGTGTCAGTCGCGGATTTATGTCCGACGAACAGAGGTTAAAGAGTAAGCAAGACCCTTTACCAGGGAGGTTGTTAGGTAGAATAAAGTACAAGGAGCATCTGTTGGATTCTGCGCGGGTTATATACCCTGCAGCCAACAGTGCATTACTAAGTACAATTTCTATAGTAGGTAAAGGGTAGTAAAGCTTGTTTGCGACTGACGCGCAAACAACACGCTCCTCCGCTAGCATCGAGTCATAACCGGGGATGGAGTCCATCCCTCATTATGAGTCATGTCGCGTCGCGACGTGAGGTCACGTGATAAAGAAGCAAAAAAGGTAAAACGACAGAAATGAAAGAAGTCTATAGATCTCGTTCCGAGATCTAAAGCATATCCAAAAAGGGAAACATATATGTAAGCGTACCATACGGCAAAGTCTATGGACTTGTCCACAGGGACAGCGGTCCTGTATCGTAGGCGTACCGTTTCCGGTACACGGAGAGGAAAGCGGCGAGAGGAGACGAGGCGTGAGGCGCGGGAAAGACGGTGTGTTGCACGAAAGCGGTAAAGGCGAAAAGTTGGCATGACATCACCCCCCCCCTCGGAAGAGAAGGTTGGTGGCCTCACCAACTATCCATATCTTGGAAAATCAAGCGTTCAAGTGCGTCGATTTCCGGCATTGCTCTTGGATGGTCCAATAGGACGTCCATGAGGGTCAGTCCACCTGGATCCCTTTCCGTTTCGGCACGACCAATGTCCAAGCCTTCGACAGTCGAGGCAAGTGTGTTTATAGAGGGGATGTAGGGGGTCAAGTTGGACTCTTCCACCGAGCTCGAGGCGGAGTCGGTCATTAGACTCGAGAGGGTAGAAAGGCTTTGCTGGGAGGGCTTGCGTTGTATATGAGGCGTTGAATAGATCGTATTTCCAGTAGCCTCGAGTGTCGTAGACCTTGAGCAAGAATTCTCTCCAGCGGTCGACTCTTTCTTCCTCCTCTGTCCACGGGTCATCACACCTTTCTCCAAGTATCTGGGCCGCGAGCCGAAGGAACTTTCTACCGGCGCTCTCTTCTTCCTCTCTTCTTCAATCAATGGCGAGCCATCGAACTCCCGGGAGAATAGGTCCTTCTTCGCTCTGTAAGAGCCCTTCTGCAGTCGATTCACTGCTCTTCTCTTCCCGATCGACGCCAGATACTGGAGATGTCGCCATTCTGATGGGTGGTACCTCGGATTTTGGTACCTCCTCTTGTCATCCGTGATCAGTCCCCTTTGAGTTTCCTTGAACTGGGCCATTTCCAGAGGTCGCCTCATTGTTTGGTCCAGGAACCTCCTCTCGTCCCTCAACGTTTGAACCAAATTCATTGGCTCCACCGTTGGAGGAACCATCGGAGACCTGAGGACGTGGGAGATGTTCGGGCAAGCAGCTGCGAAACGACCAAAAGGATTTTACGAGAGAGGGGCCAAAGTGGACATGAACGACATTGACGAGCGAGATGAGCATATTGTGAGTTTCCTCGACGACCTTTATCCCTTCGGATTCCATAAACACGGTTCCCTTAGACTCCTCGTCAACCACAACATCTCCGGCCTTCAGGACGTTGGCGGTGTGATGGATTGTAAGTTCGATGCTTCCGTAGATCTGGGACAGCATCCAGAGATAGTCACTGTTGTCGCCGACATCCCATCCGTAGACGACCCATTCGTCGAATTTTTCAAGGATCCGAATATAGCCTTCATAGTCCTCTGGTTGGCAGAGGAGGGCTGCGGGGGCGTTCCTTGTTGTAGGGACATGGGGGGTCTGGGTCGAGGCTGATGGGTTTCCACCTGCCGGGTCAACGGATGTACTGGGGTGAGAGGTGGGAGTTGCCTCAGGGGGTGGCGTGTTGCAGGTCTGTCGGTAGATCGGCTCAGGGTATGGACGCGTTCGGGGAGTTTTAGGGGAAGCCTTTCACTTTCCCTTTGAGAGGGTGCGCACGGTGACACTGGAGTGGGGGTTACAGGGCATTTCGGCGTTGGGGTTGAAAAGGGATTGGATAGAGGCTGCGACGGAGTCGATTGGCGGTGCGGATATCTGGGAGATGGGTGATGAAAACAGGGAGAAGTCGTAATCGGTGTCGTCGTAGGAGATGTATGAGTCCAACAGGTATTCACGTGACTCGGAATTGCGTTCATCGTCAGAGTAGGACATTTAGCTTTTTCGTTGTTTTCAACGAGAGGATTTCCGAGCTGGTTGTTGAGACTCTGGGGGTTTTCGACGACTCCTTTTATACTCTTCGAGTAATTCCTCCGCGTTGACCAAGTTACTCTCCGGTTCCCAAGTATTGCTTGCGTGTCCGTATCCACTCCACTTGACCAAATAACGCGTTCTTACACCTCGGCATGTCTTTACTTCCTTGTGATTAAGGATGGCTTCGACTTCCCATTCAGGGACATCATCGATCAGTTCTGGAAGCGGCGGTGGCAGTGTTGGACCATATTCGGGAGTTTCGTGATACGGGAAGATCCTTGACGTGTGAAACACTGAATGTACCCGCCAATGATCGGGTAGATCTAGGCGTACGGCAACGTCCGAGACAACTTCTTTGATCCGGAAAGGTCCAACGCGTCTTGGGGCAAGCTTTGTTGATTGTAGATCGCGTTTTAGGTCACGCGCATCTAGCCAAACGAGTTGTCCTTGGATCGGGGGTTGATACGATAACGGGTCGGGTCCGGAGGAAGCCATTTTCTCTGCGGTTTTCTTATGTGCAATTAGAGCGGCGTCTCTTGCATGAGCTAAAGCTTCCAGTCGTTCCTCGACCTGTGGGGCCTTTGACGTGTGCACTGACGGGTACGGATCCGGTTCGTATCCATAAAGAAGGTAGAACGGGCTTTGTCCGTGGGTGGAGTGTGTTCTTGAGTTATGCGCGAATTCTGCGAGGGCAAGATACTTGCTCCAGTCATTTGGTTTTTCGGCGCAATACATTCTCAGATATCCTTCCACCTCTTGGTTGACACGTTCGGCCTCTCCATTGGTCTGCGGGTGATACCCAGACGAATATCTTGGTTTGATTCGTAAGGCCTTATAAAGGTTTTGTGTGAAGGCACTAATGAATTGTGGTCCTCGGTCCGATATGATGGATTCGGGGATTCCATAATGAGGATATACGTGCTGTAGCCAGAGGTCTGCAAGGTCCTCGGAGCTTACGGACTTATCGCATGGAAGTAGCTTGACGGCCTTGGTAAGACCGTGGTCTACGATTGTGAGGATAGAGTCGTGTCCGTGAGACTGGGGGAGGTCGGTTACGAAATCCATGGAGACCTGTTTAAATGGCAGCGGTGTATTCAACTTGATCGGTTGGAGCGGAGGGGGATGATTTTGTCGTACGACCTTTGTCGACTGGCATGTAGGGCAGCCTTTGATGTACTCTCGGATGCTCTTCCACATTCCTGGCCAAAAACAGTGTTTATTCATGGCGGAGCTCATTGCTCGGACGCCAGGGTGGCCTGCTGACGGGTGATCGTGGAAGTCCGATAACGTTTTTCTTCGGGCTTTCGGAGGAACGTAAATCCTTCCATTTTTGGTTTTGATGCCAGATGCGGGGTCTTCGATGATGTTCTCCCCTTGCTCATTAATGATGACATAACTTTTGTCTTCTTTTGACGAGTTCTTTATCTCGTCAAACGTTTCTTGTGACACTCGTAAGATGCCTGGTTTCTTGGCGGGAGGGTTCTTGTGGACCTTTGGGACTTTCACCGTCGAAGGCTCCTCTTTATTGGAGTTTAAGGTGGTTTTTGTTGTTGTTTCGACAGGAACAAGGTCATTTTTAACGGGTTCACCCCCCCCCTTTAGCCAAATCGACGGTGGGAGGACCGTGGTTTCCACCAGTGTTGTTGGAGTAAAGGCAGGGTTACGAGAAAGGGTGTCAGGGACTATCATTCGTCGACCGGGATTATGTTTAAACTTGAGCGGGAATCCTTGGATGTAAGCAAGCCATCGGGCTTGTCTTCCGGTAAGATTTTGTGGTTCCCGATAATACGTGAGATTTTCGTGGTCGGTGTGAATGATAGTATCTTCGGGAGGCGATAGCAAGTAATGTTTCCAGGCCTTCAGAGCGCGTACGACAGCCAGCATCTCCAGATCATATACTTGATAATTTTGTTCAGCTCCTTGGAGCGACTGGGAGAGGTATGCGATTGGATGCAAGTTTCCTTCGAAACTTTGACAGAGTATGGCGCCTGTGCCTACGTTGGAACGTTGGAGGTGCGTTATTTTGTCCAAAGAACATGACAGTGGGTTTGAACACCCCTCGAGGGGTGACGAATGACCCGAGCAACGTGTCTTCTTCTCCTTCAACTCGTATGTTGGTGAAACCCCATCGAACATCAAACTTGGCGAAAAATTTGGATTCAACCAATTCGTCGAGAATGGGTTTTACAAGCGGTAGCGGATATCGATCCGGTATGGTGAAAGAGTTGAGTTGTCGGTAATCTTGGATGAGCCTTTTCTTGCCATCCTTCTTTCCGACAAAGAAGACCGGTGCCGGCGGTACGATCAAGACATCCGTGTTTTGGACCTTTTCTATTTTCCCGGTTTGTAAATTTTCTTCGAGAAATTCATCGAGCAGTTGTAGCTCGTCTCGAGACAACGGGTAGATTTTTGCCGGTTTATAGGTTTTAAGGTCTTTGGACGGATCAAGCTTGATAGTATGGTCGTAGCCAGGTCGGTGGGGAGGTAGGGGGCAGTTTTCTGAGAACACTTCTTGATAGGCATTATACTCTCTTGGGAGAGAAACCTCTTCATGTTTTATTTGTGCCTCCAGTTGGGTCGATATCGAGGTTCGGTTTATTGATAGGCTTGCGACCTCTGGAGTTCCCCATCCCACGATTTTTCTGGCTACCCAATCAATAACTGGTTGCGCTTGCTGAAGCCACGGCATGCCTAGGAGCACGCTTTCGTTCTTGAGGGTCATGACATACGTGGAGATCTTGAAGTGTCTCCCGTGGACTCTTCCCGTGAACAGGGCGACGGAGTCGATTACTTGTTCAGAGGACCCTTCGAAGCTTCGAGGCGACCATGGGTTCTTGATCTTCTTAGTCTCCAGGCGGTATCTTGCAACCGCCTCTCGACTTATGGCATTGCATTCTGCGCCGCTATCGATAACGGCTCTTATCTCCCCTTCATTCCGTTCCGTAAGGAAAAGTGTGCCAGTGATCGCCCTCACAGAGGGGAATTCATTGATGTGAACTACAGACATTAATTCTGGGGCACAGAACGAACGGAACGTACATCTACTCTCCTTGGTCGGGGTAGCACCAGGAGAGTTACTTAAAAATCCTCCTTCCCATTTAATGCTTCTCTGAGTTTCTGAAACTCTTCGGTGGTGTAGGAGGCCTTTACTTCTCGGACAAGCTTTTGTCCTTCGGATAGCGTGCAGTCTTTCTTGAAGTGTCCTTTCCCTCCACAGCGGAAACATTCTCCTTTATTTTCCATACGCACTTCTCGGAACCGATAGGGGTCGGACTTCCTTTTCTGGGGTGGTCGGTATACAGATTTCTTTTGCCAATCCACGTCCATAGCGTACGGGTCACGTGTTTGAGATTTTCCATGTGAGGTACCTTCGTCTTGGTACATGTGTAGAACTTCTCGATCATCCTTGGTTAAGCATTCGTTGTATACTCCGAGACTTGCTTTTGCAGTTTGTGCATCGACGGCCGCGTCAATCCACTCTTGTACTGTTTGAGGGATTTTCCCGGATTGTAAGATCCATTTGGTAGTTCGGTTGTTTAGGCCTTTCCCGAAATAGACTCCGGCTTGTCGATCATCTCGTGATATCGAAGCTCTAGTGATGAGATCGAGGAACTCGCCGATATACTTTGCTAACGGCATATCTCCTTGTTTAATTTCGGCCATCTTGAGGAAGGCTAACACCTCAGTGTCTCCGACCTTGAATATCTTTCGTAGTTTTGCGAGGAAGGTAGTCCAGCTGTCATAAAGGTAGACGTCGCCGGCGACTGTTGTGTGTTCTTTAAGGTAGTTCTCGGCAAAATGTACAGCGGCTCCTTGGTTCATGAAAGATAGAGCGAAACCGATTTTCCGCTCGTCGGTGTCGTAGACATGGCGATTGAGATTGAGATAATTGTTAACGGAGGCGATCCACGCTTCGAACTTGCCACTAGTTCCATCGAACGGGAGAGGCTTTCCTAGGCCAAGCTCCTTTCGATCTACTCCTCTTCCTTCAGGGGCCTTTTCTTCGGCTACGTTGGATCTTGGAATTGTATAGGCAGGGAAGGCCAGCCCTGTTCGGCCGGTCAGGTTTTCATACCACTGCACTAGCTCTTTAACATTTCCAACGCTTTTTCCTGCGAAGGGGTCTGTCGTAGTAGCGAACTGTCGAAGTTGATCTGCCAGGGCAGCGATTTGTTCTTGTTCTCCGAATCCAGCCATATTTAGGTCGAGGGAAGTCGAAGCTGATTTGGTTAGAGCTGTGTGTGTTTCTTCTTCTTCGATCTTCTTCCCGGCTAACGGCTCCGGTTCTTGGAACTGGGTAAACTGTGTTTGGGTTGGTTTGACTGCTTCTTGTGAGGTCTGGGCCTGGTTACCCTCTCCTCCTTCTGATTTGGTGGGACTCGTTACCGGATACGGTTGAAAGCACTGTGATGAAGCGGTGCGCTCTAGTTTTTCTGGTGCTGCGGTAGTGTTGGAACGTGGGGGAACTTTAGGGGGTTGTCCTCGAGGACGGAACTTTGATGAACCTGCTTCGGAAGACACTTTTGCAGACTTCTTCTTTAACTCCGGGCTTCTTTAATATGAGTCATGAATCTTCTGAACTTAGGGTTTGTGAGGCCTCTAAGTTAAGATTCGCTTTTACTGGGCCTTCGATCTTTGAAGTTATCCCGACTCGTTATGGGTCTTGCTATCGAGGGCTACCACTGGGATGCCTTTACTGGAATTCACTTCGTATCTTGACACAGGTGGCAGACCTGTTCTCAACGCAAGTTACTCTTCAGTCTCTTAGGCCTTATACCTCTGAGTGGCTGACGCTTGCAATGGAAAGATGATGATTGATTTGTTTGGGGTTACTCGTGTGGAACAATATCGGGGTCGGTTGATTTTCAGCTGCTACCTCTAGGGGAGCTGTATCTCATTTGCCGATATGGGACGAGTGATTGTTGAAGACTCTTCAGGTATGTTGACTTTCACTTGTACCACCCGCCGATATCCCAGACCAGGGACTATCCGGATACAAGGGTCAGACAGGGAGCGAAGAGGGGTACTTTATTCTTTTGTCGTGCGGCGGCGGCTGATAATGCGCTGTTCCAAAGCGCGGGCCGACGTGCGCGATTTAATGACTTGATCTTGCGATGAAGTCGGACCTGAGGGAGGCAATAGGCGAGCCGTCTGTGGCGGGCCTCTTGCAAGTATAACGAACTTGGATAAGTTCGTCAGGGACACCCTTTACAACCATGTCAGTCGCGGATTTATGTCCGACGAACAGAGGTTAAAGAGTAAGCAAGACCCTTTACCAGGGAGGTTGTTAGGTAGAATAAAGTACAAGGAGCATCTGTTGGATTCTGCGCGGGTTATATACCCTGCAGCCAACAGTGCATTACTAAGTACAATTTCTATAGTAGGTAAAGGGTAGTAAAGCTTGTTTGCAACTGACGCGCAAACAACACGCTCCTCCGCTAGCGTCGAGTCATAACCGGGGATGGAGTCCATCCCTCATTATGAGTCGTGTCGCGTCGCGATGTGAGGTCACATGATAAAGAAGCAAAAAAGGTAAAACGACGGAAATGAAAGAAGTCTATAGATCTCGTTCCGAGATCTAAAGCATATCCAAAAAGGGAAACATATATGTAAGCGTACCGTATGGCAAAGTCTATGGACTTGTCCACAGGGACAGCGGTCCTGTATCGTAGGCGTACCGTTTCCGGTACACGGAGAGGAAAGCGGCGAGAGGAGACGAGGCGCGAGGCGCGGGAAAGACGGCATGTTGCACGAAAGCGGTAAAGGCGAAAAGTCGGCATGACAATATCATCTTCACTCAGAACTACGTTCCTACCTACCAAGACCAACACCAACTGAAACCATAAAGGCAAGTGCTCTGCCATATTGCCCTTGAGTCCACAATCCTCTGCGCAATATCCAGAATGTGCGTCAGATAATGAACTTGAGAGGAGATGATGAAAGGATGTGACTACAAGAGATCGAACTCAGATAACCGGTTTGGATCCTCATCATCCTCATCAGGAGTCGAAGGGAGTAGCTCAAGGAGATCATTAGGGCGACCTCCAAGCAGATCAGGAGCAACCGGATTCTCGTAGAAAGCACTTGGCCCAATTAAACGTTGGGGCCAGTCCACATAATGTTCGTGGACGTTTATTTCCCTCTGATTTATGGGAAGATCAAGCGTATAAGGTGGAGGAGATAAAGGATATCGAGGAACTGGGTCAAGATCGGGTTGGTAATCCAAATCCCGGAATTCGTGTGCCTCATAAGAAGGCGGGGATATCCGAGGAGGTTCCAGAACCCTGGTCTCAACAAGGACACCGACATGAATGCACACTTGACGATAGCGCCCCAAGAGAATACGATATTCCTGATAAGAGGAATAGATGCCATGCCATGTAGGGATGCCTAAAAAAGTTCCCCACATCACAGTAGACAGGACTAATGCAAGATTAAAAGGACCTCCAACCGCATTTACGACATAAACTGCCTGACAAATGCCTAGAATGAACAAAAGCATCAAGGTGGCCAATGCCCAACCTAGCGCTTCAGGTCCGTTCAACGGCATAGTCAATGATGAACATCTTCCTCAATGATCTATTGTCCGTTAGACGATAAGCACCCGCCTAGTCGGGGCTCATAACCTAATGCACAGAGGATCTGGGGTCAAGAGGGCAAGATGGCAGAGCACTTGCCTTTAGAGTTTCAGTTGGTGTTGGTCTTGGTAGGTAGGAGAGTAGTTCTGAGTGAGGATGATATAGAGTGAGCTCTGTATTCCGCTTCTTACATCCTGTGGTATATCCTACAGGGTATATATACCTCTATGGTGCACACGGACCAGGTGTGTCTGCACCTACGATAAGAACTACTATATTTGTAAGTAAGAGGACCTTCCATACAGGTACTACTCTGTGTTTCTACTAGGAACATGTTATCCGGTAATCCGGTAGAATAGAACATATCAGAATAGCATGGAACAACTATTCTTAGAACAACAATCACATGTAAGTGATAGTAGCCAGTAATGATTTCAACAGCCGGTGGGTGTTACATTCACATCTGCCTCAAACTGAGAGAAAGGGTGCCCCATGAGCGTGCTAGGAGCCCAGGAAAATCCGAAATCCGAAAGCTTCTCTCCAGTTAGAAAGATTATTTTGCTGGAAATCTTTCCCACAGCCAGAAGCAGCGACCTTATCCGTTGCTGTGGAGGAAGAATTACGAGCTCAGCAGCGTTTACGTTCAGAAGACCTGAGACGGCGAGAGTCTCATCTTCCGCTTTGCTCGTCGTTCGATGTCCAAGACATTTTATGACGTCAGCAATAGTGAATTCGTCGTCCGTCATGAATGAGTATTGCCTGTACTTCGTGAGACGGAAGACCTCTGCCGCAAGGGAGATCAGGAGAGTATCAATGAAGTCGAAGTCGGATGGCGTCGGCAGTAGATCATCGATGGTGACTGTGCCATCACAAAACAAGAAAACCAGCTTCTTTGCGAGTAGTGCTTCCTGCAGGGTCCATAATCGCTGCATCCAACCAGACGCCAGCACCCTGAGTAGCTTTTCCTCGCGTGGAGCCGATACGGAACAAGAACGTATTCCGGAATCCAGTACCAACACCACTTGAGCATCTCTGTAAGTTTTTGACATTAAACCTATCGCCCGTTTTCTCAAATCCCGTACTTCAGGAACACAGAGCGAATCAATCCAGAATGCTCCGTTGGAAATGAAACGCTGGGTTACAAGCACCAACGCATTGATCTGGCACATCGGAAGTCCCTTTTCTGTCGTACTCCCGAGACCATCGGCCCAGACGTGAGAAATCGCAACATAAGGGGTATCCGAAGAGGTTCCGACAAGGAGATTGTGGTGTGCTTCGTTCCACTGAACCACTGGTATGTGTCCGTGCGAAAGTAGCCCAGCGACGTCAAAGAAGGGCGGATGGTTATACGCGCAGACGCATGCGGACGTGGTATGGGGATTGGTGTAGTATTCAGAGTTAATGTTATTTGCCGCACATTTCTCCCGGGTACAATGTGAGTGCATGTTCAGCCCACCCCGGAGGAAGGGCCTTTGCGTGCTCGCATAGGTCAACGTACACACTCTCTCTGACATGATTCGAATGAGATACGGGCACCATCCCACCTCTTTCATTTGTTTTCGGTAAAGATCGACGGCCATGACCACGAAAGACCACGATATTCCTGGGCGAGGTGGTACTGATGCTGGGAATGCAATCTGGCCTTCCGTAAGGGCTTCTCCAATGGAAGCCAACTGAAGGAGGATCATGTAAAAGTTGTCCTGCGGCAAACGCGCAAGAAGGAAATAACCACTTTCGCTATTGAATTCGAGGGATAGGAGTCTCTTCGCCATGGTCAGTGTGGTGTGGACGTCCGCCGCCCATTGTTGGGAATAATCTGTGTTGCCTGCTTCACGAATGCGATACTGCCAGTTCCACAGCAACTGGCGCAGGTTATCGCTTGTTATGACCACTCTGTCGCCGTCCTGCTTTCTAAGCAGGACGCTCTCTGGTACTCGTATCCTCATCAATGATTCCAGTAACCCAAATGTGAGGTGACTCTGCGTGAGCGCAGCACATTTCCGGGGATTGGACTTGATTTCGTCAGTGATTCGAAGCTCGCAATATTCCGTAAAGGATACTTGAGGGTATCCGTCGTGCACTCCGCCCAGCCATATCGTGTCTTTGAAGAGGTTTCGATCCCTTGTCGATTGGCTGCCAGATCTCTCGGCGGAAGTCATGATAAACGGAAAGGGTCGGATTGAACTACAGGGACGAGATTACTTGAAGGGTATAGGACGGAACGACCCTAAAAATCCCACCAGAAAGGTAGTCTTGCTTGGACTAATCGGACGGAGTGCTTTCGAGGTTCATGTAGAAATCAATATGATGAAAGCGACACTCGGGTCGTAGGGTAGATTGCCAGTATCCTTATCGGTGAGTCCACCTCTGCGGCGGCAGTCCGCGAAGCCGCATGTTGAAAGTGACCGATCACAGTAAACACTAGGGGCCATATCCTAAATGAGCAATATATCCACTAGACGACGTTCGTTATATCCATGCCGGCATGAGTTCCTCGAGGGACTGCGTAGTCTAGCAGACGATCGGAAGAACCATGACAAGCGAGCTCCCGTTCCCTGGAACCCCACGCCGATCTCACTGTATACAGGGAAAGTAGTGGGCCCGGCATCGAGACGCCTAGCAGAGATAGGGCCATGGTCTACATCAGCTGTCAACTTTCAACAAAAAAGCAAGGATAAATATTCTAAGGGAATGTGAGATGTTATAACACACAATGGACGATGCAATTTTACAACGTACTACTGAATACAAGTCATGAATCCACGAAGGCATAACGAATCAACGGGTCCTTTAATCAACTTCAAAACCGATGGATCATCTTACCAGGGAAGGCGTCAGTACCAGGTAAGCCAACCACTTAATCAACTGGATCACTCAGTTTCTGCATGATTGCGCCGACGGTAGCCCGCAACTCCTTTTTCTGGCCATCGTACTCTTCCTTCGAGGCTTCCTGTGAACCGTCTAGCCAGCTGATAGTCTCGTTAACGGCAATTTCGAGTTTCTCGATGGAGTAACGGAGGTTGTATGCGTGTGACTCGAGATCGTTCTTGGACTGGATACGAGCAGCCTCGGCACCGTCCTCGGCTATAAGCAAGCGTCGTTAAAGACGACAGCAGATTTCGGGAATCAGGGATACATACCCTTGTACGTCTCGGCCTCCCAGACCATACGCTCAATTATCTTCTCCGACAGGCAACCCATGTCGCTAGTGGTCGTGATGCGGTTCGATGTACCAGGGATCTTGTCAGAAGCCAACACGTTCAAGATACCGTTGGCATTCATATCGAAAGTAACTTCAATCTGAGGAATACCACTGAGCTCAAACTTGCCAAGCAGGTTGCTGTCCTTCGTCCGCGCACGTTCACCCTCGTATACTTGAATCAAAACGCCAGATTGGTTATCCGAGGACGCGGAAAAGATATTAGACAGCTTCGTTGGGACGGTCGCGTTGCGTTTGATCAGAGGTGTCATGACACCGCCAGCCGTCTCCATACCGAGCGATAAGGAGGCGACATCGAGAAGTAGAAGGTTCTGGATCTTCTCCGAGGCATCACCGGAGAGGATAGCTGCCAGAACGGCAGCACCGTAGGCAACCGCCTCGTCTGAATTGATGCTCTTACGGGGCTCCTTGCCATTGAAGAAGTCGGAGACGAGTTTCTGGATACGGGAAATACGAGTGGAGCCGCCAACCAGGACAATTTCATGTACCTTCGTCTTGTCGATCTTCGAGTCACGCAGTACCTTCTCGACGGGCTCGAGGGTGCGACAGAACAAGCCCTGGCACAATTCTTCGAAACGAGCACGGGTGATTGATGTATAAAGGTCAACGCCCTCGAAGAGAGAGTCAGTTTCGATGGAGGTTCGGGTGGCTGAAGAGAGTGCACGCTTGGCACGCTCACAGGCGGTGCGGAGACGGCGGAGAGCACGAGGGCTGGACGAAATATCTTTCTTATACCTGCGCTTGAATTCCTGGACGATGTAGTTGACAAGATGGTTGTCGAAGTCCTCAGCACCCAAGTGGGTTTGATCAGCGGTGGCCTCAACATAAAAGATGCCCTCCTCAATCGTCAAGAGGGAGGCATCGAATGTTCTACCACCGAGGTCGAAGATGAGCACGTTACGCTTGCCATTCACTTTCTTATCCAAACCATAAGCAACAGCAGCGGCTGTTGGTTCATTGATGATGCGGAGGACATTCAAACCAGCAACAGTACCAGCATCCACTGTAGCCTGCCGTTGTGAGTCGTTGAAGTATGCGGAGACGGCAACAACAACATTGGTAACAGTGTATCCAAGGTACGCCTCAGCAGTCTCCTTCATCTTGGTGAGGACCATAGATGAGACTTCCTCCGGTGTCTACAAAAATCAAAGTCAGAAAAAGACCCGTCGCAAGCGATCAGGTATATACTTGCGAATCCCCTGGTCTGGCCACAGCTCACGTGTTACGAGGGTTCATAGCGACTCGGTTCTTTGCGGCGTCGCCGATCAACCGCTCATTGTCAAGGAATGCAACATATGAGGGTGTCGTCCGGTAACCCTCGTGGTTTGCCATGATCTTAACACGATTGTTTTTGCCAAGCACCGACGCAACTGAAAAGGAGGTGATCATCTCCCGAAGGAAGCTACGGAATGAGTTGACACGTACGAGTCGGTCGTTCCCAAATCGATCCCGATGGCTTTTCGCACTGACATACCGTACTAAGAAAGTGGATGTTTTGTGGGTCGTGGTTGCGTAGGACGGAATTCGGGGAGGAGGAAGCGCAGGTGTCTGATAAGCAAGATGCCACAGAGAAAGCTGCCAAGAAAGCGCTGTACTCCAAGGATCATCGGTTACCCATCTCAAGTCCAACCGCCATGCGTGACTCTTAGTCCTCTGCTGGTTTGGGCTAATCAGCGTCTATCTATGAGCAACCTTAATCAGATTTTCCCGTCTTCTCCAATACTGACCGGACTGTGATTATCGCGGGGTGTACAGGGTGTACGGGTTCCTGATCCGAATTCTTACCTGCCTCACCCAGCGGGTCAAACGGTCGAGCGCCTCCAGTTTTGTGGACGCTTGTAGTCGCGCTCTTTTGTCGCAGCTCAAGTGCTGGCGGCGTCTAAATGTACCACGAGCCAAGGCCCAAATGACATCAAGTCGTATGTGCGGAGGCCATCATCGGACGACTTTGAGTCCGTCGTCCGTCGTGAATGAGTATTGCCTGTACTTCGTGAGACGGAAGACATCTGCCGCAAGAGAGATTTGGAGTACGTCCATGACAATGAAATCGGATCGCGTTGGCAGTAGGTCATCGACAGTGACCATCCCATCATGAAACAGGAAAACTAACTTCTTTGCAGCAGTGTTCCCTGCAAGGTCCACATTTGCTGTATGCAACGATGCGACAGAACTCTGAGTAGCTTTTCCTCGTCTGGGGTTGATACGGAACTAGAACATATTCCAGAATTCAGTATTAACACCACTCGAGTGTCCCCGTAACTTTCTGACACGAAACCTATCATTTGTTTTCTCGAATCCTGTACTTTGGGAACGCACAGCAAATCAATCCCGAATGCGTCGGTGGGAGTAAAACGCTGAGTTACAAGCACCAAACCGTCGACAGCGTGGACGTGAGAAATCGCAACATAAGAGGTATCCGAAGAGGTTCTGACAAGGAATTAATTCGGGGTGTACTTCAATGGTTCCACCGAAACACTGGTATACGGTGCTTACTACTCGGGCTCGCAGCTTCTACCAGGGTGGGCAGGCGTAGCAAAGGCCTGGCTGCGCATGCCCAGAAAGGAAGGACTTTCAGGACGGGCACCAGTTCCCACGGGATGAAAACCCTGCAAGCAAGGTAACTTGGTTGCATTCGTCCACGATGGCAAAGAAAAAGAGCAAGCAAGTCAGTCATTCAACACCGATTAAGTCGATAAACATTGCGTTAATGATATGTTCAGGTTCTCCGTCCTTGGTGCTGGTACTGCGAACGTGAATTTGAAGATGAAAAAGGTCGGCTTCGTCCATCTGGCGTCTGCTGTGTGCTAACGATAGCCCACCATCCCAGTCCTCATGCAACACCAAAAGGCGAAGCACTTCAAGTGCGGAATGTGTCCTCGCCGTTTAAATACCGCCGGTGGTCTCGCCGTCCACATTCAACAAGTGCACAAACTCGAACCAGAAAAGTGCGTATGAGTTTTCATATATCCTTCCATCCCACTGATGTGCCCCAGCCTGCCTCGAATTGAGAATGCATTGCCCGGTCGAGATGGCTACGAAGTGGAAATTTTTGGTATGGAAGGTATTCCTGCCCCTGATGTCGCAGACTATAAGCGCCGTAAGGAAATCGAGCTCGGCTTGGCCGCAGGCTCTATCTCCCAACCCCAACCAAAGCGTCCTAAGATCGAGAACCGACTTCTCTCGGAAGATGAACTGCGTGCACAGTTGGAAGCACACAAGGCACTCATGGGTGCATCGAGCGATGCACCTGCTGCTACTCCTGCTCCAGAGGCTACTGCTGCAGTATACAATGCCCCTCCGACCGCATATGCCGCACCGCCTGCTCCTACTCCTGGCATCCCCCCTTTAGGTGCTTCGCCTCCCCCCGGTCTTCCTGGCATTTCTCCACCACCGTTCATACCTGGTGTTCCCCCTCTAGCGCCTTTCCCAGGCGCCCCTCCAATGGTTCCTCCATTCCCTGGCATGCCCGGATTTCCCCCAGGGTATGTCCTATCATGTGGCTTTGACTCTTGTTCACGGATAATTATGTATATCTTTCAGTCCCCCACCTCCTGGCTTTCCTATGCCCCCTCCTGGCCTGCTGCCGCCGCCAGGCATGCTTCCCCCGGGTGCGCCACCATTCCCTCCTGGCGTTTCCCGCCCGCCACTTCCCCCGCCAACATTCGTGCCTGCGGGCTCATCTTTACCAGTCCCAACTTCTACGAATGGGGCGCCCGCTCCATCTACGGGGTCCGTGACTCCTGTAGTTGTAGCATCACAACCACTGACGTCATCTCCCCCACCACCACTTGTGCTTCCTAATCCCGCCCTCGAGCAAAAGTATGGACCTTTCAAAAAGAAAACCCATCTCAAATATGCAGATTCCAATTTCTCTCCAGTACGTACTGTGTTTTTCAAATTTTCGCACCTCGTTTGTTTGGACTTTGCTCACCAGTTTTTCCGTCTTCCCCCCCTTGTGCTCATACATACAGGAAGAGAAGCGTGCACGTACCGCAAGGTACTATTTTGCCATCGATGCAACGAATACAACAGTATCACAAGTTCAAACCGCCGGTGGCACGGAGGAGTTTCGCGGGAGGAAACGCGCCCGCGCAGAGGACTTCCTCTAGCTGTATATGCGCGTATGCATGCTTACCGACGAAAGCGAAGTGGGAGGGATGGTGCTTGGTCAGGTCGTATCGTTACTTTCGATGGGTCATTTTGTGCGGGTCTCTCCGTTCTCTCTCGTTTTATCTTTCCAGCTAGGGTCAGTCTGTTGCAATGAGCGGTCACCGAGGGTGTTGGGAATGGTGACGGTATGGATAAGAGAGGCGGTTGGTGGGAGTTGGACAATCAGTGCTAGTGACGATGGAGAGATACTTACCAGTCCGTCCAATCCACATGCTTCGCCACGCGATCCTCCACACTCATGGTTTCCTGTTTCTTTATCGTATATCTCATCCGTTTCTCATCACCCGCGCTGTGCTATACACTCAACATACTATGCGCTGGAAACTGGTAAAGCGGCGGATGTTCGTGGAGGTTATGGCTCTCGGTGCGATGTCTGTTCTTGTTTTGTTATCTTGACCATACTCTCCTCCCCCTTCCCCTTTGTCTTGTCACAAACTCTCCCAACTCCCTCTGCACTATCCCCCTGCGGTATCGTAACACTTGTACAAATGGACGGATTGAAAAAAAGGTTTGTTTCATTGATACATGTACGGTCGGTTAACTTTTCTCGTTTAATCCCGTCTCCTACTTCACCTTTCCAAGTAACCGACTACGTAGATGCTGCCTAAATGCAACAAATTTCGCTATTCTGCTATGAGAGTTCGATGTTGGTGATCGCTGCGGCAGAACTGTGCAGCAGAGGAGTTCTAGTGTTGTTCAGGCTGTGGCCGCTCCATGGCGGCCCACGGCTCCTGTCCGAATTGCGAGCCACTCATACCGTCAACGTCCCTGCCCCGGAGTCGTCATCGATAGCCAATAGTTCTGCATGAGTTGACTCTAGCTTGTCTGGTGGGAACAGCGGGGTACGTTCCCAGAGATTCTCTCCGCTCAGTTCCTCTATTCAGCTGTCGAATGCTTGCCCCATGAAATCAAAATCCCAATCTCCTTTGCCTACGGTTCAGCAACCACATCCATATTATATCATGGGCGATGGAACGTGCCTCCACATGCTCGGTACAGGGTATGATACACATATCTTCTTGTATATTAGCGGCCGCATTCGCAATGCATTCTTGCATCTAAATAAATATGCGACAGCTACCATGGTTCTTGAAATTCGGAACTGTGCTGGCAGTAGATATACAGATGAGGGACCACATACCAAGTGGTGACCATATCCGATGACTACAGGTCGAAGACTTTGCGTATGAACGGAGTATAGTCAAGCTTTTCAGCTTCTTTATCCCTATCGCCGAGGACAAGGCACCGAGTGCTGTACTCGTAAGTACGAGCCATCTCACCACCCCTCCGGCGGGGGAGATCCATTGTTTCTTCGACGGTCCGCAGCTGAAGCTTCTCTCGCACTGAAGCCAACCTCAGTGCATTTTCAAAACCAATACGGCGCCCTTCCTCTATGCTAATTGGAGCAGATCTTCGCGCCAACGCCAGCAGAGCAGGGAGTAGCCACTCTCTGATATCGTATTGCAAAGCTAGCTCCACTTTGTCTATGGGGTCAAGAGGCTGGGGTGGAGTATCCAGGTGTTGGATGGCGGCATTACACAAGCCATGGAAGTCCCACATCGTGGATAACTTCAGAACGGAAATCCATTGGTCGTGGTCCAAGTCTGAACCCTTGGTTGTTCCATGCTGTCTGGTGCATCACACGAGCGTCAACTACGGATAAGAGATTAGGTGTACACACTGACCTGTACATGAGGGCACGTAACAAACTCTCGAAATCCTTTTTGGAAATACCTTGCAAGATCACGGGGCGCGCATCACTGTGGCCCTCAATTGTCTCGGGATCACCTTGCGGGAGCAGAAACATGTCCCTGAAGACAGTGGACTCAGCCTCCAAAAGCTCTTTATTAATCCGAAACAGACAATCCTCCACCTAGTTGAGGGGTGTTGGAAGATTCTCTTTCAAAAGAGAGTCAAGGCAAAGACGTACGAGGAAGGTGACTGTGTGAGTGTAAAATTCCGGATGCTTCGTGTAACCACCGGCGCTGTCGGACATGGGGGTAACGACTAGAGTGGTGAACGTGCAAGTCCTGCGAATAGACGGTAAGGAGGAATGGTCCACACTAAAATGGTTCACACCCTATGGTGCCGATCACCTAGGGGGAAAGGGGGAAATACGAAAGATGGTAAAGAACTGAGCCACAAGCAAAAGTCGTTCCGCGCCGCAAAATGCTCAAGTGCCCCTGCGTACACCGTCACATATGCAATCATCATGATCGGAGCAATGGCCATTTGCCTACTCGAGAACTTGGGCTCGAACAAGGCAAAATTGGTAAGAAGAGAGGTGCGAGGTGCATTGCGAGGTCTGTTAAGAGGGGAAGTTTGATGAGACCGTGTACCGGAGACGAGAATGTGCGTACTGGCAGGAATACCATCGAAAAGGCTCTCTTCAGTGGGTATAAGTCTGCGGTGTCGAACCGACGTTAGTCCACGACTCAGCCAGCACCAATGCATACAAGACGTACATCGGCGTGTACTTGGAAACATGTCCTGTGTGAGACTGAGTACCATACAGGCACAAGATCCCGTCAGTCTACTCGCAGGGAACGTGAGGGTAAGGGTAAGTCGGGGACAAGTGCAAGCGTACGTACACTTGGATGGTGAGGTACAGTGCGATGACGCTCTTAGGATGTTGAGATATCTTGCTGACAACTGTGACATCGGTGGGGACCTTGCGAGTGTACAAGAGCCCACAGTGGGCCATCGAAAAGGCGGAGAGGACGGGTACCAGGAACGCTTGTCCTAGTCGTGATATGTTATCTGGAAGAAGTTCACTGGCGTCTCCGTTGAAGAAACGCTAACTCATTGCCTTACATGCTCAAAATACACAACGAACTTTTCCACAACACTCCGTCCATTCCAATCTACCACGCCCTTTTCCGTCGTACCCAGCGTAATCGCTTTCTTATGCAACGTCACAAACTGTCTTTTCAACCTCTGCAGCTCCGACAGCGTCACGTTACGCGGGGGAGGAGTTATGCGGACTTTCAGTGTGGAGGAAAGGGTGATGATGGTCGTGCCACCGAGCGAGCCAGAGTTTGTCTGTTCGGAGACGAGAGCGGACACAATCGAAGCGGCAGTGTGCTCGAGCGTACGCAAGGCGTCAGTCGGGGCATTTGCGACCTGTAGCAGACCATTACTAAGATCCAGACTGTATACGACATACTAATGGCCGACAAATAGCTTGTGTTCCCCAGCGTGTTGGGAGGCTTCACTACTCCTTCAGTTATCGCTCTCCAAATGTCGTCTGCTGGTACGTCCTCGTCTGTCCATGAGACAGCGAAGAGGGGCGAGTCCCATCGAACCATCGAAGAAGGCTCTTCCTAGCGTCGCAGAGGCTAGTGATGTGAATTGGCTACTATAATGATGTGAAAAAGGCCGACCGCGCGTTTCAGAACCGTATACCTCTCCATCCGTGCGTTCGCTGTTCCATTGTTTGCACAAGTCAGGTGTAGCTAGCACGTAAACCTACGCGTACCCCGGTCAGCCGCAGCGGAAAGTACAACAGGGACTCGTTGAGGAAATAGTAAGAATAAAGATTCTCACCGTACAGACCCGGACCCTAATCTCTCTGGCTACACAATACACCCGATACCGAAATCCCTTGATATAATTCAACGAATCGACGATGATAATCGTGTTCTGAGCCAGGTTGCGTTGGACAGCTGTGAAGAGCGTCCCACGGGCTGGTTTTTCCGACCTCGAATCTGGCGTATGAAATCTGTTTCATCCTCGATAGATGATGTCGTCAATCATGACGTACCATTATAAGATGATCGGTCGATATTGAGGGTGTCGTCGGAGAGGAGAACGACAGACAGCGATGGTCCTGTATAGGACGGGTCTGCCAAACGAGACTCGGGGTGTCTCTGGCGAGGTCGTAGTCTAAACGTGACTACTTCCGATAATCAGATCCGTTTCGTGATGGCAACTTTCGACAGAAAAGAAAGAATATATTTTCCGAGATGTAACGCACGAGTGGTTGATACAACACTACAGGGTACTACCAAATACAAGCCGTGAATCCACGAAGGCGTAACGGGGAAGCTACCCACTTAATCACCTGGACCACTCAGATTCTGCATGATCGCGTTGACGGTAGCCCGCCGCTCCTTTCTGGCCATCGTACTCTTTCCTCGAGGCTTCCTGTGAACCGTCGAGCCAGCTGATGGTCTCGTTAACGGCAATTTCTTGGAGGTCTCTGAGGAGGTCGCTTGATGGGTTCTCTCCGGTTGACGAGGTCTACGTCTTGCTACTGGTGGATCCAGAACACCTAGGGGAATATTCAACATGTTCCTATTTTCCATCATGAGTGTGGTGCCTGTGGCAGGACTGGGCGATATCTCCAAGGCCGTAGCATGTCGAATGAGTAGAACGATGTGGTGTAGGGCTCCGGGATCCGACATGTTTGATAACGTAGCAGATACGTCAGTTGTGTACTGTAATCAGACGGGATCACTGAAATTTGAGGTGAGTGTGAAGAATAGCAGGGTAAACGAGTCATAAGTTTTGTCCGTATACGAATGAACATTGCGACGCAGAGCCAGAGAACGAGGCTAGGTGTGGGGTGTGAGCTGGCGAGGAGGCCATCCCACAACATCATGGCTTCATCCATGGGGAATTCACGCGTGAATAGAAGCCTTAACCACTGGCTTCACAGTACATCCAGATGTCAGCCAAGGATCGAAGACATCCACGAATAGAAATGACGCACAGCCCGTATATCTGCGGTTCTATACCTGCACCTTGCATTGCCTCGTACAACGTAGGATCGACGGATTTGAGTAGATTTCCTTGAATACGGTTACACGCTTCGACGATGGGAGGCACATATGGTTTCAAGTTAACCGGACCGAGTGCTGCGGGTGGTGGTAGTGCAGGTTCGCGCCACTCGTACCATTGAAACACCTTCTGCATTATAGCAGAAAAGAGTGCCCAAGAGTCGGCCGCGACCCATGATCTAGAACAGAATTCCGCAAAAAGCGAGTCCGTTTCAAATACTTCATGTGCCTCCGGCACCGAATCGAAGTCTGAAGCGAAGCTGAGCGTCACAACCCATATATACTCGCGATGAGAATGGAAAACTACCTATGGCATAGAACAGGGGGGGGAGCAGCTCATGCATGCCTTGGCGATAGCCAATATCTGGGTGCATGGCGGAATATAAAAACAACACATTAGTGAGTTGATGCTGCACTTCGTCACTCCGAAAGTAGCCCATGTCTGGAAAACTGGTGGCCAAGTTAGGAGAAGCCTCTCGCGCCGTAGATCCCGGCACCAACTTACGTCCGTTCGACGTCTTGCTGGATGATCTTGCGCAGACCCATAGCAGCGACACTCCTTCCACGGGTTCTGCAGATGACGGCTAGTAGGATGAACATAACGGAGCTATAGCCGATGCACACCTCGTCGTGAAGACTCAAAGGATTATTGGTCTCGAGATTGAGGGGTGTCTGATTACTCCGGCGAGGTATTATCAACCCAGGAACCACGAAACTCTCATCATAACTTCCATCGGGTGCGCGCATCTTCTCAAGTAAGAGCTCCGAGAACTGTTTGCGTGACTCTCTCAGCAAATCTATCGGTACGCTCGGCATCTCGTCGGATAGCCGCTCCAACGGCTCCAGACTGCGCAAGAGGAACATCTATCAATTAACATTAGGCTATGGCATCAACAACAGCGAGACATAAGGACCGGGGTAGAGGACTCTCGCCTTCCATGCCAGACTACGCCCCGGTACGCCAACAGTGTTACCATGGTTACTCTGGAGGCGGCCTTGGCTGATCGTATCCCTCAGCTTGGAGAGTGTGGTGCCATCATGAAGAGTCGACGGTAAACACTCCTGCGAGGGCGTCAGATCCATGGTAAAACATGCACGACGCGGTCTTAACCCACTGTATGAGTTGCACCGATGGTCGTGCACTGCGTTCGGTCATTGCTTGCGCCAGCCTGGGAAAAGGCAAAGCAGGCGGAGGCCATCCCGCTCTGCTTTCGTCGACAACTCAATATTTGGTCTACAAAGATTCGATTTACACAATCTCTTGGATTCCGCTGCCTTGGAGTCCAACTCAAGTATGCAGTACTACGTTTGGAGTACCTCGTGTCATTTCCCAAATGACAGAACCCTACTTTCGACTCGTAAGTTACTACTGGCTCAACCCTCTTTCCCGTATTTCCAGCCTTTCGATGTCTGCTGGGTTAGTCCACATGCCATACATATCAGCAGTCCGTGCTCACTGTCGTCACTCACAGTGACGCCGCTCCGCTCAAAGATGCATGGGTGCATCCTGGAGTACTTTCTGTGCTCACCCTAATTGGCCCAGACGTTATTCAGCGTGCTCTCGCACAATTATCTGGCCATCGATTCACTCCGGTGGCGTTCTCGTTTGGATGGGTTGCTTACTCGTTTAGCAATCTGGTCCTCGCCGTGGGTAACAATAAGTTGATTCCAGAACCTGATTTCTCCTCTATATTAATCAATGGTAGAACGGGAGTGGTACGTTTGCCTTTTCATTTTTGTTCTAACTTAAAACGACGCTCTCAAGTTACGCGCGTGACAATCATAGCTAGATTCTCAGTCGCATTCTTAGAGACTTCGAGCACTGGAGACCACGGGAGGTCGGATTGCGACTAGAAGAGATGTTGAATTCAGTATCGCAGGAAAACAACGCAGGCACTTCCAAGGACAACAAACCTGTTCCCGTACCTCGCACCAGGGCAGGACTCTGTGTCTCGATTTTCCGGGCCGATCCCACTCGCGCCTTCGGTGTTCCGGTCGCTGATTGGATCTACTATAGCGGTCTCGCAACCGCCGTCGTACAGCTGATAGTCGCAGCTATTCCTCTTATCCTTCATGGTGATTGGGTTGTTCTATTGGCCACCAGTGCAGGGATTGTTCTTGCGTTCGCCACCGGTTGCCTACCGCAATGGCGGGTGGAAAAATGGGGATACCGATGAGCCAAGAAGACCGTGATTCTTACTCGCGGCAATGGTGCACAACATGCGATCGTCATTATTGGCGATGAAAACTCCCTATAACTCGAGGCCCTTGCCATTGCAGACCCGCAGGGGTCCATGTGGACTCGATTCTTTACCATCTCGCTGGCAGTACTATGGATCGCCCACCTTATCACGGTGGTCAACATTCAACAAGATCCGTGGTTCTTGATGCTGGTTGGCGGCATTGGCTTGATGCATAATGTCATGGTGGCTGGACCTCTGCGCACGCCTGAAGCCTTCGGCATCCCTCTGGTTTTCGAGGAGTGCATCCTTGATCGGAAAGTGATGCAGACGCTAATGAAGGTTGAAGAGAGGCATCCTCACTTGGGCGCGAGTATGCTTCAGACCTTTTTCCCGGGAAAATTGTATCCGGAGGAGGAAGCATTCTGGGAGAAGAAAGCGCAGGAGGCTGATAAGCGAGATGCTGCAGAGAAAGCTGTTAAGAAGGCCTCTGTAACCCAAGGATCACCTTCAAGTCCAACCGTCATAACTTCTAGTTCCCCTACTGGTTTGGTTTGACTTGCCATGCTCTTCACATGTTAACGCCCGATTCGCCGTTGAATCATCTATTGTGATGTAAATGCATACCATTTCATATTTTTATTGTTGATTCGTTTGGTTCTGAATCGATGGCTGTATCCACATCCGTAAAACCGCAACTGATTCCAAATCGACTCTAACCTCCTTGGCCTGTCGCGGATCGAGGACGCTATGTTCAACCTCTCGATGTCATTATCATGACCATTCCCCATACACGACTGGAAGACACTTCATTTGTGGTCGTCCAGAAATGAGCAAGTATCCACGTTGCGTCCCACAACTTGGAAGCTTGTTAACAGTGTTCGATCCCAATTCCAAGCACAGACCTCGCAACGAACATGAGGTTTACCATGTCTGAAGAGCGTCTACCTGTGAGCGACCTCGAGTAGATTTTCCCTTCACCTTCCAATACTGACTGGACTGATGTTATCGTACGGTGTGCAGAGTATATAGACTCCTGGCCCGGATTTCTGCACTTCGAGTTGCTTCGCCTAGCGGATCAAGCCGAGCGCCCCCGGGTGGTTCTCGTCTACTTATGACACTTGCTGCCCATTTCGCATAGCTCGGGTAAGCGAAGGAATGTCGGGAGGTAACGACTATCTTCTCTCCAGTCTTTGGGTTTCCTAGGGGAGACTACCAAAGGAGTCTAAGTACCACAAGCCGGACATCAAGCACTATGTGCAGAGACGTTCATCAAACAAGTCTAACCCTCATTATCCCGCTCTTTGCCTGAATGCGTAAATTTTCTTTTCCGGTTAGCCCCTCCTTGTCCAAGCCCTGGGGTGAAAGTATGAAAACCTTCTGGTACTTGCAGACTAGCCTGTCCGCGCCGGATCCTCCGCTCCCGCTTGCATCTGACCCTGTTACAAGAACAGCCACACCCTGAACGAACTCCCATGATGCCACCGGACCCGAAAGGAGAACAGCACTGCATTCAAAGGGATCGCTATCGTGATTGACGTCCAGATGAGCTTCCTTCTCAGGAAGTAGCAACCGAATTGTTCGCTGCGCATCAACCTTTGTTGTTTTGAAGTAGATGGCCGCATAATCTGCGTGTAAGCCGGTGGGCGTTACATTTGCATTTGCCTCAAAACCAAAGAAAGTGAAGTGCCCCATAAGTGTGCTAGGGGCCCAGGAAAATCCGAAATCCGAAAGCTTTTCTCCAGTCAGAAAGATTGATTCGCGGGGGATCCTTCCCACAGCCAGAAGCAGCGACCTTATCCGCTGCTGTGGAGCAAGATTTACGAGCTCAGCAGTGTTTACATTCAGAAGACCTGAGATGGCAAGAGTCTCGTCTTCCGCTTTGCTCGTCGTTCGATGTCGAAGGCAAGTTGTGACGTCGGCAATAGTGAATCCGTCATCCATCGAGAATGAGTATCGCTTGTACTTCGTGAGACGGAAGACTTCTGCCGCAAGAGAGATTAGGAGTACGTCAATGACATCGAAGTCGGATCGCGTTGGCAGTAGATCATCGATGGTGACTGTACCGTCATGGAACAAGAAAACCAATTTCTTTGCGAGCAGTGCTTCCTGCAGGGTCCATAATCGCTGCATCCAACCAGACGCCAGCACCCTGAGTAGCTTTTCCTCGCGTGGAGCCGATACGGAACAAGAACGTATTCCGGAATCCAGTACCAACACCACTTGAGCATCTCTGTAAGTTTTTGACATTAAACCTATCGCCCGTTTTCTCAAATCCCGTACTTCAGGAACACAGAGCGAATCAATCCAGAATGCTCCGTTGGAAATGAAACGCTGGGTTACAAGCACCAACGCATTGATCTGGCACATCGGAAGTCCCTTTTCTGTCGTACTCCCGAGACCATCGGCCCAGACGTGAGAAATCGCGACATAAGGGGTATCCGAAGAGGTTCCGACAACGAAATTGTGATGTTCTTCGTTCCGCTGAACCACTGGTATGTGTCCGTGCGAAAGTAGCTCGGCGACGTCAAAGAAAAGCGGATGGTTATACGCGCAGACGCATGCGGACGTGGTATGGGGATTGGTGTAGTATTCAGAGTTAATGTTATTTGCCGCACATTTCTCCCGGGTACAATGTGAGTGCATGTTCAGCCCACCCCGAAGGAAGGGCCTTTGCGTGCTCGCATAGGTCAACGTACACACTCTCTCTGACATGATTCGAATGAGGTACGGGCACCATCCCGCCTCTTCCATTTGTATTCGGTAGAGATCAAGGGCTCCGACTACGAAAGACCACGATATACCTGGGCGAGGTGGTACCGATGCTGGGAATGTGTGGCTGCCTTCCGTAAGAGCTTCTCCGATGGAAGCCAACTGAAAGAGGATCATGTCAAAGTCATCTTGCGGCAAACGCGCAAGAGAGATAAAACCACCATACAATTCGAGCGACAGGAGTCTTTTTGCCTTGGTTAGTGTAGTCTGAACGTTCTCCGCCCACTACTGGGAATAGTCGGTGTTCCCTGCTTCACGGATGCGATACTGCCAGTCCCGTAGCAACTGGTGCAGATTATCGCTTGTTACGAGGACTCTGTCGCCATCCTCCTTTCTAAGCAGGACACTTTCGGGCACCCGTATCCTCATTACCGATTCCAGCAACCCAAATGTGAGGTGACTCTGCATGAGCGCAGCATGTTTTCGGGAATCGGACTTGATTTCGTCAGTGATTCGAGGTTTGGGATACTCCGAAAAGGATACTTGAGGGTATCCGTCGTGCACTCCGCCCAGCCATATCGTATCTTTGAAGAGGTTTCGATCCCTTGTCGATTGGTTGGTAGATCTCTCGGTGGAAGTCATGATGAACGGAAAGGGTCGGATTGAACTACAGGGACGAAATTACAAAGTAGGACAGCGGAACGAGTCAGAGAATCCCACCAGAAAGGTAGTCTTGCTTGGGCTAACCGGACGGAGTGCTTTTGAGGTTCATGTAGAAATCGATATGATGCCAAAAGCGACACGGGTCGTGGGGTAGACTGCCAGTATCCTTATCAGCGAGTCCACCTCTGCGGCGGCAGTTTGCGAAATCACAGTGACTGATCACAGTAAACACTAGGGGTCATATCCTAAATGAGCGATATGTCCACTGGACAAGGTTCGTCATTTCTATGCGGGCATGAGTTCCTCGAGGGACTGCGTAGTCTAGCAGACGATCGGAAGAACCATCACAAGCAAGCTCCTGTTTTCTGGAGACGCAGACCGATGGCACTATATACGGGGAAAGCAGTGGCCCCGGCGACAGCTAGCAGAGATAGGGACATGGTCTACATCAGCTATCAACTTTCAGCAAAAAAGAAAGAACAGAATTTCTAAGGGAATGTGAGATGTGACATACAAGCGTTCGATGCAATATTACAACGTACTACTGAATACAAGTCGTGAATCCACGAAGGCGTAACGAATCAATGGGTCCTTTAATCAACTTCGAAACCGATGGACCATCCTCCCAGGGAAGGCGCCAGCACCAAGGAAGCTACCCACTTAATCAGCTGGACCACTCAGCTTCTGCATGATCGCGTTGACGGCAACCCGCAACTCCTGTTTCTGGCCATCGTACTCTTCCTTCGAGGCTTCCTGTGAGCCGTCGAGCCAGCCGATGGTCTCGTTGACGGCAATTTCGAGTTTCTCGATGGAGTTACGAAGGTCGTATGCATATGACTCGAGATCGTTCTTGGACTGGATACGAGCAGCCGCAGCACCGTCCTCGGCTGTGGGCAAGCGTCGTCAACGACGACAGCAGATTTCAGGGATCAGATATATACCCTTGTACATCTCAGCCTCCCAGACCATGCGCTCAATTTCCTCCTCCGACAGACAGCCCTTGTCACTGGTGATCGTGATGCGGTTCGATGTGCGTGTGGTCTTGTCAGAAGCCGACACGTTCAAGATACCGTTGGCATTGATATCGAAAGTAACCTCAATCTGAGGAACACCACGACGGGCGGGGGGAAAACCAGTGAGCTCAAACTTGCCAAGCAGGTTGTTGTCCTTCGTCCGCGCACGTTCACCCTCGTACACCTGAATCAAAATACCAGGTTGGTTATCCGAGTGCATGGTGAAAATCTCAGACTTCTTCGTCGGGATGGTCGTGTTGCGTTTTATCAGAGGCATCATGACACCACCAGCTGTCTCGATGCCGAGCGACAAAGGAGCGACGTCGAGAAGTAGAAGGTCCTGAATCTTCTCCGAAGTGTCACCGGAGAAGATAGCTGCCAGAACAGTAGCGCCATAGGCGACCGCCTCGTCTGGGTTGATGCCCTTGCAGGGTTCTTTTCCGTAGAAGAAGTCAGAGACGAGTTTCTGGATACGAGGAATACGAGTGGAACCGCCAACCAGGACAATTTCATGTACGTTCGCCTTGTCGATCCTCGAGTCACGAAGGACCTTCTCGACAGGCTCCAGGATACGACGAAACAGATCCTGGCACAGTTCTTCAAAACGAGCGCGGGCGATGGATGTATAAAAGTCAACGCCGTCGAAGAGAGCGTCAATTTCGATGGAAGTTCGGGTGGCTGAAGAGAGTGCACACTTGGCACGTTCACAAGTGGTGCGGAGACGGCGGAGGGCACGAGGGTTGGACGAGATATCCTTCTTATACCTGCGCTTGAATTCTTGGGCGAAGTAGTTGACAAGACGGTTGTCGAAGTCCTCACCACCCAAGTGGGTGTCACCAGCGGTAGCCTTGACCTCGAAGATACCCTCCTCAATCGTCAAGAGGGAGACATCCAAGGATCCGCCACCGAGGTCGAAGATGAGGACGTTACGCTCGCCCATCACCTTCTTGTCCAAACCGTAAGCGATAGCAGCGGCAGTCGGTTCGTTGATGAGGAGGAGGACGTTCAAACCAGCGATAGTAGCGGCATCTATAGTAGCCTGCCGTTGCGAGTGGTTAAAGTATGCGGGGACAGTAACAACGGCATTAATAACAGTGTATCCAAGGTACGCCTCAGCGACCTCTTTCATCTTGGTGAGAACCATGGATGAAATTTCCTCGGTTGTCTACAAAAACCAAAGTCAGAAAAAGATCTGTTGCAAGCAATCAAGCATATACTTGCGAATTCCTTGGTCCTACCATGGTATTCTACTTGGATGTGGGGCTTACCAGCCTTGCCGATGACCTTGAAGGGGAAGTGCTTGATATCAGCCTGCACTTCAGCGTCATCGAACTTGCGGCCAATGAGACGCTTGGCGTCAAATACACTGAGCAGACGTTGGCACGCAACGTAATGAGACAGAACGACAAAGGCCCAACTCACGTGTTACAGGGGTTCATAGCGACCTGGTTCTTTGCGGCATTGCCAATCAACCGCTCATTGTCAAGGAATGCGACATATGAGGGTGTCGTCCGGTTACCCTGGTCGTTGGCGATGATCTTAACACGATTATTTTGCCAAACACCGACACAACTGAAAAGGGGAAGATCATAATGTGGTGAGGGAAGCGACGGAATGAGTTGACACGTACGAGTCGGTCGTTCCCAAATCGATCCCAATGGCTTTTGGCACTGACATACCGTACTAAGAAGGCTGATGTTTTGTCGGTCGTGACTGCGTGGTACGGAATTCAGAGAGAAGAAAGCGCAGGGGTCCGATAAGCAAGATACCACATCAAGCCGTCAAGAAAGCGCTGTACTCTAAGGATCATCGATCACCCATCTCGAGTCCAACCGTCATGTGTGACTTCCAGTCCCCTGCTGGTTTGGGCTAATCAGCGTCTATGTGTGAGCAACGTTGATCAGATTTTACAGTCTTCTTCCAATACTAACCAGGCTGTCGTTATTGCAGGATGTACAGAGTGTACAGATTCCTGACCCGAGTTTTTTCATTTGCCCCATCCAGTGGGTCAAGTCGAGCTCCCCCAGTTGATTCTTGTGTACTTGTGGACTCTTGTCGCGCATGTCTAGAGGTGATCGTCATCAGACGAAACGTGTAAAACGTCCTTCTCGGTTACATAACCCTCCTTGTCCAACCCGCGAGCACTCTCTAGGCTGGTGAGAATAAGAAATGTTTCTTCGAGTAAGGAGGTAGGGCGGAATGGACCGGGTTCACCCTGCAGCGTCAGCACTATGGCGAGGTCATAGCCTAACCATGACTATTTCCGATGATCCTTTCCGTGATGACAACCTTTCGACAGAAAAGAATAAAATTTCTGAGATCTAATGTACGAGTGGTCGATGCAATACCGCAACGTATCTACCAAATACAAGTCGTGGATCCACGAAGGCATAACGAACCAACGAGTCCTTATGGCTTCGCTCCCGTACTAGCCCTTAGTCGACCTCAACCGATGGACCGCCCTGCCAGATAAACGGCCAGCACCAGGGAAACCACCTACCTAATCCACCGCAACGCTTAGCTTCTGCATGATTGCGACAGCGACAGCCTGCAGCTCCTTTTGCTTGTTATCGTACTCCTCCTTCGAGGCTTCCTGTGAGCTACCGAGCCAACTGACGGTCTCGTTGATGGCAGTTCTGAGCTTCTCGATGGAGTTACGAAGGTTGTATGCATATGACTCGAGATTGTCCTTGGGCTGGATACGAGCAACCACATCGTTATCCTCGGCTGTAGCAAGTGTCGTTAAAGACGGCAGCAGATTGCAGGGATCAATCTATCCCTGTACTTCTTGGCCTCCGAGACCATATGCTCGATTTCCGCCTTCGACAGCCGACCCTTGTCGTTGGTGATCGTGATGCGATTCGACTTGCCGGTGGTCTTATCAGAAGCCGAGACGTTCAAGATACCGTTAGCGTCAATGTCAAAAGCAACCTCAATTTGTGGTACACCACGACGGGCAGGAGGAACACCAGTGAGCTCGAATTTGCCAAGAACGTTGTTGTCCTTCGTCCGCGCACGTTCACCCTCGTACACCTGAATCAAGACACCAGGCTGGTTGTCCGAGTATGTAGCGAAGATATCAGATTTCTTCGTTCGAGTTGTCGTGTTGCGTTTGATTAGAGGCATCGTGACGCCGCCAGCTGTCTCAATACCAAGTGACGAAGGAGCGACGTCGAGAAGTATGAGGTCCTGAGTCTTCTCCGAAGTGTCACCGGAGAGAATGGCAGCCAGGACGGCAACACCGTAGGCGACCGCCTCCCCAGGGTTAATGGTCTTGCAAAGCTCCCTTCCGTTGAAGAAGACAGAGATGAGTTTCTGGATGCGAGGGATATGGGTGGAGCCACCGACCAAGACAACTTCATGTATGTTCACCTTGTCTATCCTCGAGCCACGAAGGACCTTCTCGATGGGCTCAAGTGAGAGGCGGCACAGGTCAAAGAGAGGTACTCTCCCAGACCTTTTCGACATCCCGTATAGCATATTGAAGACCGTCCAGCCGCACCTTATCTCCTTGTTTGTTGTCTAACCACAATCCCGGGGATGGAAGTAATGCATACGGTCAACCAGGTGCACCGCAAAATTGGCTATTTCTATGTCAACTAGGAAGGAGTGAGATCTGAGAGTTTCTTGTTCGTGATGCAGCTACTCTTTCCAGAACTCACAGTGATCTCGGAATTCGTGTGCCCTTTGCAGTATATAGCACACCCAACACCCACATCACGTTACATAAACGGACTCTCCTCTGTGACTTCTCGCTTGAAGTTGGGGTGAGCAGAGGTGAGCCTGAGAGTCAGCGGTGGCATCGATCTCAAGGGCACAGCTGAGCGTAAACCTGCCGTAGATCAGACTCCCACGCCGGATAACACATCCTAGTCTTTCATATAGCGGTTCGTCCTACATACATGTAATTGTACCTCTACAGTGTCTGCTTGTACGTCTGTGCGTGAATGTATATAGTCTCTTGTGGAATGTTCCCCCTGTCATGGGACAAATGAGCTCGCATCACGTCGTTGGTATTGACAGAATAGAGGCGCATTCTTACACTAAATAAATAAGTATGCGACATCTGATGCTACCAGTACCGCCGACTTGAGTTTAGATACCGTGTAGGAAGTAGATGAACAAATAAGTGGCCAGGTTACATATGTACACAGCAAGCTGTAGTCATATGCAATGACTACAGGTCAAAGATTTTGCCTATGAGCCGGGTGCAGTGAAGCTTTTCAGCTTCTTTGTCCCTATCGCTGAGGGCAGGGGATCTGTACTGCCAGTAGAAGAAAGTGGGCGCCCCCTTGTGACCTTCCTTATTTTCCAAGACCGCCCGCAGTTGAAGCTTCTCGCGCACCGAATTAAGCTGTTTCGTGCAGGCCGATAAGCCTGATTAGTAAATATGTTTTTCTCGAGTGTTACCTCGAGAAAATTACTGTTTGTGAACATTCAAGAAGATGAGATTTGTCGATCCGACCTCTTTGCATGTAGTCTTGAGTTAAATACTGATATAATTGAAGCTCTTCCCCGTCCCTAGGTTAGCACTTTGGTATGTACAAGGCTAATCTCATCCATCAGAAAATATCAGTCAACGTTAGTATCAAGTAGAAATACAAAGTAGAGAAACTCGTCATCGACTCGCCGAATGTAAACGATTAAGGAATGCCAGACACCATAGACCTATACACGACGTACCCACGTAGATCGCGAGGCGTATCGGAAGGGAGCTGGCATTTAGGAACGGATATGGAACTGGGTGTTACACTTGTCAGAGGCACGAGGTACGCAAAAAACAAAGGGGGGGGGGGAGGGGGAAATACGAAAGATGGTAATGGACTGAGACACATACAAAAGTCGTTCCGCGCTGCAAAATACTCAAGCGCCCCTGCATACACCGTCGCATATGCAATCATCATGATCGGCGCGATGGCCATTTGCCTACTCGAGAATTTGGGCTCGAACAAGGCAAAATCGGTCAGAAGAGAGAGGAAGGGTGCGAGGTGCATTGCGAGGTCCGTTAAGAGGGGAAGTCTCATGAGACCATGTACCGGGGACGAGGATGTGGAGGATATTTCCACGGGGATGAGGATGAGAGAGGGTGCGAATATGAGGAGAGACCAGTACACGCTCGAGACCACAAAGCCCATCTAAGAGTGTCGCATGAGTGCTAGTAGGGCATAGCCAACGTCGATGTACCGGTAAGAATACCATCGACAAGGCTCTCTTCAGTGGGTGTAAGTCTATGTATGGTGTCGAACCGACGTTAGTCCACGACGCAGCCAGCGCTAATGTATACACGACATACATTGGCGTGTACTTGGAAATATGTCCTGTGTAAGACTGAGCATCATACAGGCACAGGATCCTGTCAGTCTACTCGCAGGGAACGTGAGGGTGGGGGTGAGCCTGGGTCAAGTGCAAGCATGCGTACGCTTGGATGGTGAGGTACAGTACAATGACGTTCTTTATGGGATGTTGAGATATTTTGCCGACGACTGTCACATCGATGGAGCCCTTGTGAGTGTACAAGAGCCCATGGGCCATCGCAAAGACGGAGAGGACGTGCACGAGGAATGCTTGTCCTCGTCGTGACATGTTATCCGGAAGAAGTTCACCGGCGTCTCCGTTGAAGAAACGCTAACTCATTGCTTTATATTCTCCTCGAAATACGCGACAAACTTATCCGCAGCACTCTGCTCACTCCAATCTACCACACCCTTTTCCGTCGTACCCAGCATAATCGCTTTCTTATGCAACGTCGCAAACTGTCTTTTCAACCTCTGCAGCTCCGACAGCGCCATGTCACGCGGGGGAGGGGTTATGCGGACTTTCAGTGTGGAGGAAAGGGTGATGGTGGTCGTGCCACCGAGCGAGCCAGAGTTTGTCTGTTCGGAGACGAGAGCGGAGACAATGGAAGCGGCAGTGTGCTCGAGCGTACGCAAGGCGTCAGTCGGGGCATTTGCGACCTGTAGCAGACCATTACTAAGATCCAGACTGCATACGACATAATGGCCAACAAACAGCTTGTGTTCCCGTGTTGGGAGGCTTCACTACTCCTTCAGTTATCGTTCTCCGAAAGTCGTCTGCTGGTACGTCCTCGTCTGTCCATGAGACAGTGAGGAGAGGCTACTCCCATCGAACCATCGAAGAAAGCTCTTCATAACGCTGCAGTAAGTTCGCGAGGCTAGTGACGAGAGTTGGCTACTATAATGATATGAAAATGCCGACCACGCACGTCTCAGGAGCATACGCCTTTCCATCCGTACGTTCGCTGTTCCATTGTTTGCACAGATCAGGCGTAGCTAGCACGTAAACCTACGCCTACCCCGGTCAGCCGCAGTGGAAAGTACAACGGGGACGCGCTGAAGAAATAGTGGGAATACAGATTCTCACCGCACAGACCGGGACCTTGATCTCTCTGGCTACACAATACATCTGATACCGAAATCCCTTGATATAATCCAACGAATCGACGATGACGATCGTGTTCTGAGCGAGGTTGCGTTGGACAGCTGTGAAGAGCGTCCCACGAGCTGGTTTTTCCGATCTCGAATCTGGTGTATGTATATTTGATTCATCCTCGATAGATGACGTCGTCAATCACGACGTACCATTATAAAATGATCGGTGGATATTGAGGGTGTCGTCGGAGAGGAGCACGACAGACAGCGATGGTCCTGTATAAGACGGGTCTGCCAGACGAGACCCGAGGTGTCGTTTGAGCTGAGCTGCCCGCTGTGATTTTCCAGACGAAGGATAGCCAGATATGGTGATAAGGGCCATTGCCCAAACCGAAAATGACGTCAAACTTGAATACTAGTGTTGTCGACGATGCTTACTTTCAAATACAGTAGACTATCTCATAATGCATGAGGTACTATTGCATAAATCTCATAATGCATTGAAAATAGCTGGTCCCACTGTGGGACAGTGGTAGTAAATCATAACAATATTGCATATTGCATAATGCATTGAGCTGCATTGCCATTATGCATTATGAGATAGGTGTTTTAGTGTGTTGGGATGCAGCAGAGCATGAAGACCATCGTCCATTTTTTTTAGTATTAATAGCACAGCAACAAGAATATGTTAGAATAAACTCTCTGAGGGTGTCACCATGCTGGCTGAGAAGTGCAAACTCCATAATAACCTCCCACTGCCATACAATTGTCATGCCGACTTTTCGCCTTTACCGCTTTCATGCAACACGCCGTCTTTCCCGCGCCTCACGCCTCGTTTCCTCTCGCCGCCTTTCCCTTCCGTGTACCGGAAACGGTACGCCTACGATACAGGACCGCTGTCCCTGAGGACAAGTCCATAGACTTTATCATACGGTACGCTTACATATATGTTTCCCTTTTTGGATATGCTTTAGATCTCGGAACGAGATCTATAGACTTCTTTCATTTCCGTCGTTTTACCTTTTGTTTCTTTATCACGTGACCTCACGTCGCGACGCGACACGACTCATAATGAAGGATGGACTCCATCCCCGGTTATGACTTGACGCTAGCAGAGGAGCGTGTTGTTTGCGTGTCAGTCGCAAACAGACTTTACTACCCTTTACCTACTATAGGGATTGTACTTAGTAATGTTGGAAATATCGATTATCCGTTACCGGTTATCGTTGTCACACATGTGATTGTTGTTCTAAGAATAGTTGTTCCATACTATTCTGATATGTTCTATTCTCCCGGATTACCGGTTGACACGTTCCTAGTAGAAAGACAGAGTCGTACCTATATGGAAGGTCCTCTTACTTACAAATATGGTAGTTCTATCGTAGGTGCAGACACACCTGGTCCGTGCGCACCATAAAGGTATATATACCCTGTAGGATACACCACAGGATGTAACAAGCGGAATACAGAGCTCACTCTATATCATCCTCACTCAGAACTACGTTCTTACCTACCAAGACCAACACCAACTGAAACCTAAAGGCAAGTGCTCTGCCATATTGCCCTTGAGTCCACAACCCTCTGCGCAATAGGTTATGAGCCCCGCATAATCGGGTGCTTATCGTCTAACGGACAATAGATCATTGAGGAAGACGTTTGTCATTGACTATGCCGTTGAACGGACCTGAAGCGCTAGGTTGGGCGTTGGCCACCTTGATGCTTTCGTTCATTCTAGGCGTTTGTCAGGCGGTCTATGTCGTAAATGCGGTCGGAGGTCCTTTTAATCTTGCGCTGGTTTTGTCTACTGTGATGTGGGGTACTTTTTTAGGCATCCCTACGTGGCATGGCATATATTCCTCTTATCAGGAATATCGTATTCTCTTGGGGCGCTATCAGCAACTGCGCATTTGTGTCGGTGTCCTTGTTGAGGCCAGAAATCTGGAACCTCCTCGGATATCCCCGCCTTCTTACGAAGCACACGAGTTTCGGGACTTGGATTATCAACCTGATCTCGACCCAGTCCCTCGGTATCCTTTATCTCCTCCGCCTTATTTGCTTGATCTTCCTGTAAATCAAAGGGAAATAAATGTTCACGAACATTACGTGGACTGGCCCCAACGACTAATTGGGCCTAGTGCTTATCATGAAAATCCGGTTGCTCCTGATTTGCTCGGAGGACGTCCTAATGACCTCCTAGAGCTTCTCCCTTCGACTCCTGATGGGGATGATGAGGATCCGAACCAGTTAGCCGAGTTCGATCTCTTGTAGTTGCGTCCTTTTCATCATCTCCTCACGAGTTCATTATCTGACGCACATCCTGGTATCCAGATGTCCGCTGTCGTTGTTAACCGGAATGCACTCATTACCAAGCCTGTGCTACCTTCCCGACCTTTCCCTATCGCGGTTGAGCGTGAGACCACCATCGCTTTAGAGAAAGTGAGTACGACGGAAGAGTATTCACATGCAAGGTACATCAAGCACATAATAGGATATACCGAAGCCCTTTATCATGAGAAAGCCAACCACTGGAGACGAATAGCCTATGGAGACCATGAGAAACCCTTCTTTTTACGAACACCGTCCCAAAATTCCGTCGTCCCTGCAATCGCTATGGAATATTCCTGGTCAATTCTAAAAAGACCTGACGACTATGACTTCTCCTCACCCTTTTATGACCCGCGCATACACGTGTCATTCCATTCCTATCTTGTCGACTGCCTTCCTAAACTTTCTCCCGCGTCAACTCCTCATGCCATCGCTAACTTCAATGGTGTAGATATTCCATCGTTCACATATGAAGATCTGTCCATCCATACCGTTCCCGCTTTCACAATTACAAACGACATCTTCTTCTACTTTAAAGGAAGAGTCCACCCGTTCTACAACTTCCAGGACTTTGCCGGATTGGTCCCCTCTCTTTGGGTTTGGAACCGCCATCTGGAACGCACTTTCCGAGGATCTTGGAATTCCGATAAAACAACCCTCGAGTGCACTCCCGGATATCTCTGGAGTCGGACAAAGAACGGTGAACAGCGAAGAGATCCTAGGGTCGTATTATCCCTACAAGATCTCAAGAACAGTATCTATTTGGAGCGGAAAGTATGGTATGACGAAGAATCTCAGCAACTCAATTGGAGATCTGATGGCAGAGTTACGCGTTGGGTCTTATGGCCCAGCAAGTCGACAATTTTATTGGATTTACAACGAGAAATGGACAAAGGTGATGGAAAAGATCTGTTCTCTCGGCCCTCCAGAGGACTCTATTCGAGACGTCGTCAACGAGCACATGCGAGTCGTGCTGCCAAGGATATATCCACTTCCAGGAAATTATCCTGAACCATATGCAGGATACGAACGAATCGGATATCATTTTAGTGACGTAGCAGATATGCCCTTCATAAATGTCTTTCAGCTTATGTGCCATAAAAGCCAGCGATATAGTCAGTTCATTCTCCCATACTCCATTGGAATCCATGGAGGCGTAGCGTTGAGAGATGAACGAATCACATACTCGCTTCATGAAATTGGATATCCACATCTATTGGCATATCATTATTTCGAAGAACTAGGTTTTCACGACTTCGAAAAGCTGAACTTGGACAAAAGGCGCTACATTAGAAAGGGAAACTCAACTCCAGTAAAGAAATATAACCCACAATCTTCTGGTAACCAGAAGAAGCGCAGAAAAAGACCTTCACAACACCAACGACGATCCTTCCGTCGCGCAGCTCTGGAGACCACTGCTGGTGATCAGGTTCTTGATGACATACTAATTCTAGAGTTCTTCTAGTTTTACTATGGCCGATCAAAAGGAAACTTCAGCCTCAAAGAACATCCCACGTCTCAATGGCTCTAATTATTCTTCCTGGAAAGCCATGATCAAAGGATATTTCTTGACTCTTGATGTCTGGAACGTCGTAAACGGACTGGAAACCTGTCCTGACCGTGCTATAGCTGCAAATGCTGCTGCCGTGAAAGCTTGGGATACGAAGAATAGCCGAGGAATGGGCACAATCCTGTTATATTGTGACCCGGTCATATCTGTGTCGTTGGAGAACAAAGACACTGCTAATGAAATGTGGACCGCGTTACAGGCTTCCTATGGAGCTCCTACTGCCGTATCGGCATATACGGACTTTTTGAGACTTCTCAAAATTCGGATTAATCCTTCTGACGATTTGGGATCCAAACTCGCAGAAGTGAACATGATACTCGGGTCGCTTGCAACCCAAAATATTACTCTATCCGAACCAGTCCAATGCATGATGCTTTGTGGAGCCTTTACCGAAAAATGGGGAGCTGGTCCCACCAATATTTTATCCTCGGTCAGAACCCAAGACCTTAAAATGGCAGACGTCGTTCCAAGATTAAAAGAGTTAGCGTCACATCGTACTGGGCAATCTAATTTGCCAAAACTAGAAGCCAATAATGTTGAAGCCGGTTCATCAAAGTTTTCTTCGCAACCACTCATCAACCATCTCTCAAAACCACCGCATTGCCGGAAATGCCGCGGAAATCACCCAACCGAACAACACATTGACAGACAACAGAATGTCAGAGGAAGAGGAAGTTTTAGAGGACGAGGAGGTCTTCCACCACGTAGTGGAACACCGTATCCTCCTCAAAATCAACAACAACAAACTCAAGGACAGTCAAAGGGAAAACAACGTGCACGTCGATCTCGTGGTCGCGGTCGTGGTCGTGGCAGGTTTGCCACAGCAGATTATACAGACGAACCTGAGGGATCCCAGGATTTCGATCAGTATGACCAATACGACGGACAGTATGATGAAGGCTACGAGTCTTATCATATAAATCTACAAAACACTATCGACGATGCCTCCCGCTTTGAAGAGTTTGATGACCAAATAACTCCTGTCCCGGTTCTTCAGAACGAAGAATCACAAACAGTTGAGTATGTTGATGAAGCTCTTCCTGGAACTGTTGTTAATCTGCCTTGTCAATGTGATATGTGCCTTCGAACAGTATCCCGATTACATTTACGGGTACTACCGGATCTGGCCACACAACGTGGTCTTCAAACTTTGGAGAGGAGGAGATGGACATCTGTTGACTTCGGAAACCGAGTCAATGAGTCCTCCTACACCGATCCTAGTATTAATAGATCCGGAGGTGGAATGGAAAATACCTCCACACATGGCACTGGTGATGAGAGAGAGGAATGCGTACAAGGCATTTGTAAAAAGGTTAAGGGATCTAGGCGTAACCATCCTAGAGTAACGGTATCCTTACAAGAGTTTCATGCTTCGGTAACCGAGCATAAATATCCCAAACCTGTGCGATATGTACGACTTCCTGATGATTATGAACCAGACCCTACTATAGAGGGTGCCTCTGGCTTCTCTTACGGTATTAATGACTGATGTTTTTGATGCTTATCCTTGTGATTTGGAAACCAATCACGCTAACAGGAACGAATCTAAAAATTGTATGTGGATGTTAGACTCGGGATGCACAAATCATGTGACCCCTTGTCGTGCTGACTTTATAAGCTACAAATCTTTTCCTAAACCAGCTTTTGGACATACCGCTGGACATGAACCTGTTAAATTATACGGAAAAGGGACCGTTATATTAAAGTTGGAATCCAACAACTACCTGACACTACGAGACGTAATTCATGGAGACTTCTCCAAACGCCTATGTTCACGAAACCAACTCTTGAAGTCTGGATACAAGAGTTATGCAACGAAAACGCATGAGGTGATCCGTACTCCCGATGGTCGTGAAGTCCTCAAGGCGACATGCTTGTCTACTTCGCGGTTGCACTGGTTCTATGGAGTCCCTATCCATTCCTCCAGCGCCGTAAAAACCGTAGACCTAGGGATTGTCAAATTGGATAAATATACTCTTTGGCACAACCGCCTTGGACATCCTGGCGTTTCTGTTATCAAAAACTGTTCTCGCCATGTTTCTGGATTTCCTGCTGAGCTAATCGCGAAATCCCTACCTATCTGTCATGGGTGTACCTCTGGCAAGATGTCCTCTGATCCCTTTCATGCCTCTTCTAAGTGAGCTTCTGCTCCACTGGCACTTGTTCATGCCGACCTACTCGAGTTGCCTATTGAGTCCTATTACAGAGCACGCTATGTCTTTACCCTCCTTGACGACTTCTCCTCCTTTGGCTTTTGCCTTTATCTTCGGCTAAAATCCGACACTCTGTCTCGTTTTCGCGATTGGTTATCCATCGTTGAACGACAAACTGGTTGTCTATTAAAGACTTTCCGTTCGGATCGAGGGGGAGAGTTTATGGGTACTGAATTTAAATCGCTCCTCAACTCCAAAGGCATTATTCATGAGTTGTCCATTGCGGACCAACCACAACAAAATGGTCGAGCTGAACGCTTCAATCGAACTATTCTTGAAAAGGCTGGATCGATTCGGCATCATGCCTGTGTACCCAAACGATACTGGAATTTTGCCTTTGACACTGCTTTACATGTTTATAATCGCACTCCATTGAGGAGATCCCTTTGGAAGACACCGTGCGAGTTGTTCTTAGGCAAAATCCCCGATATATCATACTTCCGAGTCTTTGGATGCTTAGCCTATGTATGGATTCCCAAAGATCACCGGAAAGACAAGCTGGAACCCCACGCCTTGGAAATGGTTTTCCTTGGCTACGAACCCAATACCAAAGGATATCGGTTCCTACATGGCCAGAAAGTCATAATTGCTAGAACCTGCAAAATTTGCCGAAGAAGTTTTTCCTTTTTGTAGTACGGATTTAGGAAAGGAACACAAATCCGATAACTCAGACCTTATCCCTGTGACGAACCAAGAACCAATACAAACTAACGTACCTACCAACGATGATTGGATGGATAATGGGCCTGATCAGCCAATGGACGAGAGACCCCAATCTCGACCACAAACTCCAAACAATGACAATGACCCACCGTGGAATAATGGTGATGATGACCAGGATGCTGGAAACCCGCATATACCACCAAGGGACTTCCCACCAAGGGCAAATCCGCGTACCGATCGAAATGCACCACAAATAAGAAATGAATGGGTGCAGCATCCTCATAGACCCTTCAACGTACCTGCTGAACCTAGAAGACCTCTCGTTATTGCTCGTGAAAATCCGAGAGTTCCTCGAATTAGAATTCCTCCACGACGACCTGGAAATGTTTATGGAGAACGTAGAGATCCGGTCGAAATTGAAAAGGAGATTCGAGAGAAACGAGATGCTATTCATAAAATGGTTGATGACAGCATCCAAGCTATCAAACAAAAGCATCCTCAGCGGAATCCGCCTCAAACAACAGAGGAAGCACAACAACCAGAAGCAGGACCTTCGCGTTTTCCGGAAGAACAAACCGATGAGACAAAAGAAGCCTCATTCGTGATATTATTAGCTGCGCGAATTAAACAAGCTCCGGAACAGTTTAGGGATGTGTTGAAACTCCCAAAAGCTGAACAAACCCTTTGGTTTGACGCAATGAAGGATGAACTTAAATCGATCGAAGAAAGAAAAGTTTGGACTTTAGTGGATCCTCCTCCAGGACGTAAATTGGTCAAATCAAGATGGGTCTACGCTATCAAAAGCGACGGTCGTCACAAAGCTAGACTAGTAGCTAAAGGCTTTACTCAAGAGTATGGGATAGACTTCGAAGACACCTTTTCCCCGGTCGCACGCTTCGAAACAGTGCGAATCCTCCTAGCTCACGCAGCGCAGCACAATTGGGAAATGGAAGCATTAGACGTGAAAACTGCCTTTTTATATGGCAAGCTAGATGAGGAAATTTATATGGAACAACCGAAGGATTTAAAGTCAAAGGTCAAGAGCACAAAGTATATCGGTTGCTGCGAGCACTATATGGCTTAAAGCAAGCAGCACTCTCATGGAACAAAGAACTACATCAATCACTCCTTCGGATGGGTTTCCTCCGATCAAAAGTCGATGCCGGTGTATATTATTATCAATCGAAAGCCGGAACTGTAATATTCTTGGTGTATGTCGACGATGGACTTTTCCTCGCCTCACACAAGAATTTACTCAAGAAGAAGAAAGACGAGTTCATGAAAATATGGGAGTCTAGAGATTTAGGCGAAGTAAAGGAATATCTTGGAATCCAGATAAGAAGAAATCGCCAAACTAATGAAATTTGGTTAGACCAAATCCCATATGTTCAAAAGGTCATTAAACGATTCGGAATGGAGCATGCGACATCTGTTCGCACACCTTTACCCTCTGGATATATTCCTGAAAAAGCTCCTGAGAAATACCAGTCAAATTCACAACTTCGTTCTCGTTTTCAATCGGTTATAGGATCACTGTTATATATGGCTCTGGGAACCAGACCAGATATTGCTTTCTCGGTTATCCGAATGTCGCAATACATGTCAAATCCAACCGATCTTCACTTAAAACAGGCATTGCATATAGTTCGTTATGTGGCATCCACACCGAATCTCTGCCTTCACTATTATGGAAACGAAGCTAGAATTTATGGTTTTGCCGATTCTGATTGGGCCTCAAATAAAGACACTCGTCATTCAACTACTGGCTATGCCATGTATTATGGCAATTCCCTTGTTTCGTGGAGATCCCGAAAACAAAAGACAATCGCTCTCTCTTCCACTGAAGCAGAATATATGGCGATGTGCGATTCTGCCAGGCAAATTAAATGGCTCGACATGCTCTTCAAAGAATTACTTTTCAAGATGGACAAAACCATCCTCTACTGTGACAATGTGGGGGCACGCTTTATTGCTGAAAACCCAGTCTCAGATGGACATTCAAAACACATCGACATACAATGGCATTTTGTCCGCGAATGTGTTGAAGAAGGCTTGTTTGCCATTGAATACATCAATACTACTCGACAAAGGGCTGATGGATTAACCAAGTCCTTAACTTGGCAGAAGTTTGAAGAAAATCGCTCGTCATTAGGATTGGTTAACCAACCTATCTAGAGCGAGGGGGAGTGTTGGAAATATCGATTATCCGTTACCGGTTATCGTTGTCACACATGTGATTGTTGTTCTAAGAATAGTTGTTCCATACTATTCTGATATGTTCTATTCTCCCGGATTACCGGTTGACACGTTCCTAGTAGAAAGACAGAGTCGTACCTATATGGAAGGTCCTCTTACTTACAAATATGGTAGTTCTATCGTAGGTGCAGACACACCTGGTCCGTGCGCACCATAAAGGTATATATACCCTGTAGGATACACCACAGGATGTAACAAGCGGAATACAGAGCTCACTCTATATCATCCTCACTCAGAACTACGTTCTTACCTACCAAGACCAACACCAACTGAAACCTAAAGGCAAGTGCTCTGCCATATTGCCCTTGAGTCCACAACCCTCTGTGCAATAAGTAATGCACTGTTGGCTGCAGGGTATATAACCCGCGCAGAATCCAACAGATGCTCCTTGTACTTTATTCTACCTAACAACCTCCCTGGTAAAGGGTCTTGCTTACTCTTTAACCTCTGTTCGTCGGACATAAATCCGCGACTGACACGGTTGTAAAGGGTGTCCCTGACGAACCTATCCAAGTTCGTTATACTTGCAAGAGGTCCGCCTTAGTTGGCTCGCCTATTGCCTCCCTCAGGTCCGACTTCATCGTAAGATCAAGTCATTAAATCGCGCACGTCGGCCCGCACTTTGGAACAGCGCGTTATCAGCCGCCGCTGCACGACAACAATTGGAAGCCAAGAGTGGTGAAACTCAAAGATGCACCTGTGACATCTGCTCACCCCACATTGACACTTACTTTGTGCAAGCTTGAACTGGCATGCTTACAGTTTATGGACGTGGATTCACAGGTTACACTCGACTTACTAAAGCACCTTCGACTGTTCTGTGGATGCTTACAACAAGTTGTGGACCTGAATGCAAAGCAGACAAAGATTAGTGCATTCTTCAAGTAGGCATACATATGTACAACATTTTGTAAAAGTGTCACACCACTAGCAAAGTCACATAAATGTCACATTGAATCACAAAGTGTGACATTTCACTATTGCATAAATCTCATAATGCATTAAAAATATTGGGTGCTGGTGTTATGCATTATGAGATAGTCTACTGTACTCGGCGAGTCCGACGTCCTCGTTGACCCTCAGAGGTATTGCTGTTACTGCCCATCGACTAGACATGGTGCAAACACGCCGGGCGACGTGAGCAGCTGCAGCGTCTCAACACAAATTCACTTCTCTGGACGCCATCGACCACTGTTCTATCTCGCAAACGTTCTACACAACCATCCACTAAATCCAAAGCACAGGTCAGCGTCGGACGCAATGCCCATGACAGACCCACCAAGCGACGACGGACGACGAGACCAGATGATGCGAACTCGATAGCGAAGGGTTTCCCTACGCGCGTATGCAGCCCATGGAAAGTCGGCCCACACGTATGTGCGGCAGGAGGCGTCGAGAATGCTGTCCGCAACGCCGCTCGCATCGGGTACGCCTCGCGTCCCCTCGTCCTTCGCGATGATATTTTATTGCGGGATGTACAGGGTGTACAGATTCCTGATCCGGGGTTTTTTTTTTTTTCATTTGTCCCATCTAGCGGGTCAAGTCGAGCGCCTCTAGTGGATTCTTGTGTACTTGTGGACACTTTGTCGCGCATGCGTAGAGATGATCGTCACCAGACGAGAATTTGTAAAACTTCTTTCTCGGTTACATAGCCCCTTCTTGTCCAACCACGAGCTCTTTGGCGAGTAAGAAATGTTTCTCGAGTAAGGAAGTAGGGCGCAATGGACCGGGTTCACCCTGCAGCGTGAGCACTATGGCGAGGTCATAGTCTAACTACGACTACTTTCGATAGAAAAGAAAGAATAAGAATTCTGAGATCTAACGTACGAGTGGTCGATGCAATACCACAACGTATCTACCAAATACAAGTCATGAATCCACGAAGGCATAGCGAACCAACGAGTCCTTTAGTCGACCTCAACTGATGGGCCATCTTGTAAGATAAGCCGCCGAAACCAGGGGAGCCACCTACTTATTCAGCTGCACCGCTTAGCTTCTGCATGACGGCGACAGCCTGCAACTCCTTTTGCTTGTTATCGTATTCCTCCTTCGAGGCTTCCTGTGAGTTGTCGAGCCAGCTGATCGTCTCGTTGATGGCAATTTCAAGCTTCTTGACCGAGCTACGCAGGTAGTACGCATACGACTCGAGATCGTTCTTGGCTTGGATACGAGCAGCTACAGCGTTGTCCTCGGCTGTAAGCGAGTGTCGTTAAAGACGGCAGCAGACCGCAGAGATCAGGGATACATACCCTTGTACTTCTTGGCCTCCGAGACCATACGCTCAATTTCCTCCTTCGACAGACGACCCTTGTCGTTAGTGACCGTCATGCGGGTCGACTTGCCGGTGGTCTTATCAGAAGCCGAGACGTTCAAGATACCGTTAGCGTCAAAGTCAAAAGTAACCTCGATTTGAGGTATACCACGAGGGGCAGGGGGAATGCCAGTGAGCTCGAATTTTCCAAGAAGGTTGTTGTCCTTCGCGCGTGCACGTTCACCCTCGTATACCCGAATCAAGACACCTGGCTGGTTGTCCGAGTACGTGGAGAAGATCTCAGACTTCGTCTTTGGGGTTATCGTGTTGCGTCTGATTAGAGGCGTCATGACACCACCGGCTGTCTCGACACCGAGCGACAAAGAAACGACGTCAAAGAGTAGAACGTTCTGGATCTTCTCCGAAGTATCATAAGAGAGGATAGCTGCTTGAACAGTAGCACCGTAGGCAACCGCCTCGTCCGGGTTGATACCCGTGCAGGGCTCCTTGCCGTTGAAGAAGTCGGAGACGAGTTTCCGAATACCAGGAATACGGGTAGAACCACCGACCAAGATAACTTCATGTACGTTCGCCTTGTCAATCTTCGAGTCACGAAGGACCTTCTCGACAGGCTCGAGTGTACAACGGAACAGGCCCTGGCACAGTTTTTCGAAACAAGCACGGGTTATGGATGTACGAAAGTCAATGCCCTCGAAAAGGGAATCAATTTCGATGGAGGTTCTACTGGCGGAAGAGAGTTCACGCTTGGCGCGTTCGCAAGCAGTGCGAAGACGGCGGAGAGCACGAGGGCTGGACAAGATATCTTTCTTGTGCTTGCGCTTGAATTCCTGAACGAGGTGGTCAACAAGATGGTTGTTGAAGTCCTCACCGCCCAAGTGGGTGTGACCAGCGGTTGCCTTGACCTCGAAGATACCCTCTTCAATCGTCAAGAGGGAGACATCAAATGTTCCGCCGCCGAGGTCGAAAATCAGCGCGTTACGCTCGCCAGTCACTTTCTTGTTCAAACCGTAAGCGATAGCAGCGGCCGTCGGTTCGTTGATAATGCGGAGGACGTTCAAACCGGCGATAGTACCGGCATCCCTGGTAGCCTGCCGTTGCGAGTCATTGAAGTATGCAGGAACGGTAACAACGGCGTCGGTAACAGTGCATCCAAGGTATGCCTCAGCAGTCTCCTTCATCTTGGTGAGGACCATGGATGAAATTTCCTCTGGTGTCTACAAAAATTTAAGTTAGAAAAGGACCTGTTGCAAGTGATCAGGTATATACTTGCAAATTCTTTGGTCTCCTCATGGTACTTCACCTGGATGTAGGGCTTGCCAGCTTTACTGATGACCTTGAAGGGGAAGTGCTTGATATCAGCCTGCACTTCGGCGTCGTCAAACTTGCGGCCAATGAGACGCTTAGTGTTAAATACACTGAACGAACGTTGGCACGCAACGCAAAAAGGTAAAACGACAGTAGCACAACCCACGTGTTACGAGGGTTCATAGCGTCCTGGTGCTTTGCGGCGTCGCCGATCAACCGCACATCGTCAAGGAACGCAACGCACGAGGGCGTCGTCCGGTTGCCCTGGTCGTTGGCGATGATCTCGACACGATCATTGAGCCAAACACCAACGCAGCTGAAAAAACAGGGAGATTAAATTATCCCGAGGACAAACGACGGAACCACTTGATTCGTACGAGTCGGTTGTTCCCAAATCGATCCCGATGGCTTTTGGCACTGACATGCCGTACTAAGACTGATGTTTTGCGGGTAGTGACTGTGTAGTAGGGAATGCGTAGAACAGAAAGCGTAGGAGCCAGACAAGCAAGACGCCAGGGGAAGTTTCCGAGAAAACCCTGCGCCCCAGGGGCCCTCCATCTCGAGTCCAACCACATGTGTGACATCCGGACCCCTGCTGGTTTAGGCTGGTTAGCGTCTATCTGTGAGCAGACTTGATTAGATTTCCCGTCTTCTTCCAATACCGACCGGATCATCGTCACCACAGGATGTACAGATTCCTGACCCGGATTTCTGTACTTGCCTCATCCAGCGGGTCACTTCGAGCCCCTCCAGTTGTTTCTTGTGCACTTGTGGACGTAGCTCCAGAATAGTTGGCGGAGTCTAAATACCACGAGTCAATATTTCAGTAGCATCAAGCAGTATGTGTAGTGATCGTGTCAGATAAGTTCAACTCTCACTATCCCGCTCTTCGCCTGAAGGAAAAATGTGCAACTATCCAAGGACCCGTCAGTTCTGATCTGTGCAGCGGAGTTCCGGCAACCAAGGTTATGCATTGAGCCAGTAGCAGGTACCTCGAATACCTGTACTAGACGACAGATCTAATTGACTGCGCCGCACCTGCAACAACAGTAGCTGGACCGGGTTCACCTTCGTGAGGCCGCAGTCCAAACGTGACTACTTCCGCAAGAGTACGTTTTACGATCCATTGCGTGATGACAGCTTTCTCCCAATCCACAGCTGTCTGATTGCTGTCAACTGTCGACAGAAAAGAAAGAAGAAATTTTCTAAGATGTAACGTACGAGTGGTCAATACAACACTACAGGGTACTACCAAATACAAGTCGTGAATCCACGGAGGCGTGACAAATCGGGGAGTCCTTTACTCGACATCGACTGGTAGACCATCCCACCAGATAAGCCGCAAGCACCAGTGAAGCCACCTACTTAATCAGCTGCACGCTTCTGTATGATGGCGATGGCGAGGGCTTGCAACTCCTTTTGCTTGTCATAGTACTCTTCCTTCGGGGCTTCTTGTGAACCATTGAGCCAGCTGATCGTCTCGTTGATGGTAGTTTCAAGTTTCTTGACCGAGCTACGAAGGTTGTAAGCATACGACTCGAGGTCGTTCTTGGCTGGGATACGAGCGGCCGCAGCGTTGTCCTCAGCTGTAAGCAAGTGTCATCAAAGACAACAACATATTTCAGGTGCCAGCGGTACAAACCCTTGTACTTCTTGGCCTCTAAGACCATGCGCTTGATTTCCTGCCTCGACAGACGACCCTTGGCGTCGATGATCACGATACGGTTTGACTTGCCGGTGGTCTTGTCAGAAGCCGAGACGTTCAAGATACCGTTAGCATCAATGTCCAAGGTAACCTCGATTCGAGGTACGCCACGAGAGGCAGGAGGAATACCAGTGAACTTGAACTTGCCATGGAGGTTGTTGTCCTTGGTCCATGTACGTTCACCCTCGTAAACCTGAATCAAGACACACGGCTGGTCATCCGAATTTGTGGAGAAAATCTCAGACTTCTTCGTCGGGACAGTTGCGTTACGCTTGATGAGAGGCTTCATGACACCACCAGATGTCTCAATACCGAGCGATAAGGGAGCGACGTCCAGAAGTTCGAGGTCCTGAATCCTCTCCGAAGTGTCACTGGAGAGAATGGCAGCTTGTATGGCAGCACCGTAGGCGACCGCCTCGTCTGCGTTGACGCTCTTGCAAGGCTCCTTGCCGTTGAAGAAGTCGGAGACGAGTCTCTGGATACGAGGAATACGAGTGGAGCCGCCGATGAGGACAATTTCATGTACGTTCGCCTTGTCAATCTTCGAGTCGCGAAGGACCTTTTCAACGGGCTCGAGGGTGCTACGGAACAAATCTTAGCACAGTTCTTCGAAACGAGCACGGGTGATAGACGTGTAGAAGTCAATACCCTCGAAAAGAGTGTCGATTTCGACTGGCGTTTGGGTGGCGGAGGAGAGAGTACGCTTGGCACGTTCGCAAGCAGTGCGAAGACGGCGGAGAGCACGGAAGTTGGACGAGATATCTTTCCTGTGTTTGCGCTTGAATTCCTGGACGAAGTGGGTGTCACCAGCTGTAGCCCTAACTTCGACGATATCCTCCTCAATCGTTAAGATGGAGACATCGAAGGTTCCACCGCCCAGATCGAAAATCAGCACGTTGCGCTTGCCAGCCACTACCTTGTGAAAACCGTAAGCGATAGCAGCGGCGGTCGATCCGTTGATAATGCGGAGGACGTTCAAGCCGGCGATAGTACCAGCATCTATGGTAGCCTGCCGTTGCGAGTTGTTGAAGTATGCGGGGATGGTAACAACGGCGCTGTTAACGGTACATCCAAGGTATGCCTCAGCAGTCTCCTTCATCTTGGTGAGTACCATGGATGAGATTTCCTCGGGCGTCTACGGAAACCAGAGTCGGAAGAAAATCAGTTGCAATAAGTTACGTATATACTTGCGAATTCCTTGGCCCGACCACGGTACTCCACCTGGATGTAGGGCTTGCCAGCCTTTCCGGTGACCTTGAAGGGGAAGTACTTGATATCAGCCTGTACCTCGGGGTCGTCGAACTTGCGGCCCATGAGACGCTTGGCGCCAAATACACTGAGCAGACGTTGGCACGCAGCGTAGAGGTAAAACGACGATGGTACGACTCACGTGTTACGAGGGTTCATAGCGACCTGGTTCTTTGCGGCATCGCCTATTGACCGTCCATCTCCAAGGAAGGCGACATATGATGGTGTCGTCCGATTACCCTGCGTTGGCGATGATCTCAACATGATCATTGAGCCAAACACCAACACAGCTGAGAAAGAGGGGAAGATTAGATTATCCCGAGGGAAGATATGGAATGAGATTGATATGTACGAGTCAGTCGTTCCCAAACCGATCCCAATGGCTGTTGGCACCGACATGCCTACAAAGACTGATAGTTCGTGGGTGTGACTGCGTAGGGAGAAGAAAGCGCAGGAGCCAGATAAGCAAGACGCCACAGAGAAAGCTGTCCAAAAATTGCTGTACCCCAAGGATCACCCATCCCGAGCCCAACCGTCAGATGTGACTTCCAGCGCCCTGCTAGTTTGGGCTGGTTAGCGTCTACCTGTGAGCAACTTTGATCGGATTTCCCCGTCTTCTTCCAACACTAACCTGACTGCCGTCGTTACCACAGGATGTACAGATTCCTGATGCACTTGCCCCATCCAACGGGTCATAGTCGAGTGCCCCCAGCCGATTCTGGTGTGCTTGTGGGCGCTTGTCGCACTTTTCGTCTAGGTACATGGCTCGAGTATAGTCGGCGGAGTCTAAATACCACGAGTCAATGACATCAAGCAGTATCAGAAACATTTCCTACTTTCACTAAGGAACTCGTAGTTGGACGGGGGCTAACCAGGAAAGCACTTTACGGGTTCAGACAAGGAGTGGGTAACGAGAATTAAAATCGTCTAATGTCATGGCCTCCGTACACATACTTGCAGACTAACTTGTTCACACCGGGCTCTTCGCTCCCGCTTGCATCTACTCCAGTTACAAGAACAGCTATGCCAATGGTGACGGTGATCCCCCACGATGCCACCGGACTTGAAAGGAGTATGGAATTGCACTTAATGAAGTCGCTGCCATGATCAACCTCCACATAAAATTCCTCCTCGGGGAGAAACAACCGAATTGTTTATTGCACGTCAACGATTATCGTTTGGAAGTAGATGGACGCATGATCTGCTTGTAAGCCGGTGGATGTGGCATATTCATTTTCCTCTAACCCAAAGAAAGTGGTGTGGCCTATGAGTGTGCTATGCTAGGAGCCCAGCAAAACCCGAAATCCGAAAACTTTTCTCGAGTCAGAGAAATTATTTTGGGGGGAGTCTTTCGCACAGCTGGCAGAGGCAGAGACCTCATCCGCTGCTGTGGAGCAAGATTTACGAACTCAGTGGAGTTTACATTCAGAAGATCTGAGATGGCGAGAGTTCGAACTTCCGTCTTCGGCTTCACTCGTTCAATGTCGAAGGCAAGTTTTGACGTTGGTGATAGTCACGAATCCGTCGTCCAGCAGGAATTAGTATCACATGTACTTCGCGAGATGGAAGACTTCTGCCGCAAGAGAGATCAGGTGTACGTCCATGACATCGAAGTCGAATCGCGTTGGCAGTAAGGTCATCGACAGTGACCATCTCATCACAGAACAAGAAAAACCGACTTCCTTGCAAGCAGCGCTTCCTGCGACTCGGTTCATAGTCGCTGCACCCAACGAGACGACAGCACTCTGAATAACTTTTCCTCGCGTGGGGCTGGTACGGAACAAGAACCTATTCCAGAATCCAGTACTAACACCACTTGAACTTTGTCCCTCTTAAGTTTCTGACATTAAACCTAGCGCCCGTTTTCTCAGATCCTGTACTTTGGGAACGCACGGCGAATTAGTTCAGAGTGCGCCGGTGGAAATAAAGCGTAGGGTTACAAGCACCAAACCGTCGATAGCCTAGATGTGAGATTGCAACATAGACGTTGTTCCACAGAAGCACTCGTATATGCCCATGCGAAATTGGTCCGGCAACGTCAGGGAAAGGCGGATGGCTATGTAGTACGTGCAGACACACGTCGACGTAGTATGGGGATTGGAGTAGTATTCGGAGCTCATGTTGCACATTTCTCCTAAGTACAGTGTGAGTACAATTCTGCTCCACCTGGCAGCAAGGGCTTTTGCGTGCTAGCATAGGCCAATGTACATACTTTCTGATACGATTCGGTTGAGGAGTGGGCACCATCCCGCCTGTTTCATTCGTTTTTGGTACATGTCAGCAACTCCAACCACGAAAGTGCACAACATACCGGTTGCACCGATACTGAGAATATGTGCCTGCCTTCTGTAAGGGCTTCTCCGATAGTAACTAACTGATCATGTCAAAGTCATCTTGCGGAAAATACGCGAGAAAGAAAGGACCACTTTCGTGGTGGAGTTCGAGGGACAAGTGTGGTCTCCGCCCACTGCGGGCAATAACCTGTGTTCTCAGCTTCACGGATGCGATACCGTCAGTTCCGCCGCAACTAGTGTATGACATCACTTGTTGCAATGATTCTGCTGTCGTTCCCGTTTCTGAGCGGGACGGTCTCTTGCACCCGCATCCTCATCACCAATTCTAGCAACCTAAATCTGAGGTGATTTTTCATGAGCGCAGCATTTGAACGTTCCGCTGACCTCGTCCAAGTGTCAGTCTACACCAAACATTGGAAATTTGGGGCTGGGTTACGACTGGCCTTCAAAACCGGTGATTCGTATCATGAAGGAGATCACGACGGGAATTACAGCAACCAAGCCTGGAAAGGAGAATTTCTTTGAGCTATACTTAATGGCATACGGCTGTTCCTGGAGAATTACTGAAGGAATGAGGTGCTTGTCTTGACCGTTTAAGTAGGAGTGTACGTCCCACAAGCCAGACCTCGACATACTTGGGCGGTTCTTGAGAACAGGGAAAAGACCATTATCTTGGAGTCTGTTTGGAATAAACACGCCCTGAAGATGAGCTTACAGCTACTTGTTGCAGTGAGAAATAAACATTAGATCATCGTCAATGACACAAGTACAAGTGGAAGGTGCGCGCCGCTGTACTATCTTAGTAGATGTCATTGGTAGTCACTCGGAATATACCCCCTCCGAGGAAATGGAATTTTGCACTCAAGGAGACCTATCGTGGCGAGCATTATAAGCTGTATTCCAGGACTTACTGGTTGCCACCAAGGACCTGTCTTGAAAATTGAGTGCTGTCATGTGTTCCGCTGGCGAAAGGACCCACCATAAACATGATCCTAAGTACCGAATCTAACGTACTTCATGGAAGAATCTTTGACGGTTCATTCTTTGAGTCGTTTTGGGCTTACAATGAAGTATATGGCTGAGACGATTGACAAAGACTTGTCCGCTAATGCGCCAGGACGAGGCAAAGTGAAGGGAACAGTGAATTGCCCAAGTACGGTCGACCTTTCATAAACGGGCTGCAGCAGATTACCAGTGATATCAAATAGTATCGTAATAGCGCTGATACCTCTTCGAACTAGTCATTAGTAAAAACCGGGTTTAGGCACTTCCGGAAAGCTACAAACTCACCATAATTGCACGTCATAATAGTGGATAGTACCACGATTAGTGCTGAGACCAGGGGCTCAGGCGACGCTGCAACTCTAGCGATCTATCTTTAGAAATTCGATCGTCGAGCCATCCGGATTGCGAGACATTGTGAATTTTTGGCCATGGCTGAAAACCGGGGGAAAGTTGTCAAGTATCTGATTAGATTATAGGATAAGTACCAGTCGCCAGTGACCACACTTTCGGACATGTAATAATGCCTATGGTGAAGAAATGAGCAAGCAAACTTCGCGTTCACAGTAGCTGTGTCCCCCCCAGAACACCACAATTCTGCCGATAGTGTACAGCTTTGATCGGGAATACCCAGGCCAGTAGGTGGCCACCTTGTTCTTCTCGGTACTTGCCGTGGGCACCGATTCAACAACGCTTGCCGAGCACTCAACCAATTCAAACATTGTAGGAACCACATGCTGTAATTCAGCTGTCTTTCAGATAGGCTACTTTTCATTTGTTTGGGTAAACAAAATGCATTATCGGGATTGCGGAAGCGATCCTCGCAAAGCATCTTTAAAGTATCTAGGGCTACCTCCGGGGTGCAATCACTGCAAAGCATTTTTTGGTTTTAATTTTTCCCAAACAAATAAAAACCGCTGTAAATAAATTCTGAACCTCCACGTATCATTTGTGAACACAACCTTAGGTTTGCTGCCTTGAATTATTCTCCGACTTATGGGCGCTTGCCCCCCTTAGGTGCTGGAGGTGTACTTCGCGGATATGACGTACAAACGCATGCCGAGTAACATTTGCGACGCAGCCTTTCCACTCGCAGCGGATTATCTCCGTACGAGACTTGTTCTCTATGCCATGGCTAGCAAAGTGGCTTGAAACTGTGCCGCAGCTGAGCTCTTGCAGGCACAACATCTCCTCTCTACCCGGATAGAGGCATTGCATTGTTAGGCAGTTGGCATACTGATGTCCCTGTAAATACGACGCTGAGTGGAAGAATGACACGAGAAACTAGACAATGATTACTCACATTGGCCAGGGTCCTTGCCTCCTGTACTGCATTCTGAGGAAGCCCAGTGTAAGCGTCTTCTACTCGGGCTGATCCAAGCTCTGCATTTCGAGTAGTATTGCTCGGCGTGTAATTTACGCAGGAATGCACCAGTGGGTTTGATTCTGAGTTATAGTGGACAGAATCACCGAATGTGTATGACCCGCCGACAAGTCCTTTGGCCTGGTCAGGCGGCGACAGGAGAAGGAATGAGCTGATTGCTGACCTGGTAGTGATGGACCGTTCTCTCTTCCACCCAGACAAGTAGGGTCCATTGCGTTGGGGACAAGTTGCTGTGTTCAATTTGAGCAAACACAAGGTGATCTATCAAGGGTAACGCACGGGTCGAGCGGGTGGGAAGTAAGTGTCCCCCACTGCACCATCAAGCGTGTAGGATCTACTTAGTGGGTGCATCCTGAGAAACATCGAACAGGGGGGGGTCGAGTTATGGTGGTCAGGATGCACGAATGCTTTGCTTAGATAAGGGTGCATTTTAGCTTTGCCCGAAAACCCCCTTCCCCCCTCATTTTATAAGACCAATTGTTGCGTAGGCGCCATTGGAGGGTACCCTGAAATTATTCTCAGTTATCTCAGGTGTTGACGGAGAATATAAGGTACCAGCGGTTCAGTGAAGCGGGCAAGCAGCCCTCACCCGGAGGTGCTGGTAGCTCCGGCGTGTCCACCATGCATGAAACCTACACTGTTTCTAAGATTCCTGCAAAGAACGCAGATTAAAGTTAGCTCCATATACAGCGCCAACATAAAATGACCAGGGTTGGGGGTCCGTGATTTTTGTGTCACATCCAGAGACTCAAACTGCCGGAATGCGGTCCGCCCACCGAATCCTACCGGTGAACAGGCAATAATATAAATATAGGAAATGATCGAAAATCTGGTAAACGAGCATGGAAGCCAGTTTAGGTGGAGCTAAAAGGGTGGTCATGAATATCACACCATCCACTGACTGCAGGCAGTGCCTAAGAAAACCAGAGATCCGAGATCGAGACTCGTCAGGAAGATGGACACAAAACAAAGGGAGTAATACCGACAAAGTTGATTCCCAGTACTAGCGAGAACAGCTCTCGCCACTTTTGGAATTGATATTCGGAGTAGAGTGCTGAGTTTCTGTTTTTTGTATATTTTGTACCATAGCCTATACGCCGCCGTGTGACAGCATATACCATACCATAACTGTGACCGAAATTATGTAAGGTCAGCCAAAACAGAAGCTGGTGCTGTGTCGCTGACGCCGGCCAAGTTGCTGCTCGTTTTATGAACTGCAGTGTTGTCAATATATACGTACCGTCTAGGATTGACCAGCTAGACTTAAGCGGTAAGCGATTACATAAGCTGCCTCGAGGCTGTGGTTCAACTAGAAAGTCACCGGGTCACTCCATGCACTACAGGCATCCTCGAGGATTACGTGGATGCAATGAGGCAGCGACCAGAAAATAATAATAATGTACGGCCCCTGTGTCCCCAGAGCTGCAAGCAGCGTCACTGTAGGGGGAAGTATGTCAGTGGGCTACCAAAGCTGAGCGCCATGATGGTCTACAGCACGAGTCGACAACCTTTTCGCTTGGGTGTTGTGTGGATGCCCTAGCCATGGGGTAATCTGTATTTCCTGCTTGATAGATGGTATATTGCCAGGGTTGCATCCGATGATGCAGGTTACTCTGCCGCTGACCCCCTTTCTAAGCAAGATGTTCTCTTGCATGCGGGTATCCTTATCAGCGACTACATCATCACTGCATTGCCGCAGTTTGCAAGCCATCCGTTGAAGGCAACTTGAAAAAACCCGTGGTATCCTAAATAAGAAAAGCATGTGCCTTGCACAGGTACTTACATCGAGTTCTCCATATTATTCAATATTCCCCTGGTATGAGATAAGAAATACATTGGACTATATACAGTGATATACAGTGGGAACTTACCACCACGCCGGCGTGGAATGGTCACAGGAAACCATGAGAGAGTAGCACGTAGCTTTCATGTTCCCATGAATCAAGCCCTATAAAGCTCCTCGAGCTTTTGGTATGAAAGACAAGATGACATCCAGTCTGAAGGGGATATCAAATTTCTCTGCCTTCAATGTGTACCAGGGACATGCAGGAAGTGTTAATGACACAACTGAGTAGGCAATGACATAGAGTAGGGTCCTGCAACTGTCTGTACTTCATCTACTCGCAGAACATGGGGTTAGTGCCATGCCCAAGAAAGAAAATTACATGGCCACCTAGAAGAATGGTCCTTACATCCTTCATTTCGTTCAAGCCCGCTGGAAAGAGTGCCCGTTCCTCTCTGTAATGCTGGATAACTGCATAGGCTATGAGGGGGAGTAATAGACATTCGTAAGACGTGGCAGCGGCATAGTTGATGTAGATATTAGTGGTTGCGGTGGGATAAGCCATGATACTGTCGGCAATGTTAAATGGTTCGCTAACTTCACTCTGGTGCCGGCCTACAGCAGGCATTGGGATCGGACACGACCCGCCTTCATAAAATCGGTGATTTATAACGTGCATGTGATAGTAACGACCATTTGAGGAGTGAAGCCCAAAAGTCCGGCGAAAAGAATATTCTTTGAGCCGTGGTAAACAGCGTCCAGCCGCATTTAGAGAATTACTAAAGGAACGAGGTGATCGCACTAACAGCGCGAAGAGGGGCATACCTTGCACAGTCCATATCAGCGCGCAGCCAAACCGGCTTTCGAGAACGGGAAGAAACCGGCAACTGTCCTAGAGTCAATTTGGGAAAGAAAAAAAGAGCCCCGAGTGACGAGCTTACAACCGTTCACCATGCTGCGAGGTACACGTCATAATGGCAAACAGTACTGCTTTGACGTACATATCAGTGCGAAGATCTGAGATTCAGGTGGCTCCAGCAATCTACCTTCCAAAAAATCAATCAATCGAGCCGTCCACACCATGAGATACTGTGACTTCGTGTTCATGCTTGAAAATTGGGGCAAAGTCGGTTGGCATCTGATGACGCTGTCATATAAATACCACTCACCTTTGGAGCACAGGCCCACTTTTCTGTTGGCCGAGGTTAATACGCGCCATCGAGTTGACTGAATTGATCCCCCACAACGGTTTTATCGATGACACCTGTTACAAAGATATGGGCACACAAATATCACATTCCCAATGGTTCCTCCTCTGAAAAACTGCAAGTGTGCAGACAGCGTAACTGAGCTTTGATTGGAATACTAAGGTCGTCAGTTGGCCGGCTGGGCATCAAGCAGCGGGGAGTACGATGCGGACAGCATCTAAGCATAGTTAATCGCAGGGAGAATCCACAACCTCGGATAAGCGGCATTTTGCAACTGGTGGAACACGTTCTGCGACTGACATACAAGATATCTCCTTTTCTTTACAACCATGTGACACACTGAAGGACACTGTAGGACAACTTTTAGTGCCATTATCATTATTCTTAGTGGCCAACTTACCCGTGAACCAGAAGTGACATGCGTGAGCTACACAAGCAGTGCAAGTAACACAGATGATCATTTGCGAAAAATACCACACTGGAGACTCCGGGGGGGGGGGGGGGGGGGGGGGGGGGGGGGGGGGTACAAGCGCACGATTTACTAGTCGCAGGAGGGCCTCGCGACCATGCTTTCTCCTGGAGGCATCAGCTTCAAGCTTCAAGCCATACAGCAATCTGATTCTGACGAAACGACATCAGAATTCCACTTCCAGAGTGCCCACCCGCTATCGGCCCAAAGGGTATCACTGAATGCTCACCATTACACAGCATTTGAACTTTACTGACCGCGAGGTCGTCAAACTTCGAATTTTGCGACATCAAAGACATGTTCTGGCCTACATTCGCGCGCCGTTTCACGCTTCAAGCCCCTCATTTCGTTCGGACGCGCCTCCAGGTCGGTCGAGGTCTGTATCCTGTTTTCTCGACGTTTACTGGCGAACAAGGCGCACACATGCAACTTCAGATTAGCTGTTCCGTGTCTGGTGGGAGACATGCATCACTGTAAATGCGATGTTCTTGAAAACGCGTTCGTAATTACCTCACGCTGACTCAGTAGTATTTCGCCACAGCACTCCGATCGGCGCCCCGCGTTGGGAAGTGACAGCTATCAAAATATTTGGCTCCACAATTCCTTCCAAGAAAACACAGCATAATGTTTTGTAAATAATTAGTCTGCTATAACGCCGCGCACCAAAACGTTCTGTTTTGAAAACGACAATCCCGTAGTCAACGTTCAACTTCATCATAAATGCTTCGACAAGAATAAAATTTCTAAAGGAAATGCGCTATGTAACGTACAAAATGGTTCTGCCTAATTATTCGATGCAATACTACAGCGTACTACCAAATGCAAGTCATGGATCCACGAAGGCGCGATGAATCAACGAGTCCTTTAGTCAACTTCCTCGACTGATGGACCGTCCTCGCCAGCACCACCAGGGAAACCGCCAGGCGCAGCACCGCCACCAGGGAAACCACCAGCACCAGGGAAGCCGCCTGCTCCACCAGCTGCACCGTACAGCTTCTGCATGATTGGGTTGGCGACGGCCTCCAACTCCTTTTGCTTGTCATCGTACTCTTCCTTCGAGGCTTCCTGTGAGCTGTCGAGCCAGCTGATGGTGCTATTGATCGCGCTTTCAAGTTTCTCCTTGTCGGCGGGATCGAACTTGCCAGCGAGCTTCTCGTCACTGATAGAGTTACGGAGGTTGTATGCATACGACTCCAGACCGTTCTTGGACTGAATGCGAGCAGCCGCAGCATCATCCTCGGCTGTAAGTGTAAGTGTAATTAGATCAAGGTAGATATCAGAAAAAATGTATACATACCCTTGTACTTCTCGGCCTCCGAGACCATGCGCTCGATTTCCTCCTTCGACAGACGACCCTTGTCGTTGGTGATCGTGATGCGATTCGACTTGCCGGTCGTCTTGTCCGAAGCCGAGACGTTCAGGATACCATTAGCATCAATATCGAAAGTAACCTCGATCTGAGGTACGCCGCGAGGGGCAGGGGGAATGCCAGCAAGCTCGAACTTGCCGAGCAAGTTGTTGTCCTTCGTCCGTGCACGTTCACCCTCGTAAACTTGAATCAAGACACCAGGCTGGTTATCCGAGTACGTCGAGAAGATCTCAGACTTCTTCGTCGGGACTGTCGTGTTACGCTTGATTAGAGGGGTCATGACACCACCAGCTGTCTCGATACCAAGCGACAAAGGAGCGACATCGAGAAGGAGGAGGTCTTGAGTCTTTTCCGAAGTATCACCGGAGAGAATGGCAGCCTGGACGGCAGCACCGTAGGCGACCGCCTCGTCAGGGTTGATGCTCTTGCAAGGTTCCTTGCCGTTGAAGAAGTCGGAGACTAGTTTCTGAATACGAGGAATACGGGTGGAGCCGCCAACCAAGACAATTTCATGCACGTTGCCCTTGTCAATCTTGGAATCACGAAGGACCTTTTCGACGGGCTCGAGGGTGCTGCGGAACAGGTCTTGGCACAGTTCCTCGAAACGAGCACGGGTGATAGACGTGTAGAAGTCAATACCCTCGAAGAGAGAATCGATCTCGATTGAGGTTTGGGTGGCAGAGGAGAGAGTACGCTTGGCGCGTTCGCAAGCAGTGCGGAGACGGCGGAGGGCACGAGGGTTGGACGAGATATCCTTCTTGTGTTTGCGCTTGAATTCCTGGACGAAGTGGTTGACAAGACGGTTGTCGAAGTCCTCACCACCCAAGTGGGTGTCACCAGCGGTAGCCTTGACCTCGAAGATACCCTCCTCAATCGTCAGGAGAGAGACATCGAAGGTTCCACCGCCGAGGTCGAAGATAAGAACGTTACGCTCGCCGGTCACTTTCTTGTCCAAACCGTAAGCGATAGCAGCAGCGGTCGGCTCGTTGATGATACGAAGGACGTTCATGCCGGAGATAGTGCCGGCGTCTTTGGTCGCCTGCCGTTGTGAGTCGTTGAAGTATGCAGGGACGGTAACAACAGCGTTGTTAACGGCGTAGCCAAGGTATGCTTCAGCAGTCTCCTTCATCTTCGTGAGAACCATGGACGAGATTTCCTCGGGCGTCTACAAACACCATAGTTAAACAATAATCCGCTGCAAACAACCGAACGTATACTCACGAACTCCTTGGTCTCGCCACGGTACTCCACCTGGATGTAGGGCTTGCCAGCCCTGCTAACGACCTTAAAGGGGAAGTGCTTGATATCAGCTTGCACTTCAGCGTCGTCGAACTTGCGGCCGATAAGACGCTTAGCGTCGAATACGCTGAGTGGATGTTTAGCACGCGGCATGATAAGATAAAGTGACGATGACACAACTCACGTGTTATGAGGGTTCATGGCGACCTGGTTCTTCGCGGCATCGCCGATCAGTCGTTCATTGTCGAGGAAGGCGACATAGGAGGGTGTCGTCCGGTTACCCTGGTCGTTGGCGATGATCTCAACACGATCGTTTTGCCAAACGCCGACGCAGCTGGAAAAGAGGGGGTGATCAGATTATCCCGAGAAGAGACCACGGAACGAGTTGATACGTACGAGTAGGTCGTTCCCAAGTCGATACCGATGGCTTTTGGCTGTGTCATGTCTAGCTAAGACTGATTTTGGGCGGGGTCGTGACTGCGTACGAAAACCCAGGATGTTGAGCGTCGACGTCGCAAGCCACCACGATGAGACACTTACAAGTTATACAAGAACAGAAAAGTCTCTTGAGGAGAGAGAGTCCGCCTCCGACTGCGATTTTATATATTGAACTGACATTCTGCGTCATTCCAGGACGTTCCTTTAGTCTTCTAGAGGGTTCTTTCCTGACGTAGTAGGATTATCTAAGAAAAACATACTCTCTTCATGGAAACTCGATCAACTCATACGTTCCAGAGAGTGCCCGCTACCCAGATGCATGTGGACATCCGTGTTCAAAATACACGTGTAGCAGACATGTATGTTATGGTAGAGATTGTCTAGAATGCGGGAAATCACACGCATGCACTTTCGTGAGGGCGCGAACTCCGATGTATAGGAGGAAAACAAAAAGAAAAATGATGAAAATGAAATATCAACATTGACAGTCTGAACGTGCATGTGCAAAGGCAGCGCAGGAACAGAAAGAATGGTAATCGGAAACGGAGCTCATCAGTCATGAATATGGTAGAACCCTGTTCCCCACAACCCATCGACCTTGAGGAATATGCGAGGCACGTCCTGCAAATTTATGTATCTATCCTCCATTTGTACGGGTCGTTATTCCTATCGTATCATCAAGACTGCGATGCGCTTGTAAATCACGCAAAACAGACGGGTCCACTACGCATCACCCAGGTATAAGTATGACCAGGACAATCAGGAGGAAAAACCGATCTGCCCACCAGGTAGGACACTCTTCCTGCGAACATGGGGACTCTGTGACGTTGGCGAGTGTTCGACGCCAACCTGATATTCACGCTACGGGTCTATAGTAAATACGAGCTCCAACAGCAACAACTGTCATCCACGTACGTCCAGACCTGGGTCAGCCATCGGCACCCTTTCAAGCCCACTGTCATCCAAGTCCCCAGGCATTACACCATCAATCGATACAGCGCTCAGTTCCATCGATAGATCCATGATGTCCGAGTCATCACCTGTCGTAGGCGGAGGTGGAGGATCCCTTGGAACCTCATGGTAGCCAGATGGCAGCTTGCCACCGGTGTTCTGCCTCGCTTTCTCGTGGATTTTTTGCCAGTCCTCGAAGCGCTCAATTGCATGTTGTTGCTCGCTGGGGAACGTTTTAGTAAGACTCATCGTACAACCAGCTGCTCCACATACGCAATCCTACGTTGCCTGTATTGTTGTAATGTTTCATCAAATAATTCTGGATTCAGCTCCATGAATAGTTTCAACGCATTATACACCATCCCATGTATAGTCCTTTAAGCGGTCTCAGTCGCGCTAGTCCACTTGGCCGAGTCACTCACCGATTCCAGTGACTCTTCGCATTGTTGTACAGAGCCGGAAAGACAATTGGCATGATTTGTTGCAAATTATCGTTCATCAGGTTCACGATATATTCGTTGTTCCAATACAACAGAGCCCGTTCGGCCACCTGGAAGTGCTGGCTGTTGATGCAACGCGCCAATTGAGCGAAGAGAGGCTCTTGGATCTTTCGGAATTCGGCAGGATGGGTGACATCCAAGACTTCCTCGACCTCATTGAGAAACATGACTTCCTTCGGCGAGTTCACCTTGGGCCAGTACTTGAGCAGCCCAAGCATCACCTCCTCTGCCAAGGTCGGGGCCTTGTCCAAAAACTGGACGACACAGTATGCAAGCTGAGGGTGATATAAACATAAACTCTTGACTTTATGGAGCGGGAGGAGAACACGCTTCAAGAAGATCTTGTGTTCGTCCTTCAGCGGCACAGCAAAACCGTTGATAATAGAACCCAGGATCTCCAGTAGCTCGGCAATCCCATTATGCCGTTCTGTCTCGTAAATGAAGTGGTAGAACACGTTATTTATTGACCGACGAATGAATGCCCGGAGGTTGAGGAATTTTCCGTAAATGCGGTGCAATGTGGTTTTCAGGAAGTCGCGTTCCCGTGGATCTTCCGAATCGAAAAGTTCCAACAGGTTGAGTACGAATGTCTGATCGATGTATGGTTTCGCTAGGTTTGTGTTGAAATCCGGGCTCTCGATGAAGCGAAGGAAAAATTCGTAGACGATTTGTAAGTGAGGCCATGCAAGTTCGAGGACGGGTTCGTCCTCTTCGGGATCGAAGGCATCCCCCGTAGGATTTACGGGAGGGGGTATAGAGCGAAAGAGATTGACAGAAAACTGGTTCACAGTGAGACCTATCTTGGACTGGGAAAGTACGTAGTTGGCTTACCATGTTAACAACCTCTGGGTATATGTTTTCGGTAATGACACCACGTTGAGTGGTGATGTATTCGAGCATTTCATGTAAAGTCTGTGCTTTGACTTGTTTACCTTTAAGCTCCGAGCTGGCATCGTTGAAGTCGAACAATACACGACACTGGTTGAGTTTCTTGACAAAAAGCAGTGACCTTTCGCTCGGCGGTACCTCTGATTGGGCAGGGTCAAAAAGGGTAACCTGTCACGTTCAGGGGGTGCAGACAAACCGTCGAAAGTCGCAAGATTCTCGATTTCAACTCTTTCTGTCACGACGAAACGGCTGCTCCGCTGTTTTCGCGGTGGCTTACCGACGATGGGAATGGTATCTCGCGGACCAGAACGGAGGCGGTTAAGCGTGTTTGCACGTGGAGGGTTAACATTTCCGTCCAGCCCGACGGTTGCTCGTTCGGGAGACCCATACTGACTTGATCGTGGGGTCGGCTCAGGCGCCGGGTCTGGGCTTACGACCACAATGGGTGGGACCGCGGAAGAGTTACCAGGGTTATATCTCCGATCGGTAGCAGAAGCAGCTGCATTAGTGGCAGAGCGATTTGAAGATGGCTGCGGTTGAGAATGGAGGGAGCGATTGCTTGTATTGTTAGCTGATGCACCAGGCAGTGAATGGGTGGGAGGGACAGGTTGAGGGAGTGGCTTGGCTGTATTGGGAGGAGGCGGAGGAGGAACTGACGGCTGTGGTGCTGGTGGTTTTTGATCCTTGTTCTTCGAGGATGCATCCTGCGAACTCTTTCTCGTGAGCTGGAGAATTAAAACTGGTCAGGGTGGGGCCTGAGCCGAAGGACGCAAGAGTACACCAACGAATGATTTCTTGAGACCTTTCATGATTCCAGGTAGGTCAGCAGAGCTTTTTGCCTGCACACTGCAGTTCCTTTGGCCAGGTTGATGTCTGTACGATCGTCAGGTATTGAGAATGCCACCAATCCAACGGGATCGATGGTCGTCGCTGCAGCTGTGTGACTCAACGTCACGGTTGGTCACTGTCACACATTCATACGCAGTCCACATAAACATATTCGCAACATGTTATTCGACGCGTATTTTGCTATGAAACAACAGAGAATCTTCTGAATTGAATGAGGTATTTCGTGTTTGCCGTCCAAGACGCGATCCTATCCGTTTGTCTCTATAATACTCCGAAATTCTCCGGGGCGCCCTTGTTCTTACGAAGTTGCGCTACTTGTATCCTGTGAGTTCTGATTCGACGGGCCTGCCTTTGAGCATCGGTGCTTCAGTTCTGGGAAACGTTGAGCATAAGGAGACTGGAACGCATTTGTCAGAGCAATGCAGAATTTATGCCTTTGGAAGCTTATATCCCGTGTATGGACGAGCGATCTCACCCCCTCTGAACGACCAGCCTTCTGCCAACTCGTCCCGTGCTTCTGAGATAGTCTGCCTGAACAATGAGTGATTATTGTCAGCAGGTGACTCTTGTGTAACTGAGAGCTACCGTCGGGAACCGCACCACGACAGGGGTTAATTGTGATGTAAACCCATCTCCAGCACGTTCTAGGTGTCACCCTGGCAGCTGACAACGTCGTCGCGAGGTCGACTCATTATTCGTTGTAGCCCTCGTTGTACTGGACATTGTACTGTAACGTCGTGGTGACAACTCGCAGTAAATCATTGCATTTTCCGTATTTAGCGTGGCCACGCGCTTTTCTTTCAACTTGACACTCGCAGCAAGTACCATTTAGTAGTCTGCGTCGTCGTCCTCCACAAACAGCATTCCTTGCCGACGTTCGTTTGAAAACAACTCTCAGATGGCTGGTAAGCTTTCCTTTCGCACCTGTTGCTCGATGCCAATTCATGGTCTTGTAAGCGATATACGCTGTCTATACCTCGCCCACGCACCCTCCTCTGCCAAACCACCTCCCAACCCTGATCGTCACCCCGCACGGTATGCGAGTTTCATGGAGTACATGGTCATTGCTTCATCTGAGCCCTTTAATTAGGCCAACCATCTAACATTTTGTACTCGTATCTCCACACTAACTTCGTCAGTGCTTATCTCGCTCTCTTTCGAGCGTCCTGACACCCACCATTCCAGAACACCGAGAACTATCTCTTGACTCCCTCTCCCCAAGGCGATCTTTGTGTTGCCAAGCTATTCCCCCCCCGTCAAAGCCAAAGCAAATCCACCGCTTCCGACCCAGGCCATTCCGGTCACTCGTCCTCTCGCGTCGTTCGCTGCGAGGCATCCAGAAATCTCAAATGGTCTATCGCGAACACGGGTGTCATTTCTCCCATATACAAACTCTCCCTTCCATCCCCCGATTCTCCGGATCTCCCGCTCTTTCAGATATCCAAGCCAAACCCAAACGCTGCATTCTGGAGCATGTTCTACTTTGCCTATGCAGGCCATAATATACCCCCCAAGCGCATCGAGTTCGGAAAGATACAAAAGAATCCACCAGGTCCAAACGGTGGGGGTACGCGTATCAGCATCACTGGAAAGACACCTGAAGAGAAAGCCGTATGGCAGACCCTGGGTGAAGGAAACGAGGACTGCGTCGAGTGGGTCGTCCTCTGTGCAGCGCTAAACCTACTCGAGTACGTGTCCCAGCCCGCGCAGCACCGTTTTCTCTTACATTGTCCTGACATGCGCTACTTGCGTGTTTCCTAGCGACGAAATCGTTAAAGCTGCCGAGAAGAATCCACAGCCTCCTTCGATTCCTGCGCAAATGTCAGGGCCAGGCGGTCGCCCAGCGCCGGTCGCGCTCCACGACCCTGGTCCGCAATCCTCCCAAGGACAGCAACGCCAGGGACCTCCGCCACAACAACCCTCATCACGTGGCCCACCCCCGCCGCATGGCGTTCCCCAGCCCCATGGACCAATGCCAGGTCCAGGCGGGCGTCCTGTGCAGGGCCAACCCCCACGCGGATTTGTCCCAGGACAAGGCCCTCCTCCTCCAGGCGGACCCGGCGGTTACCCGGTGCCTCCGCAAGGTTATGCACACGGTCCCGGACGGCAGCCTCCACTTGGTCAGCGGCCTGGTATGCCCAGCGCACCTGGTGCGATCCCACCGCCCGGGATGGTCGCTGGACGCCCTCCCCCTCTACAAGGGTATCCTCAGCAGATGCTTATGCCACAGCCTGGCCAACCCCAGGGCGGGCAGCGGAAAATGTAAAGGTCTGCGGTTGAGGGCCGCTTAACTCGGGTTGCGGTCTTATCTTCAGTAGATTACTAGTCTCTACGCTCGGTCTGGTCGTGATTCTGAAGTTGCCTCGTTCCTTTCTAATCTTTGCTTCTTGTTGTATATCACCTCATTTCTTCTCAGCGTTATTTATTATACTGGTCGCAAACGCGGGCTGACTCGCCCCTTTTCTGGCCTTCGTCGTATGTCATTGGACTGCTAGTCACCTACTTGGTCTCTTCTTCCTTCAGCTTTTTTTTTTTTGACGGGTTTCATGGTCTGTGTACGATACTGAAATGTCGAGGATAGATTCCCATGCTTGACGAGAGTTGCGTGTGTAATATCTACACAATGCCTCTCCAATTGCAGTTGTTTCTCAAATTCCTGCTCACAACACTATGTAGAAGGATAGTTGTACGTTGCAATCGAGCCCCATGCTCCCGAGTGGTGCTTTATTCGTGAAAGGCCATTACTCTGAGCTCCGGTACCAACGTACGGACATGTAAGACGTCGCCGGGTGCATCAAACTATGATGTGAGCAACCTGTCCACCATCTCTGCCGAAGGAACGACGGGGTTAATATTAATTCTTGATCAATTTCTCCAAAGCGTCCATGGAGTACGCTAGAAAAAAAGATTCAGTCAGATTATCAAGACGGAATCACAATAGCACAGGGTCGAGTGACGTCGAGTGAGAAAGGCTGAAGATAAGAGATAGAACTGTGCGGAACAAAAACTTACATTTCGGACGCTCAATTGGTAGGCCAAGAGCTGCGGCAACATATATTCAGCCTTCATCTACGCAGGATGGCGCGAAGTTTCCACGGCTCACCTCTTGCCCATACAAGTTGAGTCACGGCGCCAAGAGCTACGAAGAGGTTTTTATTATTATAAAGACCCCTCAAGGGGTAAGCTAGGCTCACCTCTTGAAACACCAAAGATAACGGTATAGTACTTCAAAGACAGCGTTTAGCAAATGGTGCACAATTCCGGAGTGTACAAAATTACCTTGAACTCAGTTAGACCGTAGTGGTACAACACACAGCCTAGGTGGTGTATTCAACAAGAACTAAATAGCTGCAGCTAACGAACAACGTACCTGATGCGGCGTCGACATTCGGGTAGGGATTCTTAGTCTGGACAGGCGATAGAATGACAATCGAGAAACCAAGAGTACGGACTGACCTTGCCGTGCTCCTTCAGCACCTCTGGAGCAACCTCGGCGGTCTGGATGAAGATGTGAGTCACGCGAAGACTACGCCGACTAGGGGATGCACCTGCTGGACGAGCTGGATAGTGGGGCTAGCTTGAAGGTCCGGCCTCGTCTTGCAGAAATCTTGAAGGGCAACGAAACGCGGGTCAGGGTTCCTCAGGACGCCATGACCGTACCTGTCAACAGTGAGGCTTCCATTGGGCGCAGTGTGTCCATGTCACGTACCCTGGAACGACTTGGCCGCTCTTGAGGGTCCTCCAAAGATATTCTCTGATGTTGTCATGAGTAACAGTGTCACCTATCTCTTTTTGCATAGCAATCTGCCATCTCAACACTTCCTGGTTGGCGAGGCTATAAATAGAAGTGAGCCGTATTTGCTATATTTCCTTCGAGAGAGCGAACGAACCCATGCAGTGGTCCGGCAAGGGCATTGAGAGCAGCCGAATACGCAAGATAGGGATCAGCAAGTGTGGAGCCCACCAGGTCTATCAGGCACTCAATCAGAAAAAAAACGAATTTTCATCAATGTTCGCAGACGTACGAGATGTATGAGCGGAAGCGTTGCCGCCCTCATGGTCGCCATGCAGAGCAATATACAAGCGCAAGTACTCAGTCATGTTCTCATTATTGCCGAAACCAAGCATGTTGGAATAATTGCCTGAGTATGAACATGGTCAGATTCAGCACCGTGGACACGTCGGTCCGTTGTCAAACTTACCGGTAAGATCCAAGTTCTTATCAATGGGCACGAGTGGCCGATCAGGGTGATACACGTTACGGTATATGCGCGCTGCCAGAGCTGGGAGTTTTGCAACAAGATTAATGCAGTCTTCCAGTGTATGGGTCCAGTATTCCGTCTTCTTGGTCCCACGTTCGTAAGCTGCTTGAAACGCGCTGTCGCGATTCAAAGCTGCCACTCCCATACTAAGCTGAGTCATGGGATGCAGGGTCTTTGGCAAACTGTCTGAAAGTCAGCATCAACTAAGGTCGGAAACGGACCTATACACACGAGTCTATCAGCGTTTCAACGAAGCTTGGGAGTTCTCCCTTTTCGGTGAGGTCTGCCGAGAACTGTTTGCTCTGTTGAGGGGTTGGGACCTTGCCAGTCATCAAGAGCCACAGCATGCTCTCGGGAGTCATCTCCCTTCCGCCAGGTGCAGGGGGCAGTACCTCTCGACACTCCGGAATGCTCATACCATGGAAGCGGATACCCTAAAGACATAGAGAGATCAACAAGTAAGTCCCGGTCATCGTTCTCGAGACGATGCAAACCTCGATGGGGTCAAGGACAGAAGCCTCCCAGAGCATTGCCTTGAGCCCTCTCATGCCTCCGATAATGTTCTCGACCTGAACGGCACGTCAGTGACAACGTTAGAAAAGCTTCTTTTTGGGGAAGTGCACACCTTGACGTCGCCGACCACCGTCTGCGCATGTTCCGCTTTCTGAGTTGAAGGGATGGATCACCAAGTATTAGAGTTCGGGCAGGAACGCTACACAAAGTACTGACCAGCCTCTTGAGCTGTTCCTGCTTTGGGGGTATGACTTCCTGGAGTGTCTCCTCTAGTGTCTGTGCAATATATATATAAGCGTCGGTGAACACTGCTGAATCTTGCTATGCCTCACTTTCGTTGAAGCCAGACGATGGCACCCCCCATTACGGGCTAGGTTACTCGTCACAGAAGCAAATGATTTGGAGGCGATGCGATTGAACATGTTGAGAGGGGAAGGTACAAACCAGTGACTTAGTTTATGGTGCAGCCGGGATATCCGAACAGTCGCCGGCCCGCCTCTGCCGTCACCGTCTTCCGGAGCACGACCAAACAGATGCAAACTACCATGCCGCGCGGTGCACTTGAAGCAACACGGGCTGTCAGTCTTGCCTGGTAACACTCATACATATGGCCTCCGTCCTCGTCCCAGTCCTTTACGTCGGCATAGTCATCGGCAGTTTGCTCATATTCTCCCACTTTTATAGGAAACGTAACACAGGTACGTCCATTGCAGTCCGAATCTCATTTTGCTCTTCTCGGAAGTATAACGTGGCAGGATACTTTACCCCACAGGAAAGATATACGAACCATATTTCCCATCGCATCTAGAACGAGATGTATACATTACTTTACTTCAGCAGACCGACCCTCCTCCACATGAAGCACTCATCAAGGCCGCTCTTCTTCGACGCGCCATGACGGACGTGAGCCGGGTAGTTAAACTACGGGAGGACAAACCAGCACTGCAGAATCTACTTCAGAAGGGCTCGATCGGCGACGATCTGTGGAATAGCTTGTTGCAAGCGGAGAAGGAACTTGAAGCCGAGATTATGGAAGTTGTGGCCGAAGCGAACACATTTGTGGAAGGCTGGGGAGGGCTCATTTTCCAAACCGCAGGGGAAATGCTGGCGAACGAGAAAATGCGGAGTTTTTATGAAGACACAGCGGCAGAAAGAGCAAGAAAAGGCTAGTTTATTCCCGTGCTGTCGGTGAGGGATCTGACTGTCAGGTAACAGTGCAAAAGTATGGCAAGGTTGGGAAGACCGTCGAGCTCCCCGCTCCTAATCCGATGGTAGGGACTGGACCACCCCCTCCCGGTTCACTTCCACCAGCCGCTGTGCTAGCAGCCATGCAAGCCCACGCACAAGCACAAACAAAAGCTCAGGTCCAAGGTCGCCTTACCACACCGGCACCTACGTCAACGCCAGAAAAACCTTTGGGAGGGCTCACTCCACCTGGTAGTGGCCGTCCCGGGAGTGTTGTGTCGAGTGATGGGGAGGGTGAGCCCTCGCGGCCTCCATCAAAATCAGTAAGTCCTTTTGAAAATTGAGCATAATCTCATCTCAGATGCTCCCACAGCCCAAGAAGAACAAGAAGCGTAGGTAGGCTGGTTTGGGAACTGTATACCCGTCCGTTATTATATTCATGTCTTAACTGCATGTTGGGGTGATGTCCATTGGTCCCAGTACCCTGCACTAGAGGAATCGGTGTAGATTGAGGCAGAAAAAAAAGTACAATGCGTAAGATTATAAGACAATACGTCGAAACGTCATCCGTCTCTCTCCAGCGTACATACAACTCTCAGTGACGACGGACTTCTCAACCTCGGATAACGATAGCCTTCTCCGCAGCTCCTAGCCGCGCCTTACCCGACCTATCAACATGGTCAAGGCCGAGACAGTCTTCAGGAGCAAACTTGTGGTCGTATATGACGTCCTCTGTTATGGGCAGTGAGCCGTAGCCCTCGGGGAGAAAGACCATGGCATTACCATCTTCAATATACGATGGCTGCTTGAATGTTGCAGCCTGTATGAGGGCAAATCTAAACTTCGAAAATTCCTTGTCTGAGACGCCTAATCGCGCCTGTAGACGCTTCTTGGTGTCAACAAACCTCTCTTGCTGAAGTATAACCGTGGTCAGGTGCGAGAAATAGAACCCAGGTGGGGGGACAACTCACTGGTTTGACGACGAAACGGAATGGTACACCGTGGGCCCGTGATACCTCCTTGTGGAAGTGGAAAACACTGATCACTTTGTCCATCTCCGAGGCCTCAAATTCTTCTCTTGGGATTTCCTAAATGGCCGAGTTAATCACACTATAACCGAACGCGTATATGCCCATACCTCGGCATAAAGCTCCACCGGCTCTGGGATATTTCCAATCATCTCTGAGCCCGTAAACTCCCTCTGCACCCTTCCATCCTTGGAAACCTCGAACACACGTATCTTACCCGTGCCTCCAGCCGACAGCGTCACAGTCTTCGCTAGATGATCGGCTAGATCATTTATCATGCTCGTCTTGGGCAGCAAGAATGGATAGGATGCTTCCTCGCGGTTTTGAATACCAGTCCAGATGATCTTCAAACTCCTCTTCGTCTCTAGCTCGACAATACTGACGTCCAGCTTCTCGTACAAGATCACCGTTGTCGTCGGATTCACATAATTCGATCCAATAAAATCCGCTATACTTTGGTTGAGGGACCGCTTGAGAACCGCCTTCGGAGCCCCATTAGCAGCGTGGGTTGTGGTAAAACGCAACTTGATAGGATCATGCCGCAAATACTCGCCGGCTCTTTGAGACATCTAATGGAACCGTTAACTACTGCAGAGGTTAAGGATCAATATACGTTACCGTATCATAATTGTGTTTCTTGCTAAGTACAAGACTGAATTCGGGATGGTCACCATCGGGTTCCTCGAACTTAGGACGGAAGAAAATCATCACACGGTTTTGGAGGAAATCATAGAATTGGCTAGGGTTCGAGTAAAGGCCTTGAATTTCGAGGTCGTGAAGCCTGTTGGACATCACGGTAAGTATATGCTTGGCACTTCACAAAGAACTTACTCCTTCTCTGCCTGCTCTACCTGGAAGCAGATGACATCCCCGTCCTGGATCTCACTCTGAGCAAAGGTAGACTTAGGCTTCATCAACTCGATCATGCCAGGTTTGATTTCCTGATGGTCGTTGGTCAACTCCTCACCAAAACAGTACAGTACGAAATGAAATCTACCTCGTACAGCTTCAAAGGGGTACCAGGTGCCCATCTCATACGCTCGTTGATGATGGGATGAAGGTCTTGCACCTTGCTGTTCCGTGACACGTATACCTTCCCGACACCAAACAAAGACTGTTTAGACGTGTCGAAGTGTTTGAGGAATATCATGATGTGCCCTTGTGGAGGATCGGGCTGTGGTATACCATGAGATGAATAACCAGACAGCGAAAAGTAGCAACGTACTTTGCTGGGGTCCGTTATGACATCAAGGTACAGACGCAGATCACTCTGCCTCGCGGCCATGTTGTTGCGAATCACTTCGACAGCTGGGAACAGGGCATAACATAAGACAAACCGTAGGGCACCGACAAGATAACAAACGCACTGAGCGACGGCTCGTTCTCCGGAATGGGCGTGTCGGGACGTACAGTCTTGTTCTGCCTATTGACGAGGACCCACAGTCGGACCTTGTTGTCAGGGAGCTCAAAGTGTGCTGCGACTCGCGACTTGAAAACGCTGTATGTCTCTTGTTTCAAGACGCGGAAGGTGGGCAAGTCCGATTGCGGCCAGTTCTTCTCATCGAATGCGGCCAAATCGAAACCTTCGTAGTGTGTAAAAGTATCGTCTGTGATCACCTGCTTTGGCAATTAAATGGAGACAAGAGGAACACAATAACTACAAACCCTGGCAGTCAAGAACAGGTGCTGTTCTTCGCGTTCCCTCCTCTTGGCTTCAAGTTGAAGACGTTCCTCGTCCAAGCGGCGTTCTGGGTAAAGCTGAGCAAACGACGACGACTGGTACGAAGGACATACTGAGATGGGTAGGCGTATCTTCCTCCTTAAAGGGTGCCAGCACCTCGTCAATCATAGCGTCACGAACATATACCAACATGTATGCATTCGTGAAACGTTTCATGGTCCTAAGCTGGTTGCGTTGCATGGGGTAGAGATGGCCGTTGAGTGGTTCACCACCGTAATTCTCCTCCAAGACCTCGCGGTCTGTGACGGGGGTGACACGATCATCATCGAACTTCAACCATCGGGTCTCGCGGTCCGGTTTGATCAGCGCAAAGTAGTGACCACCGTTGACATCCCCAGAGTGGACCAACACGCCACATAGTCTGTACAGCCACGATTCCGACCTGGCCGGCGAAGCTTCATCGATGAATTCAGCGAGGTCGATCTCGAAGGGGAACTCGTGGCGGTCGTTAATCTAAGACGGATCACAAGTTCATAAGTAGAAATAAGAGGTAGATTCGAAGTACTAACCTTGACCATAGCATCACGCTGAATATCATACTCAAAGCGTTTGAGCTGTAGATGGAGCACAGGAGGGAAGGACTCGAAAATGATACCCTTCTTAGCATCTTGAAGACCGAAGCCCTCTGCCTGATACTTGTTCTCCCCCTCCATTGTTTCCTCTGCAACATAGTATCTGAACGACTCGTACAAGTTTTTCATCCCCTTGACATTCAGTTGGATGTCTGACCGTCCTCAGCGACACGTTCTAGAAGGTTGCACATGATGAAAGCGTACCCTTGAATTCCTCGATTTTTGATGACTCGTAGTCGACGTTCACACACTTGATGTAGCTCTTCATTTTGCCGACAAACAACTTGGCTATTGCACCTTCCGCCTTAGTGCCCTGTGCCCAAAGTTCAAATCGGGTATGTGAGCGCGGCTACCACATACTGACCTTCATCTTGGACTCTAAGTTGTCCTGCAGCACACGATTGAATTCTTGGACATCATGTTGATAGAAGGAGTCATTCGACTTCCACCCAAATGACTTGGTCAATTCGGTCGTACCTGACCCGAGGTGAGTGGAGCAGATCTAGAGTGCAGGACAGCACTCACCAACTGGTTGGTCCGATGTTTGTAGGTGGTAGAACACTCGTTGCAGTGCGAGAGAAACACTCTCAGTGGGATGCTCATCCTCAGTTGGGATTTGGTAAACGGCCTAACATCGCGAGGCCGTAACAGGTTATGACCGAACTCCGACGTATAGCGAGTAGGGTCAATTACTTACCTTCCTGAAATATCGTGTGCAGTAAAGAGATTGGAGTAGAGAGTTCATGTAACATGTTGCGCCTTGATTTTTCAGACCAACATAACCAGTTTCCTTCTTAGAGTCATAACTTGAATGATCCTCAGTAAACAACGTCCCGTAGCGACGAGCCGGCTACTTACTTGACGAAGTTATGCCACAGAACGCCGGTGGGATCTTCGAGTACGCGGACGTAGACGGTGACGTCAGCGGACTCTTCTTCGATTGTTGGTCGAGGGAAACCCTCCTGGATGTTAAATAATTTGCGGAGTTCGCTGAAGCGAGTGAAACCCCAGTCACACTCTTCGGCGATGAAACGGTGGTGAGCATCTATGGTAGTGGACACTCAATGGCTGATCTAAGATAAAGAAAGAAGGAAGACGACGCTTACGGCTCACGGTGTAGATAGTGGGATCATGGATATTTGAGATAACCAAGGCAAACTGGGCGCAGGCATGCCAGCCCTCCGGAGATTTCTTGGGTTCTGCATAGTCGAGGTATACCGATACGGTGTCGTTAGGTGGAGCATTAGAATTTCCGAAAGGAAACAATAGAATACGCCTGGGGATACGCTCGGTGTCAAGAGGGTGTTGGTACGTTGGCAACTAAGGCACGGACCATTTATGACCACCGCAGTCGAACTCGGGACTGGTTATCTTCTTCTCCAATTTCTTCCAGTTTGTTAGTCTCCATGTATAGACCTGGAAGTCCTTGACATCGTGGCCCAAGTCCGGCAGGTGTTTCGCAGCAAACGCCTCATCTAAGGGAATATCAACAAGGGACTCCGTTATCGAAGGACGGGAGACTGACGATCGTGGACGGAGACGACGTCATCGATAATTTCCATTGGTGGGCCGCCGTTCATTTTTTCGTCAAGCACGTCCATGGTATCGCTCTGCAAGTGGGCAAAAGAGATGAGTGCACCGCCGTGGAGAGTGTTTATGCGTTGGCAGCCCACCAAATGCAGAGGGCCTAGTTTAAACGAGGAATACCTTGGCTATGCGAGTCAGAAGCTGGCCAGAGCGACCGGACGTTGGAGGAGACTGGATATTATCGCTGGATGGGTCACCAGCTGATGAGAGGGTGACGGTGTGGGAATATTGGTGAGGCTATTGATTGTGTAAGCAAACCCCTGCGCCCAGACTATAAATTGACCATCTCACTGCTTGTGACACTGTGTTGCTCGTTTCGACACAGCAATACTGTCATTTTTTTTTCCATGCTGTTGACGCGTGCCACTGCTTTTTATTCTTGCTACACGATCCTTAGATTGTCTCGACAGGGTGGTCTCTCTGATGGCCACCAAGCAGCCTCGTCGCTGTTTACTGTCGGGTAATGAGTCAAAATCGTGTAAGATCAAGTTGGTTGGTTTTTTTGGTTTTTGCCCCCGTTCCGTGCTGGAGCGGGAGCGATGAGGGAGCGAATCCCCCAAAAATCACCGATGATGCCCCTCCATTCTTGGGTGATGGTGTAGCTTTACTAGATCATCATCTCTTTCGCGTGTTGGCGAACATTCGTGCTACTAGTCATGGAGCATAGTTACTGCTAATGAGAATTCGAACATGCGTTTATCTGATTGACAGCTGGAGTTGTGAAGAAAAGAGCGCAGTACGACTTGAAACGCCCAGAAAGAGCTTATCGGCCGATACAGCGTAATTCTGTTTCTCTGCTAAACCTTGTGACCATTTCAATGGAGCCACGCATATACCTACGTTAAAGAAGTCGACGCGGTACTGCCCAAGCTATTCCATGCCACTATCCTAGATGCAGACGGCAAAGGTGGAATTAGGAATCCGGTAGTACAAAGCGTCCTTATCATTTGGCTGTGGGTTTCTTGGAAACAGCTAGTGTTTGCACGGCCAACAATATTACAATGACGTACTCCAAGCATAGGAAGACGCCCGTTCGGTGCCTGGGCAAATAAGTTATCCCATGTGTTGTTCAGTACCGCACGGTGCTCGAGAAGGGTGTCGTCAGTAGTGCCCATTGCATACAACCCCTCCCTTATCATTTCCTGTGGGATGGGCTGGTGGTCGGAGTACATGTGCTCGTCAAGACTGTTCCAAAAAAAAACCGGTGTCAGCATCAAAACTAAGCAGGGGGGTCGCGCTGCCGGCGACCTAACTTCAAAATCCAGTGGGGCGAGAGGTGGCTTGTATTTACGATCCACCCGCTTCGCAACCCTGTCATCGTAACACGGAATGGCCTGGCTGGTCGGTTCCCACAAGATGTAAAATCCCAATTTCCCCTAGACAGGTTGAAGACACGAAGGAAGACGGTCGTATATACACCTTCTTATTCTGGGCTGGCTTTACGGTCGTGGAGCCACCAGACGCTTCATAGTGTCAATCCTTGGTCTTCCCGGCGGCCCCTGAGACAACTTGCCAAGCTGTGCGATAGAGCCGTATCTGGGATCCTTGGAGGATGTAACGGATGAATTGTAGCCGTTTGACGTGTTTCCCATTGAATTTCAGTGTTGTTGGGCGGTAACGGAAGCAAGTTGAACGTAAGCACCACAGGAGATTTCATTGTGCCGTAGGGTCGTCTGCCTCATGTCCACCGGACGATTGCCAGTTAATCCCTTGGTTACTTCCTTCCATCCGCCAAATACCACTGGTGGACTTTCTTCGTTCACCCGTCTTGTCCATTTTTCCATTTTTTTCTTTCTTCGTTGTACAATCCTTCTGAATGAATAGTCGAAAACGAGAAGACCGTTCGACAACAGCAGACGCTTATAGGACCTGGCAATCCTCCGAAAAATATCAAACCGACCACGAAACTGAACGCAGGCGGCACCGCTCATCCACGCTCCCCGCTAACCCACAGGAATCAAGATACTACCCCGCTCAGGACCCTCGCTACCACGACAGTAGGCAGTCCAGTCGCCCCCACCGGAGAGACCAGACTCATTACTATCCTCCGGCATCCAATCCTCCACCTGCAGTTGGGCCGTCGACGGGCAGAACTAGTACTCATCATGTAGCAAGGCAGCACTCCACCTCAGGGGGGTACCCATATCATCAATCGTCGTCACATCACACCTCTGCGCCTTCGCAGCCACCCCCGGCATCACAGGGTACAGTTGGAGCCCCGATGCCCTCTTCGTCGCGGAGACCTTACCAAGAAGCGCCCGACCCACGAGTACACCCCCAAACTGTGTCTGCTACTGCGCCAGCTGTTCAGGCATCCCATGACAAGAGTACCAGTGCCGCGGAAGCTGCAAGGTCTGCTAAGCAACGCACAACGCACTCATCAACACAACCTGCTTCAGCACAGCCTAGTCACGTCATTTGGGTTCCCCCTCAACAAGAGATGGGCTCGACAAGGCGCCACAAGGAAAACGACAAAGACCATGAGAGGGGTCGGGATCGAGACCGTGAACGTGAGCGAGGGAAAACGAGAGAGACGGAGCGCACGCCTGCAGAGGCGGAAAAAGAACGATACCTTTCGAGGCCGGAGCGACACAGGGAGCGCGATCGTCCCGTCGAACATGAGAGGTACAAGGACTATAGGGAACCAAGCAAGAGCAGACATCGAAGGGAGTCCGATTCAGAGGGTGTCGCTCATGCAGATCGTCTAAACGGGCATAGACGGCATCGAATAGATGACAGCACCGTACCTACAAGTTCATCCCGGCGACAACCTGTAGAAGATCCCCGTGTGTCCTCTGTACGTTGACACCTCTTATATGTCCGCACCTCTCCCTCATCAGCGTCCGCAGACTCGTCGACATGCTGAAGCAGTGCAGAATCCGATCAACTCTGCGCAGGCACATCCTACAGCCGATCCTCAGGCAGGAGGTGTAAATTCAGCTCAGCGTGGTGAGCAGCAATCCTCCAATGCTCCACCAGCACCTCGCGTAATGCCCGTGTATCTTCCGACCAAAGCCTCAAAGCCGCCTCGTTCACACCATGACAAACGCTTATCGGTCGCTGCCCAAGCCCAGGGTGCTCAGTCCGGGAGTGATACAGAGAGGCCATCTGGCAGAGTTCGTCATATATCCCCCTTTAACCCGTTGAGAATCTGTTCTCAGCCCTGCATAGCATCGCATGGAACGCACCCACTCAGGGGCTGCCGTACAGAGAAACGACGGATACGTCCCCACCACCATGAGAGAGAGAGGTGGACGCGACGCACAGCCAGACCTGAGAGAAGACGCCAAGGAGGTAAGGCAAATACATATATCGTCAGATCCAGATCAGTCTTATCCGTTGCAGAGCAAATATGGATCACACAACGCTCGCCAGCCACGGACTCAAGCGAACGCCATTCCCCCCGAGACTCCACCCAACGCGCAATCTCCCCCATCAGGTGCCCACGTAGGACCTTCAGTGGCGCAATTTGTTAGTATCCGTGCGGGCCAGGGCCCTTCTGACCCGCAAGCGTACGACGCGCATTTTAAGTCACCGTCCGCTTTACGTTCAGATGATCCACAGGAAACGGCTTGTATTTACGCAACGTCCCCCTCTATCATCAAGCCACCTGCACAAACCGGAGCCCATTCTTACGAACCCCAGCGTTCTCATGCTGACCAAATCGCTGCCCCACGTTCTCGTGCTGAGCCTTACGGAGTGGAGTCATTTGCGACCCCTTACGCCTCTGGCCGTGATGCCAATCAAGTCGCGGCTACCTCGTTGTCACGCACAGCTTCACAACAACCCCGTGGCCACCCCGAAACGGGCGTGGAGAACACAAACTCTGCTGTCCACGCTTCCTCTTATCCTGTACGACCACCCTCGCGCTCGGCGCAAAGGCCTCCAAGTGCTCATGCCACCCCACCTGCTGTTGGAGGACCACGACCCCTCCGTACTAACTCTCAAGGTCCGCAAACGTCGGACCCGCCTACACGGCCGCCTTCTGTTGCACCTTATGCCTCGGTAGTGCCCTCTGCGTCGAGTTATCCCTCCGTTCCTCCTTCCCCGGCGGTCCGTGGTAACTCTGGATATGCGAACACCGGTCTTACTTCATCTGTACACCCGAGTCCAAAAGACGTGCATCCCGGCATTGGTGTCTCCTACCATGACGTCCATGGTCGTCAGTCTCAGATACAACGAACACCTTCGGGACCGCCAACAGCTCATGCGACGCCCCTGATTGCTCCCCAGATCATGCATTCTTCTTCACACCAATCGCGTCATGGTCAATACCCGTCACCCGGTGGCGACCAACAATACGTCTCGCACGACAACCGGCCGACCCGACAGTCAACATTGCAGGGAGGGGCGAGAAGTTCCTATACGGCTCAGAGTACGCCAGCTTCTGCCAAGAATGCTGTAATAGCGCGCGAAGACAAATACATGCGCGACCAACAATTGCCGCCGGGACTTCTTGATGGGGCCCATCTTCAGTTGCGTCAGGTGCTGCATGACGACGATGCTTACCCGACGGTGGGGTCGTCAATGATGAAATCTGTGCCTAGTACTTCTCAGCGTACGCCGCCTCATGGTGTGACACGTCCATCGACTTCGCGCGGAGCATCTACCGACAATTCGCCACAAATCTGGCAGAGACAGGTATGAATACTATTCTACTTACTGCTTGGTGACACCGAACACTTCATCAGGTATCGACGCCGGCTCATTCGTCGCGAGACGATCTGCACCAGCACGAGCCAAGTCCGAAGCTCATGGGTCCCCCACAGATTGCTATTGTTGGTGCAACTCCTGACAGTAAAACGGGCGATCTCCCTCATCAACGGGTCAATGACGCATTGTTGATTCCCCCAGACCCGGCGTCCACGCGAGATGCAAGGACGAAGTCTTCTCGGGGACAGCGGTCCAAACGTGCCCCTCGAAATGACCCCCCACCGTCTCAACAGCCGCAGCACCCGCCAACGAGCCTCCAGGTGCCCACTCAAACGCGGACGCAATCCCAGGCGTCGGCCATGTACCACACGCCTCCATTCTCCTCGCCGTTGGTCACAGATGTAGAGACTGGTCAATCTTCGCCTCCACCGCTACCCATCCCACCACCAAGAGGACTTGAGGACTCACCCGCTCAAGCTATTGAGAAGCGACTAGATGAGATTATGCCTGCTGCGGCCCGCGGTGACGATGCAGATGTTGAGTGGGATGCAAAACCGTCTCCCCCTTACTGGAAGGGTGGGCAGCAGCCGACGTCCACGTCGACTTTCGACCATCTATCTACCACTCGATCACCGTGGCAGTCCAATGAGCCAGGGTACCACCCAACATTACCGCATATATATGTCACTTCGCCACCGATAGACCCAAGATCGTCCAAACCCTCTACTATGCCTCCCTTGCAGTCCTCGGTCACCCCTGATGACAAGATAGGGTTTCATCAAACTACTGCGCGGATGTCAACTATTCCGCAGCCTCAACCATCTGTTGTTCCTGCTAAGACGCGACCCAAGGTTACAATCGAGCATGTACCCGACTCGCCTTGGAATGCCTTAACCGATAACGCGAAAGCGGTGCCGGTGGCACATACGTCATCACGCCCTCCTACTGCATCGCAGGAGGCAGCTGGAAACACTTACATCTCTTCGTCATTGAAGCCCGTTATCGTGGACCACAATTCTTACAGGACTTTGCCTCCGTCGAAGGCTAAAGACTCGCCCTCCCAACGCGCTGCGGAGCCGTCGTCCGCACCAGCTGCAGTGACAATGCCTCCCCCACCTATTACACATACTTCATCGTCTCGCGTTCCGCTTTCTGCTCCTCCCGTGCAGCAGACCTTTTCCTCGAGCCAGTCCCAGCCGTTCTCACAGCAGCCGATCCAACGCTCCGTCTCTCATGCTATGTCTTCTCGCACCCCCTCACGCTCAGCTGAGCCAGCGCAGCCAGCGTCGAAACCCTCGACTGCATATCCCACACCTTATCCTATGCACCCCAACACGGCAACTTCTCAACCTACGAGTGCTTTCCCCCCTGCGGCGTCGGCGCCTTACAATGCAACGCCTTCATCTTATACTACTACTGCGACGCAGGCTTACGGTACCGCTAGGCCTCCTACGTCTTCCGGTACGTACACGGCTCCTTCAGCCTTTGCAAGCAAGTCTGCCGCGGCGACTACGCATGGCGTCCAGCAGTCTACCGTAAACCAGCATCACACTAGCGGCACTGTACCCCCAACAGCCACGTCATACAATCACACTAACAGCACTGTACCTCCGGCAACCACGCCATACAATCACCCTGTAACTTCTGTCGCCGGTGGCCAATCTTCTTCTACTTCGAAGCCCACGGTAACAGTGTCGACGAGTGGCTATGCCGCACCATCTACATTCCATAATAGGAACGCGGTTCCTCCCGTGAATACCACGCAAATAGCCAATGGCGGTGACCCGCTTTCCAGCGCACCTAGCTTATACCCTGCAACAACCGCAAATGGCGTCAGCGCTCAGCCATCTTCCTCTGCAGAGGCTTACAAGCATCAACATAGTCGCCAGGCGGCTCCGCAATCATCCGCGTCTCAATACCCTACCTCCACTGCTCATGTCTCACTTAGCACGAAACCTCAGGCTGCTGAAAACCTACATGTTGACCCGTCGCGTTCTCGTGATACTACGTCTGCTTCTCGCAATCCTTCCTCTCAGGCACCTGTTTCGGCGACTCGCCCGAGCACAACTACCACAACATTTGTTCATGCAGGTCAACAAGCACATAATCGTAGTGTATCCGCACCGATTGGACAACCTTCAGCAATAGCGCAGAATCCACCTTCCCCCCGCAAAGTCTCTCAGCCCATCCCTTCGGATAGTATTTCAACACAGCCGTTCCCATCCAAACCTTCGCCGCCGCAACCTGCACGAGCTCCTGAGTCTGGGCACCTCTCTACCCCGGCACCATCGCGCGGTCGCATCACCCTACCACCCCTCGATCGCACGAAATCACATGATTCCGAAGTTCTGAAAACACCGTCGTCGATCGCCCAGTCTCCAATGCCCCAGTCTGCTGCTATGCCTGTCAGACCAAGGCAGATATCAACGGACTCTAAAGACTCCACTAAGAAAAAGCACGCCATCTTCTCAATGTTCCGCACCAAGTCCGGGTCGAAACAATATGAAAACCCTGCCCCTTCCCCACCGACAAGGATGTCCACCGATCAGCAGCGATCTCATACTGACCCACCGACAGCTGTCATCCCGTCTCAGAGAGCAGCCAAGGAGCCCAAAGAACACCCATCTACCCAGCAGGCCGCCGCTGCGACTACATCCTCACATGCAAATGGGAGCCCGTTATATTCTCAGTCGAAGTCGAGGAGCAAACCCTTAAATCCTGTCACTGCTCCACCCGTGAAGCCTAGTACGCGGGAGCGCAAGGAATCCGGGTCTAACCTGCTTACGCCATTCAAGTTCCTTACCATGAACTCGAGGAGGAACAGGACTGTGTCAGGCGCATCTTTGGATGCGTGTGACGGGAATACTGCGGTACGTATTATCGTTTTCGTTCCTTTCATGCATTGGTAAGGTTGAGCTTTTCGTTCCATAGACCAACACGGTCGTGGGGTCTCCTGCCCAGTCGACCGTCAGCCCCGCGCCCTTCCCACCTCCGCCGATGCGCGACCCCATACTCGCGACGTCCGAATGGCGGGACAGGGAGGAAGCGGAAAGACGCGAACAGAAGCGTGGCAAGATCCTGCGGCCAGGTGTTACCTTTGATGTCGCTGACGATCCGCCGCCCACGGGTTCATCTAGTAAGAGGGTTACGAAGCTCGTTCGTCGCAAGTCTGGACGCACTGGAGCGCGTGAGCGCTGATGACATCCTCGTTTTATATCTTCTATGGCTAGGCCGGTGTCGTGAACGGTTTAGGTGACATGGTCCGATTGTCGTTATGACTCATGAAAGTATTTTAACCCATCACATATGTATTTTATGCCACATCCTAGTTGTCGTTTCGAGTTTGCTTTCGTGTATTGTAGCTATTCGCATTGACAGCTATCTGTTTGCTATGTATATCGAAAGGTGTCCAGCGCCCCTTGCCAACATCATGGTGCCAATAACAACTACACATCCATCAAAATTGCACATTACAGTGTGCGACATCAGATATGATATAATAGCTATCGCTCGTTAGGTATCCAGCTGTGTCGACGATAGTTACAGCCGTACATTTGCAGTACTCATGTGTAAGATAGAACTAGGCCGGTATGTACCCTCCCGAACCACAGGTAAATGATTTTTGCTACATAATTTCGAGTATCCGAATATTCTGATCTAGCATGTAAAAGGCGGGACGTTTTCAAAGACATGGATGGGACACGAGTCATCATGAAGGAAAGCGGGACACTCCTGACCTTTTCTTCGCTATGAACCAAGGCATGACGATGGAGAATTCGATATCAGAACCACCATGTGCTGAGGCCTTGGATCACGCAAAGGCAGGACGGAGTGACACCACTGGCCACTCATCAAATAACCAAGAGCAGATCCATGCCGGCAGAGAAAAAGTAAGGAATCAGGAGGGTGAGCGGGAGGTAATGAGGAATGAGTGCGCGCTGCTGGCATGCTGTCTCAGAGACAACATCGTTTTATAGTCCAGGGCACATTACTTTTCTGCTCCCGTTCTGGTAAGTACGCATTCAGGTATGAAGCGCGTACCCTCAACACGTGGTATTATCTGATCGGCCACGCACCGTTATACATACGGAATTGGAAGTTTGGAACGCGCAGGAGCAGAATAGGATGTAGCTTCTTGACTTCCGAATCGAACTCAAGGTGTGGCGGACACCACACTAGCCCATTTTCCGCAAGCACATATCACGGCATTCCGAAGGGTCCATGCTCCGTGGCAGTATCACGATGTCCGATGAATCCTCGCTGCATCGGTGCTGGACCCGCACCAAGCGATTTGCGCACGTTCAAGATTCGATCGCTTTATTTCGCGTGAAAACATTCTCTTGCTGGGTTCTAAATCACCCATCTCCGGGCCGGAAACACGTGTCCCACGTAGAGAGGGAGAGCAGAGGAGTTCGAATGTAATGTAATGATAATGATGGGGCGGTGGACAGAATGGGCTATGGTTATCAGTGACAATAAAAAAGTTATTGGGGAGGTCACATGTCTGCTTCGTTTCTGATCAGTGATCGGGTAGGTTGCGAAGGCGTAGCGCCCAAAGAACCTGACAATGTTGCAGTTGGGTGATAGTGATAGTGGCTGAAAAAGAATAGAAAGACGTCGGACCAACTCACCGACTGGCTAAGACACTGCCGAATTCGCGGCGTATCGCTACAAATCGAGAACAAAGATGTTAGCAACGCAGGTTTGCAACCCAAGCGTGGTCAGCAAAGGCTTGGAGGGTCGGCGCTGGATACAATTGAATGATGAACATTCTGAGTCAAGGCGTACGTGTCGTCTGCGGAATGACAGCTCACGATTGTTGCTAAGAAAGACGGTGCGCACTGGCGAGGGAATGATCTGGAATTTCAACTGAAGGTTAACCTGGCAGGGTTGCCCTTGGACTCTGAGAACGTTACAAAAGGATATCATCTTGCTGTATTACCCCCGAGCCACACATGGAAACATCCATCTTCATGCGAGTATACTCCACGGACCCTTTGTAGAACGGAACTCCGAAGGCCTCCATCCCTCTCCTGCGATACCAGTCGCAGGTGCTCACTCGCGCATCACACCACATGACCGTCGCACCCAACTTCGTGCATTCGGTCATGACATGGCGTAGTAACTTCGTTCCGATCCCCCTACCCTGGAAGTTAGGATGGCACGCAAACTTCCGAAACCGAACAGCAACTGGGTGGCCGCCGGGTTCACTGGCGCCGCAGGTCATTGGGATGGCCTCCAGGAATAACGAGATAACGGCGATAGGTTTACTGCGGCGTGGCGAGAACGCGCCGAAATGGTAACCAAGATCATCTTCAGGCAAACGGACGTAGGAGAGTGGCTTCGTAGGCCACAAGACCGAATGGCGCGGTTCCAGTACGTCTTCGGTTTCAATGCGCCTTACGTCGACGGTCACAGATGCTACAAGACGGTCCCAGTAGGGACTGAATATTGGGAAGCATGCAACGTTCCAATAACTCACATTCAGTTGCAATGGTCGCCTGGTTGGCCATGTTGGCAGCGACTTCCCTGGCAGTTATTTTTCGTTTAGTTTGATCGCCGTCGTATACCATATGCGTACAGCTGGTCAAATTAAGTTTACCAAGCTTTCACCACGTTCGGGTTCAGAGTCTGTCGATAACAATTCCGGGCAAGATAATAAGGAAGCATTTGTGGAGACGGGTCGTTGGATTGGATCACTCGCTGCTGCGCCCATTCGTGCAATTAGTCTTCATCATCGTCACAAGGAACCGCATCGTCCCATTCGTATGCTAGCCACGTTCCTAGCACAATCAAGGGGTTAAGAACACACCAGCAGGGGCGTCTTGTTGGTGCAAAGTTGAGTTCATGAACCACTATCCTTTTTCCGATTAGTATTGGGTCAGCCAATTCCACCAGATTTCCCAAGCCGATCCGTAATAGCCGTGGTCATTTGAGGTGATTATCTGCCTACTTACCTGTCTGCAACTAACGGGAGTTTTGATCGAAGTCGTGGTGACTTTGTGCTCTGTATGTCAAACGTGTTGAGTCACTTGACTGTGCTTCCCTCCCATTTTCGCCGCCCTATCTGGGAGTTCATCGCCTCATTGAATACACCAAGTGCCTGCTGGCAATCGGATATTACTAAACCGGCCAAAGCCCAGGGCTGCATTCTGGTGAGGCGACGGGCGTAGTTCCAATTCATTCCTCAGTAACACTGCTATCCGATGGGTGTGCACGCCAAAATTTCCTTCACCAACACTAAGGTAGCCAGGCAGCATCCGTACCTTATGATAGCGGTGCGTGTTCCTACATTCGCGCGCCGTTTCGCGCTTCAAGCCCTCATTTCATTCGGACGCAGCCTCCAGGTTTATCGAGGTCCGTCTTTCCTGTTTGCTTAACGTTTACTGGCGGACAAACCGCATACATGCAATTTCAGATTAGCTGCTCCGTGTCTGGAGGGAAACATATATCACTGTAATGCGATAGGCGATATTCAATCGCGTTCACAATTTCCTCACCCTGAGCGCTGTTTCGCCACAGCATTCCGACTGGCACTACTGCGCCGGAAGTGACTGCCAACAGATTCATTTGACACGATGTTCCTTCCGCTATCAAATATTCGGCTCCACAATCCCTTTCCAAGCAAACACAACACCATTTCCATTGTGTAATGCACGAGGCATTGCCGCGAGTTTTTGCATCGAGGTCATGAGGCCTGGGTTATGCCCGAGGTATTTTCCAACGTCACGCAATCAATATCGCGGCGGGGGAACTATTCGGATTGTTCCTTCCAGTTTCGGATTCTCCCCCAGATTGAGTCTGACTTGACTTTTGTGCCGAACCATCTCTCCCCACATCGACAACCTGCTGAGCTGCCCGTTCCCCATATGACCGAACGGCAACGATTCCTCAGATTAGACCTCGTACTTCTTTGGTTCCTCTATTACCGGGAAATTTATTGACCGTCCTGCTGTTCTTTTATCGGTCAAGTCAAGGGCGCGCTTCAGTCGGTTTCATAATGTTTGTATAACGCAAGCAGGCGTGCATTCGCCTTGCTCTTGCAGGGTCCTTATGCGAGCCACAAATAATATCAGTATGCCCTCCAGAATACGGCCAACATTGATACAGGATGCACCTGGCGAACAACACCCAGACCAGAACAAGGTGCAGTAATCAGGAGGAGCTAGCTGCTGTCTCCACTGCTCGGGATGTCAGCGACACGATCAGTGTGGCATATCACGGTGAAGTCCCGTCGATGGGAGGAGCTGCGAAGAGTCCAACACCGACAACAAGCGCCCCTACGTGAGGTCTTTTTCATAACGAAAGACTGACCCCACACGAAATGGACCACGGCGGTAATTAGTCCGGGCGAACAAGAAGTGCGTCCTAGTACTTCAACCGCGAACTCGCCGCCGATGGGTCCCAACGACGGTAGGTTCAGATATGTGATTCATGTAAAGGAGTTTGCTTGGCTTATGTTGAAAATAGTATGGTCTCCCATCAGCGGATTTGGCCGGGTGGTTCAGAATGCAGTGAAACAAACACCAAACCTTCAGGAGTGGTCTTGATTGACGCGGCAGCTTGATGTCGCATCTTTCACCTTGATCCCGGAATTCGAAAGTAGTCTAAATCTTCGTTTTTGGCGGAGTGATTGTGATGAGTAGCATGGAATGTGCGCTGACGAAAGCTTGTCGGTCTAGACACCGTTGACTATGGATTACGGGTTGCTACCAATGACCGGCCAGTATCCGAGCTCTCAAGACTTAATTAGAGATACTTCTGGAAAGTGATAACATGTACAATGGCCGAAAATTTGATAGGACACACGCCTTACGAAAGTACAGAAAATAGCTTTAGTAGCTAATTCACAGATCTCTTGAACGCTTCATAGCAGGACAGGATAACACGCCTACAATCCAAGGGCTTCATACCCTCAATCCAATGGCGACGGTGTCTCGGAACAGCAGGAATGTGTGCATGAACGACGGTCTGCGTTGTGGGATAAATACCACCAGCAACAGCCCTCACGAGTTCACCAGTAACTTCGATTTTGTAAAAGATTGGGCAGGTGCCCATCATAGTGATGCCGGCCAGGACCTTCGATGACAAAGTGGGTAGGCCCAAGGTCAGCACACGCCTTCGATTGTTAAAGGCAAACGTAGCAATGGCCTCTGCAATCAGCTGTGGCTCGGGATCTCCTTCAGTTTCAGACAAGTGTCGCTTGTTTTCCTGAACAAGGAGTATGATTTCATCTTCGTCGATCAGGACCACATCGGCTTTAGCCTGCCTATTCTCGCCACATATAACGAGAAGCAAGTCTCTCCTTGTGCGTAGAGTCCTTCCTCTCGGCTCGTAACCAAGAGCACGCAGCAGGATCATGGCGAAATCATCAACAGCAGATTCCTGTGCTGTCTTTATAGACATAGCGAGATCCAGTGTCCGGATAATCCTGTAGGTGTCATCGTCCGGGGCATCGTTACATTCTAGAGTAGTGATGACGTTGGGATGTATAGTAGGTGCTGGGAGGTGTGGGGTCTCGAAGAAGGTGGCAGCGTCTTCGTAGATGACTTAGTGCGAGAAATTTGCAGGTCCCGGTGCCCCCTCTTGCACGAAACGGAAAGGCCGGCCGCGCCTACGCTGGGGGCCCCTGGCTGGCGAGCGAAGCGACCGGTGACGTCAGCCGTCACGCCCCTGCCGGCACGACGGCACGTTCGGCACGCCACGTCGTCGCCCTCTCGTCGCCCGATTTGGACCAAGGGCGAGAATTACTGACACAACGCTGCCGTCAATCACCTTGCTTGCAAGGTTTCTGTCCGAGCATAATTGTGTGGGAACCCGCTGCAGGGTGAACCCCCTACATCCTTACTCGAAGAAGTATTTCTTATTCTCACCAGAGAGAGAGCTGGCGGTTTGGACAAGGAGGGTTATGTAACCGAGAAGGACGTTTCGTCTGATGACGATCACCTCTAGACATGCGCGACAAGAGTCCACAAGTACACAAGAATCAACTGGGGGCGCTCGACTTGACCCACTGGATGGGGCAAATGAAAAAACTCGAGTCAGGAATCTGTACACTCTGTACATCCTGCAATAACGACAGCCTGGTTAGTATTGGAAGAAGACTGCAAAATCTGATCAACGTTGCTCACACATAGACGCTGATTAGCCCAAACCAGCAGGGGACTGGAAGTCACACATGACGGTTGGACTCGAGATGGGTGATCGATGATCCTTAGAGTACAGCGCTTTCTTGACGGCTTGATGTGGTATCTTGCTTGTCGGACGCCTGCGCTTTCTTCTCTCTGAATTCCGTACCACGCAGTCACGACCGACAAAACATCAGCCTTCTTGGTACGGTATGTCAGTTCCAAAAGCCATTGGGATCGATTTGGGAACGACCGACTCGTACGTGTCAACTCATTCCGTCGCTTCCCTCACCACATTATGATCTTCCCCTTTTCAGTTGTGTCGGTGTTTGGCAAAATAATCGTGTTAAGATCATCGCCAACGACCAGGGTAACCGGACGACACCCTCATATGTCGCATTCCTTGACAATGAGCGGTTGATTGGCAATGCCGCAAAGAACCAGGTCGCTATGAACCCCCGTAACACGTGAGTTGGGCCTTTGTCGTTCTGTCTCATTACGTTGCGTGCCAACGTCTGCTCAGTGTATTTGACGCCAAGCGTCCCATTGGCCGCAAGTTCGATGACGCTGAAGTGCAGGCTGATATCAAGCACTTCCCCTTCAAGGTCATCGGCAAGGCTGGTAAGCCCCACATCCAAGTAGAATACCATGGTAGGACCAAGGAATTCGCAAGTATATGCTTGATTGCTTGCAACAGATCTTTTTCTGACTTTGGTTTTTGTAGACACCCGAGGAAATTTCATCCATGGTTCTCACCAAGATGAAAGAGGTCGCTGAGGCGTACCTTGGATACACTGTTATTAATGCCGTTGTTACTGTCCCTGCATACTTTAACCACGCGCAACGGCAGGCTACTATAGATGCCGCTACTATTGCTGGTTTGAACGTCCTCATCAACGAACCGACTGCCGCTGCTATCGCTTACGGTTTGGACAAGAAGGTGATGGGCGAGCGTAACGTGCTCATCTTCGACCTCGGTGGCGGATCCTTGGATGTCTCCCTCTTGACGATTGAGGAGGGTATCTTCGAGGTCAAGGCTACCGCTGGTGACACCCACTTGGGTGGTGAGGACTTCGACAACCGTCCTGTCAACTACTTCGCCCTAGTTGACAGGACGGTTGTCGAAGTCGCGGGCATAAGAAGGATATCTCGTCCAACCGTCGTGCCCTCCGCCGTCTCCGCACCACTTGTGAACGCGCCAAGTGTGCACTCTCTTCAGCCACCCGAACTTCCATCGAAATTGACTCTCTTCGACGGCGTTGACTTTTATACATCCATCACCCGTGCTCGCTTCGAAGAACTGCGCCAAGACCTGTTTCGTCGTACCCTCGAGCCTGTCGAGAAGGTCCTTCGTGACTCGAAGATCGACAAGGCGAACGTACATGAAATTGTCCTGGTTGGCGGTTCCACTCGTATTCCTCGTATCTAGAAACTTGTCTCTGACTTCTTCTACGGAAAAGAACCCTGCAAAGGCATCAACCCAGACGAGGCCGTCGCCTGCGGCGCTGCTGTTCTGGCAGCTATCTTCTCCGGCGACACTTCGGAGAAGACTCAGGACCTTCTACTTCCCGACGTCGCTCCTTTGTCACTCGGCATTGAGACAGCTGCTGGTGTCATGATGCCTCTGATCAAACGCAACGCGACCATCCCGACGAAGAAGTCTGAGATCTTCACCACGCACTCGGATAACCAACCTGGTGTTTTGATTCAGGTGTACGAGGGTGAACGTGCGCGGACGAAGGACAACAACCTGCTTGCTCACTGGTTTTCCCCCCGCCTCTCGTGGTGTTCCTCAGATTGAGGTTACTTTCGATATCAATGCCAACGGTATCTTAAACGTGTTGGCTTCTGAGATGACCACACGCCCATCGAACCGCATCACGATCACCAGTGACAAGGGCTGTCTGTCGGAGGAGGAAATTGAGTACATGGTCTGGGAGGCTGAGATGTACAAGGGTATGTATCTGATCCCTGAAATCTACCGTCGTCATTGACGACGCTTGCTTACAGCCGAGGACGGTGCTGCGGCTGCTCGTATCCAGTCCAAGAACGATCTCGAGTCATATGCATACGACCTCCGTGACTCCATCGAGAAACTCGAAATTGCCGTTAACGAGAAGATCAGCTGGCTCGACGGCTCACAGGAAGCCTCGAAGGAAGAGTACGATGGCCAGAAAAAAGGAGTTGCGAGCTACCGTCAACGTGATCATGCAGAAACTGAGTGGTCTAGCTGATTAGGTGGTTAGCTTCCCTGATGCTAGCACCTTCCCTGGGAAGATGGTCCGTCGGTTTTGAAGTTGACTAAAGGACCCGTTGATTCGTTATGCCTTCGCGGATTCACGACTTGTATTCAGTAGCACGATGTAGTATTGTATCGAACACCGGCATGTTGTAACAGTTGGACCTCATTTCTTTACAGAAATTATTTTTTCTTTTTTGTCGAAAGTCAGTGAACATGTCCCTATCTCTTCTAGCTCTCGCGACGCCGGGTCCACTGCTTTCCCCGTATACAGTGGCATCGGCCATGCGTTCAGGTATGGATGCTGCCTTTTCACGCCCCATTCGCCCGTGTCCAACACAAAGTCCTCTTGGCTGACAGGAAAGGGAGCCCGCCTCTTGCACACCAGTCTACCGTACTTCCCCGGTACCAAGCACCTTCTGCTCTCACATGTATGCGGTAGTTTTGCCCTTGCCACCCGGCGCTCGAGCGATGACAGCTCCTAGGGCATCCGGGCACTGGAGGCCGTGAGTCCGCCACCTCCACCCCATTGGGTATGATGCTGATGGCTTCTGCGTTCTGCAGGCCAGGCAGGTAAGCCCGGATGTTTGCCTGGATAAATTTCTTCGCTCGCTCTCGAAAATCGTCTTGCTTTAACAGCACCTCCACATCTTCCATACTAGTGGCGTTCTTCAACCACAGCAACATATGCAAGTGCAACGAGCTGCGACCCTGCGATTCCACCACCCCGAGGTACGCGTTTACAAAACCGAACACACCTTTCCTGCGAAAAACTTGATGTGGTGTCACAGTAATGCCGAAGGGTGTCTGGATGATGTTGTTGATCGTAAAGTGGAAGAATTTGGCCGCTGCGTATGGGTCCCTAGCTATGTTTCGTGCACGAACGTCCTTAAGTGGCCCTGCTGTCATCACAAACTTGTCCGGATCGATCTTCTCCCCTGCAAAAACCTGTGCAATGAGGTCGTGTAAGTCACAGGGATTGATGGTTATCCAGAGACTGGGTGGGTTGAGCATGATTGGCGTTGCCCAGATTTGACTTCGTAATTGATAGCGACTCTGATCTGTCCCCACCACCCGTCCCGCTGTGGAGTACAGGCGTTGGCGAAGTAAGCGAATGGCTGGATCTGTGATGGGGGTGCCACGATCCTCTTCATCTTGTGCACGTTGCATTTTTTCCATCGTGATTGTGGACAGTACGTGCGCATGTCGATGGAATGTGTGACGTTGCATCTGAATTCTTGCAGACCCCAGTGCCTGCGGCCTCTGTATTATGCCAAAGGATACGAATGGGAAAGTCTCGTGTGTGCGGAAACGACGGTCGCGATATCGCAGGGCCCACCTGACATGATCAGCGAAGTCCGCTGGGACCTGTTACTCGCGCGTTCAATGCCGCCCTCGCCATATGGAAACAGGCACGGGTATGCTCTTTCGAAGAAATACGTCTCTCTTACAATGGTCTCCGCTGCAGTCCTCCCCCGCACTTCTTTGTGGGCGACCGAAATCACTCACAGGCTGGTTTCCGTGCCTGACAGCATAGGCGCCTTCCCTGCCATTCTCCCATAAATTTCTGAGACCCCACGACAACATCTCCCGTGCGGTGATCATGGACATCTCTGTGTCTATCGTCCCAGATATCTGCAATGGCACGACATCAGCGTACCCTATGTCATTGGTGAGTACGCTACCCATGATCTCGCCTGCTGTGGGCTCGCCCGTTATGCTTGACGTGGTTTCTGTCATTCCCTGCTGCCGTACACTCCATACGACTGTGTTTATGGCTGCGTTTGTGTCAATTGGATGGCAGATGCACTTAAATATTCACTCGTCCTGTGGCACATATCCTTCGCTCTCCTGTTCTATGATACCTATGTCGTCGCTGTCTGATGACGGAACTTAGTTACTTATCTCCTCAGGTACATCATCCTCCGGTAGGGTTTGCAGACGGTCGCTGCTAACTTCAGGAGCAGTGGTGGTCTTGATTGATGCAGCAACTTGATGTCGCATGTTTCGCCTTGATCCCGGAGTTCGAAAGCAGTCTAAATCTTCGTTTTTGGTGGGGTGATTGTGACGAGTAGCATGGAATGTGCGCCGACGAAAGCTCGCCAGTCTGGATTATACCGTCGTTCGGGGACTTTTGTGATTGGTGACGTTCCATGACGCATGGTGTCCTCCCTTTGTTTTACCGCTGTATTAGAAAGGGTGTGTGTAGATATCTCCTTTTCTCCCCGTGTATCCCGCTCGTGTACATACACTCAGCTGGTGAGTTTCCACTTTTTTGTACTAGACAGTTAGCACTGACCTCCAGTACTTCTAGAATCTTCATGGCTCAGATGATGCGCACTGCCAAGTCCGGCAATGACTGGACGGTCAAAGAGCTCAATGCGTACAACATCACAGTCGTCTATCAAGACACCGCCGCCTTCTTCGGCACGCCACACTTCCCAGTGCCTACTATAAATCCCAACGTCATCACCACTCTGGAATGCGACGATGCCCCGGACGATGAGACCTACAGGATCATCCGGACACTGCATCTCGCTACGTCCATAAGGCCAGCGGAAGAGTCTGCTGTTGACGATTTCGCCATGATCCAGCTGCGTGCACTCGGTTATGAGCCGAGAGGAAGGACTCTAAGGACAAGGAAAGACTTGCCCCTCGTTATATGCGGCAAGAATAGGCAGGCCAAAACTGACGTGACCCTGATCGACGAAGATGAAATCATACTCCTTGTTCAGGAAGACAAGCGACACTTGTCTGAAATTGACGGAGATCCCGAGCCACAACTGATTGCAGAGGCCATTGCTGCATTTGCCTTGAACAATCGAAGGCGTGTGCTGACCTTGGACCTACCTGCTTTGTCATCGAAGGTTCTGGCTGGAATCACTATGTTGGGCACCTCCCCTATCTTTTACAAAATCGAAGTTACCGGTGAACTCGTGAAGGCTGTTGCCAGTGGTACTTATCCCGCAACACAGACCATCGTTCATGCACACGTTCCCGCAGTTCCGAGACTTCGTCGCCATTGGAATGAGGGTATGAAGCCCTTGGATTGTAGGCGTGTTATCCTGTCCTGCTATGAAGCGTTCAAGAGATTTGTGAATTAACTACTAAAGCTATTTTCCGTACTTTCATAAGGCATGTGTTCTATCAGATACTTGGCCATTATACATGTTACCAGAAGTATCAGTGACGATGGTGCTGAGTGAGATACATTCTCAAGAACCCAAAAAAAAGGAGACACGGGGAATTACATAATTATGGCCAAGACGGTCCTTGTCAGCAGCAATGATACCCAAGTTCGCTTGTGTTGCAAGCTCTATGCAGAGCCAGTCATATAGAAAGGGGTTTCTAACTGCGTCTCTTCATAGGGGATGATTGATGACCGCTGGCAAGGCAGTGAAGGACTTGAAAGTCTCTTACATATCGATCCATGTAACGTATTCATCGCACCTGCGCATCAACGGAGGGCGACAGCGCATATCCTAGTCCCATTCGTCAAAGGAGGTAACTACCCTGCTCGATAGTATTGGGGTGGTTAGGGGCAAGTTGATCCTCTCTGTCTGACCCAGTCCACTACCATGCACTTCGGGCCCCTTGCATCCGTCGTCGCTCTATCACGCATTGCAGTGGCCGCCGCACAGTACTCTAATGTGGTGTGCAGTGCAAGCTATTCATGGGTAACCCTTGCATTATTAGATGGATTGCTCGTCGTCTTACGGCGGTTCCCTTAAGGCAAGCAACTCGTTGAATCAGGATCCATGCGTTGTCGCTTCATATCTCGAATCTCAATGTGATAGAGGCGGTGAGTTAACTGCTCCTATGTCGACGACCAGTCAGTAAACCCTGGACGCATATAGGCTTCACCGTGGCAGCGCTTTCCCCTAATGCCCATTACATTGGCCCTAATGCAAGCGAGTCCAATCCATGCCAGTGTAATGCCGTGGTATATTCCCTAATTTGCGCCTGCGCCGCCTGCCAAGAGGCGCAGTATGTCTCGTGGGTACCACCATACCATGAACGGAAAGGACCCCTTGATAATGTGATATACTAGCTGGCATAGCTGGACAACAAATTGCGGCAGCAACATTTCGGAAAGGTGAGATTACGGACCTCAGAAAGTGTAGCCAGTCCAAATGAACCCGTGCCCAGTCTGCCAAGCCCTCCCCCACTTGGTACTGTCGTGCCTTCTTGGGCCTATCTCAGCATAGGGGTGAGCTTTGTGCGATCTTTACAAACCAACCACTCAAGGTGCCCATCCAGAACGGTGGGAGCTGGAATGCCACTGCTGCCTATGAAAATGCCAGTCAGTGTGCTGTCGCAATCACCCCAGCATCCCTTCTGATCGCATCACATAGCTGCGGGACAATTGTCGCCCACGGCATCGACCACACCTGCCACAGACAATAATTCCCACTCAAAAATAGGAGAAATCGTAGGTGGGACGGTGGCAGGTGGTGTCGGTGTACTTCTCCTTGCCTACATCGTGGTATTATGGATGCGCAGACGACGGCGAAGGCGTAACCAAAAACGCGTCGAAAGCTTTCCATTTTCCCGGTTAAGCAGTGGTATCAGAGGTTCATCGGCGGTGTTTTACGTGTGTACCCGTCGCCATGTTGTTGGAATGAATATGGCTGAAGGATTTCCAGCATCCTGACGACCACTGCGCGCCCCAAAGGGTGTCCAAGTCATCGACGGTTGCGACGACCCCTCCGACAACGCCAACGGCAGTTTACCATCAATATCCTGACGGGTACGCCGACGCCTGAGGGTTCAGGTAGGTGTTTTACATTAGACATGGAATGAATGGATTTCTGGGCAAATGATGACGTTACTGTTAATGGCTATGCGAAAGAGATGGTTGCAGAACTGGTGCGGAGTCCGGACTGTCCTTCCTATAGAGTAAAATGTGAAAGAATTAGTTCAATACTGTGGAGTGTCGTTTCACTTGCCATGTGTATATGGACGCGACGCGTGACAGCACGCGTCTACCACGCGTCACGATTTCTCGCGCCAGACGTGCTTCGTCCCATTCAGCGGAACATAGTAAGTCGGGGCATTCGACGACACACTAGGCTACGGGCACTCGAATAGAATGTTCAAGAACAGGGAGCTCAAGCCTCAAAAACGGACTGTGACTACGTCAGCAAGTGCAAGCACCGCTCCAGGGTATCCCCACCGATTGAACTTGTGCGGAGTTCTACCAGGCTATCTTATCGATATTCTTAAGCTGAACGCGTCAAAACTAGCTACGAACTGCCCCCGCTCTTCGAGGTGACATTAGAAGAGTTCGAGGAATGTGCTATCGATCGTCTGCGAATTCTGGCTGAAATCGAATCTTCGTACGCGCGGAATCGGTCCTGGGACGAGCTAAAAGAGTTAACAGAAAAATTATGCAAAAAATACTTGCCCTTGCATGCCAACGCAACAGCAATCGGGAAAATAAATCCTCTGGAGGAACGGAAGAGAGACCATCTAGGACATTTCGTATTGAGGCTTGCTTTTTGCCGTTCGTAAGTTCCGCTTCTCATATACGTCCTGTTAGACTAGTTGACCATCTGTTTCCCCTGGAAGGGAAGAACTCAGGAGGAGATTCGTAAGCACAGAGACGACACTATTTAGAGTGAGGTATGAGGGGGAGTTCTGGCGCGAAAAGGTCGAGTTTGTCGAGTCGTTAAATTTTGGCTGGGTGAAGGTGACTACGTCGCGGAATACTAGCTGTTTCCCTCGCAAATCCTTACAATTAACAGGTTGACGCGAATGAGAGGAGGTCTTTCGAGGCTGAGCTGAAGGCTCTGGAAGGAAAGTCCCCTGGTCCTCCCAAGACAGATGAACAGGAAGCTCCACAGGCCCAAGAATATGTCAAGGTTCGTCTCTCTTCATCCGAGGTACGGGACTGTTCAGGTTCGCCTTAGGTACACTGGACCAAAGTACCTGATTTGGTTGCCAAACGACGTGTCTTTCTGCGGAGAGGCTTTGCTTATGTTCCCAACAGGGAGATATCAAGTATCGTTTTTCATGAGTTTGAAAGCTCACTACAAAAAGCGCTTGAGGCAAGGCCGTCTAGAGATGGTCAGAACCTTCGCTAACTCTTCGAATAGCACACTGCCAAAATGTTGCCGCGAATGGACGAGGACACAAGACTAGTGCCTATATTAAACAACCTTTCACAGGGCTTCCTCGCTGGCATTCCCTCAGAGTGGGCGAGTGCTCCATTATCGGGTGATGAGATCCGAGCGGAGATGATCGATGATATGGCAAGGAAACACTTCCCGTTGTGTATGCGCAATCTCCACGAGAGTTTGACTCGTGATCGGCACCTAAAGCACTTCGGGAGGTTGCAATATGGTCTATTTCTCAAGGTAGGGTTGGCGCCAGCGTTTGTCGGCCGAAAAATGACCCTAAGCAGGTTTTGGGTCTCTCTATTGACGAGGCGATCCTCTTTTGGCGCAAGTCCTTTAGCAACGTAACGGATGACAAGTTTAACAAGGAATACAAGTACAACATCCGACACTCATACGGTCTAGAGGGCAAGCGGGCCAACTACCCTGCAAAGAGGTGATCGCCATATATTATTTTTGGCTCGATCTGTCGTTCTCACGGCTCGACGCTGTATTGTAGCTGCCAACAGATCCTGACGACTGACAAACCTGGCGTCGGAGATTGTCACGGCTGCCCATATCGTCATTTTTCGCCCGAAAATCTACAGAGCAGTCTTCTGACACATTATTCGCTACAAGGTTTGGGCACGACGGATCTACATGAAATCATGCGGACAGTGAAGGATGGTCATTACCACGTCGCGTGCACGCGAGTATTCGAGATCACACATGCGAGCAAAGGAGTTAAGAAGGGTGATGGAGTAGGCGATGGAGAGAGCGTCACTCATCCGAACCAATATGCTGCACGAAGCATAGAGATTGAGAAAGAGCAGTCGCAAGAAGGAACAGTGATGGCAGTAGATTGAGAAAGTATTCTGGTGTACCAAGTAGAGTGTGAGATACATAGCTGTGCTCGGGGTCCCAGGGTGGCAAGAGACCCCGGTCACCGGCAACTGCCAAATTTACTTGTCTTCGGCCTACGCTGCGCCCCGCCTGCTGCCTGGAATTGTGTCGTCTGCCCATCTTTGCTATTTCACTGTCACCACCAAAGTACACTCTCATGACTCGCGGTAAAGCATCCAAGGCAAACGGCGCTGCTAAAGAGCAAGATACACCCGTACTTCGACAGTATATCGATACCGATGGTCATTTCTCTCTGGTCAGGTTGGTGGAGTGGATTAGACGATCCCACGTATTGCCGCTAACTGGTGATCGTGTGCCTACAGGAACTTCAGGCTTGCTGATCTTGTTACCATAATGAATGGTGTCTGTGGCTCCCTCTCCATATTCTCATCCGCCCAATACCTTGTAACGAACGATGACGATTATTTACGATGGGCTCTTGCCCTCCCGCTCGCCGGACTCATGTTCGACTTTTTGGACGGAAAAGTTGCTAGATGGAGGAAGTCCTCTAGCTTGCTGGGACAGGAGCTCGATAGTCTGGCGGACCTGGTAAGCTAACTCTCATTAATGCCGAGGGTATTTCGTAATGCACCGTTATTGCACTAGATATCTTTCGGCGTCGCCCCTGCCGTCCTCGCTTTCGTCGTGGGGCTTCGGACATACCTTGATACAGTCTGTCTGACTGGCTTCATATGCTGTGGTCTTGCCCGACTCGCTCGTTTCAATGCCACGGTTGCACTCGTACCCAAGGACGCAGCCGGGAAAACGCGGTACTTTGAGGGTCTTCCAATCCCCTCATCGCTGACTCTCGTGGCCATGCTGTCTTACTGGGTACGACAAGGTTGGATTGAAGGCAAGGATGGTGTCCCAGGTGGACTTGTTACATTGTGGGGCATATCTGGGGGACGTGGAGACGTTCATCCTGTCAGTATCGTCTTTGGCTTGTGGGCTGCTGCAATGGTTAGCAAGACCCTCCGAGTGCCCAAGGTTTAGTTATATAGGCACACATGTCAGATGCGTTGATCGGACTCGTTCATGTCATTATCGCCTAAGGGCTGAACAGTGTGCATGCATCTTTGCTAGAGGTTAAGTTTGATTGCGCGCTGCGCGACTATATATCGTCTCGCTCATGTGTTACATCTGCAGCTGGCGCTGCACGTTCATAATCGTCCAATGTAAGTGATTCAGCAGCATTGCGAATGCCAGTGCCCGTCATCAATAGGATATCATGTGCATTTAAAAATGCTGCCAGTTCGTAGAAAAAGAGTTACTAACATATTTCAGAACACAATCTTCGTGAAGGGAGTAGAGTACAATGAGTAACGTAGATGGAAGTCAGCTGGATTATGGAGGTGCAGAAGTAGGAGTGCAGTAATACCGATCTAGGATTGCCTACTAGGCGTGTATTATCCCCCAGACCGTCCAGGGATCTTTAGGGTGCATCCATAACTCCCTATCCTTCCTCAGCTTTTCCACATAAATGTAGGTGAACACAAGTAAATCAAGCATGTTACCGTCTGGCTCCGATTGTTCACCCGGAACCAGTGACTCCACGTCCTTCCCAGAAGTTACACTTGCAGTATCGCATGCGGTACGCGACTCCGACACCGAAATACTGTCAGTCTGCTTCACGTCCGCGTCCACTGCATCTCGCGAGGTGATATTTATGTCAAGATAACCACCATCCTGCGATTTGATGAACGGGAGCCAGAAGTTCCGACGTCGATGATACTCTGCGATTGGGAAGGGGTCGGAGGTGCCATCGTCCCGATACAGCTGCATGAGCAAATTGTCAATGCCAGCATTCGATAAAAAAGCGGAAAACACAGCTTACCGTGCACTTCAAACAACCCAGCTCCCACCGGTAGGAATGGCCATCTGGACCCTTGAAGGCACGTTGACTACGTTGGTGTTGATAAGTCATCAAGCCCCGGACAGTAGGATAAAGGGTGTACAAACCGGCAAAGTCTACCTTTGGCTGGTATAAACTCCTTGGAATAGATCCCCTCACTGTTCAAAACATCTAAACCACCACCACTTTCAAATACGCGAAGCTTTGAGGGAGTAAGTGTGTGCCACTCAATCTCTCCGAGTTGCTTGAACCCCTGGTTTATGAGCTCCTGTTCACGTTTGGTTTCAAGCGATGGAACAAGGCCGTTCGCGTGAATGACACGACCAGGGGTCGCCTTCCACACCGTCGATTTCCGTGGGGTCCCGATCCCTTCCGAAGGGGTAGTCACTTTGTAGAGGACGTGGCCATATTCGTCGCTGATGGTCGCATGACGAACAAAGTCATCTGAAAAAACAAGCTTCATGAGAAGATTCACTTGTAGGAGTTGACCAACAGCGCTGAGATGTGAGGATAGTGAACAGCAAGGGAAATTCCAGGCAGTTATACGGTCGGTTAGAGTGTATGGGACTGCGGAAACCAGTGTTTATTAGACGTATGGCGGTGTGCGTTTCATCGACTTGTTGAGGATTCAATATCCCAACATGTATGCAGACCCTTTGATCACGTTTACCCTTACGGTTGGGTGAGTCTGTGCTTACGCCTACCTCCTTTGGACTGTGTACAACACTCGCCCTTAATATGCGTGCCCACTTGGCAGCTGAACTGATCATGAGATGCTCAAGTGTGCTCTGCACCGCTATGCGAATTGCTGCGAGCTTGGAAGAGTTTGGGTATTCAAGCAAGTCCACGCAAGGCAAAACAAATTAGAATCCGACTTCGATCAGGTGTGGAGCCCAACTCGCTGGGTTGGGCATTGAACATCATGAGCGCAACTTCGCCAAGGGAAGACATTGCAAATGCTGCAGTATGCATTTCGTTTGACTCGTCGAGGGACGGAGCCACAGGTTTTGACAGAATGACGACCTTCAACCCTTCAAGTGGGCCCTAGACACCTACCAACCTGTACTGGCCACCTTTCGGTCAGCACAGGGCCATGCGCAATACTTGCCTAGTTTAGAGGCCCAGCAGCTGATGCTCATATACACAGTTTGGCTGCCTCATTGAGTCGTGCTTTGTGCACCATACCGACATGCAATTACTGCAGGAGGGAGATCAATCCAACCTACCCCTGGCATCTATGGTCGGAAAGGACGACACGAACAGAGAGGAGCCGATTCGATGAAATCTTGATTGGGAAGAATTGTTATTGACACGATGCAGAGGCTGCCCCGTTTACCATTAAACAGAAGAATCGAAAAACCAGTTTCACCTTCATGTTCGAGCCAAGTTGCTGCTGGCTGGGCGATGTCCGTCATGTATGTCACTCAGCCTTGACAAGCCAAACAAGTCGCAGAAGAATTCCGTGCCGCAGGTGTGATGCGTGGTGGAGAGGACTGAATTTCCTTTAAAATGTGACTAACCAGTTAATAGAGCTGTAAGACACATTTGCGGTAACACCCAAACAGTACCACTAATTCTAATTCAGCACATTTACTTCCGGTCCGGAGGAGTTCGACCGAGGGAAACACCATATACACGCATGAATACAAGGTAACTGCAAACGGTCGGATTACTGGTTCACTCGGTTGCTTGATAAGCGGCGTTGTGAATGCTGACGCTTCGTCCGCTGGGGTCCGACGAGCAACCCCAATCTCCTCGTGGTATCCACCTGTTGGACGCAGAGAGATATAGATGGTGATCAGCGTGTACTATGTACTGTATTCCAAACCCTACTCACCGCACTGCAGTCCTGGCAGCCGTGTCGGAGGGGAAATGACCTGGTGGGGATGAGTTTATGGTCAGATGTCTCCAAGTCTAGGCGTGGAACCCACCTTCAAAGATTTCTCGGATCCAATAAGCTTCTTTAGTATCAGGGGTGTCGATTTGCCAACGGTCAGCTCGTTTAGCGAATGCCTCGTCGGAGACTACTGTAGCCGCGTAATCTTTCATCCTGTCGAGGGAGTGTATCATGTGAGCGAAAGGGTCGTAAGGAGGAAACCGAACTTTACCCATCTATCCAGGAGTACCCCACACCGTCCGAGAATTGCTCCTTCTGACGCCATAAAATGGACTTGGGAAGGTAAGGCTAGCGAGTGGCCTGTCAGATGTCGTGTTTCATGATCAAGATCTCGGCCGACTTACCTTGCCATCCGGCGCACAATCAAATGCTTTTCGCAGGATATACTTGAGAGAAAACCCGTCAGCAAATGGTGAACAATAAAGACACACAAGGAGCACGCTCACCTTTTCCATCTTTGGGCGATCATCGCTGTCCAATTCTCGTGAGGATCCCTTGGAAAACATTTTATCCTTTGGGTCGACACTCATCGCGACCTCAAGGAATTCCTTGTCGAGGAAGGGTACACGAGCTTCTAAACCCCAAGCCATCGTAGACCTGTGGCGAGCACCGTCAAACGAACGTGGATAAGTGTAGGAGAAAGACCCGTCACTTGTTAGCTCGGAGGCAATCAGCAGTGTGAAGGTGCTTGACACGGCGAATACATTCCTGGTGAAAGGATTTGCTGTCAGGAGCGGCGTGGAAGTAGAGGTATCCTAAATCACGTTAGGACGAGTTTTGACAGTGAGACACGGCGTACCTCCGAAAATCTCGTCACTACCCTCTCCACTGAGCACCATCTTCACACCCATAGCTTTGATCTTCCGGCTGAGCAGGTACATCGGCGTGCTTGCGCGAACGGTTGTGACATCATAGGTCTCGAGATGGTATATAACGTCTGGTATGGCATCCAATCCCTCTTGTACAGTGAAGACGAACTCGTGGTGGTTGGTTCCCAGGAACTTAGCTGCCTTTCGCGCGGCAGGAAGGTCTGGGGAGTGTTCTAATCCGATGGAGAAAGAATGGAGTTGCGGCCAAGTTGCGAGCATGCCTATTGGGAGAATTTATTGTCATCAAGTGCGAATATGAGAAAAGTAGCTTCATACCCTTTGGGTTTAAGTCATCCCACTTGGGTGTAGACGGTCCACTGGATGATAATTCGAGTAGCCTCTTCTGACGCACTTCAAACTGTGCCTGGATTAACTTGTCGGTCTCCCGTGCGGCGATGGCAGCGATCAGACTGCTGTCCAACCCTCCGCTTAGCAGCACGCCATAAGGAACCTCGGACATCAACCTCTTCTGAACTGCTGCTTCGAGTGTCTCGCGGAGAAGAGTATAGTCGACTGGGGACGTTGGTGCAGGAGGTGCGTTCTCCCCGTCGCCAGACCACCACGAAGGCTGGAAGTATCGCGTGGTAGAATTGTCACGACTATCATAGACGTGCCCGGGAGGAAACGAGATAACCTCATCACAGTCATCTATGAGGGCCTTGAGCTCTGAAGCGAAGTATGTTGCGCCGGGCCTTTTAGAGTTCCAGCCTTGGTAGAGAGTAGTGATGCCGATGGGGTCGCGTGCAGCAATGATGCGGGTCGGCGTTACAGACTCATCTAGGAGAACGAAGGAGAACATGCCGTCCAGCATGATGCAAAGATCTTTATCGTGTTTTCTGTACTAGAGCAATAGTCAGGAAAATTCTCCTAGAACTAAAAGCTGCAGAAAGAGGTGAACGCACGAGAGGGATGATGACCTCGCAATCGGAGCGAGTCTTGAACTTTACTTCTGGGCCAAGACCGGAGCGAAGGGAAAGATGGTTATAAATCTCGCCATTGACGGCGAGTATGACCTTGCCATCGTCGCTGATGAGGGGTTGGGCTCCGGAGTCTACATAGATCCACGGTCAAAGCTCACACTAGCGGGGTCATGCAGTGGGCCACATACCAATACCGACGATCGCCAACCGTTCATGGCAGAGGATTGCCTCCTTGCCAACGTAGCACCCAGACCAGTCGGGTCCGCGATGCCGGACACTTTTCGAGAGTGTGACTAACTGAGCGCGTTCGAGAGAGGGTTTCTCGAGGCCATGGACTGCAACGATTCCGCACATGACGATATGGTGGTGGTTGACTCGAGTGGGTCTTTTTTCCGACGATAGCAGACATCGCGCTGCAGATGATATTGCACCGGGGTGACTCGTCCCTGTCTTGCCTCGACACCCACAACCATGAACAGCTATACTATTATTACTATTACTAATACTACTATTACTATTCGGGAAGTGCCGTTGGAGGTGGCGACGACAACCTTGCTTGGCTGGGAAGCTGATCACGTGCGCAAATCTCATCTGCGCTCGCACTCCAAGTCGTAGCACGTAAGGAGCATCCTACTCAAATCACAATATGTGCTAATGCGATCATTGCGGTGTCCATGAGCTATCACTTGAAGGCAAACGACCACTATTACTACTACTGTTACTATGATTATTACTATCATCCTGTATCGTAGGAATTCACCCGCCCACCGATGACTGGTAAGTGCCATCCAAGTATTATTATGGAGTATTCCTAGCTGTATTTCCTGCTTCCACTGCAATCAGTGATCACTGCACAGAAGACCGCCGGAGCGGAGCGAAGGTGTGTCTTGTAAGCATGATCACGATCAATAATGATGACGATACATCATCATCAGCACATCATTATTTCGCTTCCGACCGTCAACATTGCGACTCGAAGACGTCCGTGAAGTACTAGTACATCATCACTTCCCTTACAAATGTTACAGAATGAGCACCGTCTGCAGTGTCGTCAGAATTACAGAAGACATGGCATAGACTTGGATGAATTAGCAGCGACACTTATGCTGTCAAGGATGGTCTCATGCTTCAATCCTACCTCCTATTTCTATAGCGGCCACTAAACTAGAATGGAAATAAGCCCAGAATACACTAAGGACAGATCGGGTATATGCATGAAAAAAAAATGCCATTGCAAATTTGTCGGAATAAACTGATTTCTGCGTTGAGGATATCGATGACGCCAGGTATAATGGGGAGGAGTACTGAACACTGAGCGTGGAATATTTTGGTTCAGCAAGGCCGATTCCCCGTATTGGTACCTTGGAGCATAGAGTAAGCCATCCAAGAATTGCGATGTCAAATCCTACGTCGGTCTCCTTTATTAAGCGCAAAAACAGCATGAGTGCATAGTTACGATAGGGCGGTATGGTATGTATAAGGCGTAGGCAGTCAGATTCAGTCTGTCCATCGAAGAGTTGCTTAGATATGGTTGGACTCAGCATCCTCGAACAACGGTGCGGAAAGCATACGAGCTATCCATGTGTCCCCTACCGAACGAGTTACCCTTCCATCGCTTAATTAGCCCCATTGAATAGGAAGTCTAGATCAAAATGTGCTTCTTGTGCTCTCACCACCTTCCCCCTTATCTATCAGGACCGCACGTGATAAGTACCGAGTTTAATCTTCTTTCTCTGGCTTGACGGTCGAGTCTCTCTCCCGTGCCGCTGCGCGTTCAGCGAGGTCAACGCCAACCAGAATCTTGCTTGCTTTCCACAATTGTACCACGTTGATCACGTTTTTGGTAAGACAGACGGAGAAGGTGAGGATAGCCATGACTGCAGGCCATGTGAGGGAAAGTAGAAACGCGGGGAGGTGTGACACGAGAGGAGAAGGGAGTGAGGCCGAGATGGGCGTTTGGATCCATTTCATGAGGTAGAGCGAGACAAAGAATAGTTCGTTCCCTGCACATATGAAGAACAGAGTTCGCTGTATGACTATAAGTCCAGTATCAGCATAGAAAGGCAGAGCGCGAGCGTACAGAATCGTTATAGTAGTACCACAAAATCCGGCTAACGTCACTCGTTACAAGCTTGTGGCTTCTTGAACCTGTGACAAGAGAACTGGGACGACGCATCAGCTCGCGGGGATCACTAGAGGAACCATGGAAGGGTCACATCGAAGAATTAAACTACTCACCTGTACATGTGCATGTAGTGACTCGAAAAGTCAAGGGCGATAAGAAACTGGAACAGCAATGCATAGTTTGGGTAGACAGAAGAGAGGTAACACAAGAGACATGACGTAGTGCATCTGTATTTGGACACAACTCGTTAATACAGTTGCTCCACATTTTCAACGAGAGGAAGCGGGATTAAGGTAGATACGTAGGTGGAATAGCATGGAGGGAGAGCGCAACAGAAGTGGAGCAAGTACGCACCGGTCTGTGACCATGTCCAAAACTGCACCAAACTTTGATGTCTGACCCAGCGCCCGTGCAGCTTGACCGTCCACTGCATCCAGCAAACAGGAAATGCCGTACAAAAGGGTACAGTATCTTGGGTGGTAGCTCATAAAATGCAAGGAAAGACCTGCTAGGATGACACGTGTATACCCTGCGCGCCAGCAAGGTTAGTGCAGTATAACGGTGGGGAGGTGGAGAGGCCGTACCAATCAGGTTTGGAACGAAGAGGAAGACATTCTCCGAGTATGACTGAGCGGTAGCTAGATCAACGGCTACTTTGGCGTCGACAACGTCAATGGAACCACGTCTCCGAATCTTGTGCTTAATCGGAGTGCGAGCTGTAGGTGCAGGGGTTGAGGAATGCGTGCGTGCCGAACCGTTGGAATGTCTGGTCATAGTGCGTGGGTTGGAATAGGTGGCGCAGGAAAAGGGCGGGTATTATTCTTGAGAAGGGGGCCGACTGCGATGACGTCTCGTTTTTATAAAGGAATGAAAAATGCGGCTTGGTTAGTCAATTGGGCTATGGACGGTCCCAAATGGCTGTACCACAACAAGTCGTGGGTGGATTGTCGGAGTGAGGCAGTTGAAATGCTGGGTAACCGTGAATTTTACTGTAGCCGACATCACGTCAGCAGGTATGTGTGTGTGGATAAGATTAAACGAGTCCAAGTACACCGTAACTAACGAAAGGTATATAAAAAAACGAGATCCTAGTCCATGCCAGCCTACGTAGTCGTCGTCGCGCTCGGAGTCGCCGTCGTTGAACCCGAACTTGAATTCGAACTCGAACTGGACGGATGCTGGGAAAAGTACACTCCAACTCCAATCCCAACGGCCGCAAGGATGATCACCACTGTCAGCCAGAAGCATATCCATCGCTTCCGACGGGCGGAACGGGCATGTCCAACAGCAACTCCGACCTGTTCCGTCCTGGGTCAAAGTTAGAGCTGCACATGGTTCTGAGAAAGTAGTGTGAGGAAAAACTCACCCTCTTTTGGTTTCGGTGTTGACTTCCCCTGCCCTTGTCTCGATGTTGTCAACCTTGTCCTTCTGCTGATCTATAAGAGTTGCCATCTGATTATAAACAAACATCTTGTCAGGTACTCGATTTGACTGATGAGAGCGCGACTTGCGTCATTAAATAACTGTGCGAGCTCAGCCAAGGTAAGCTCAATCCGCTGAATGTCTTGGTGACGCTCTTGCACTTCACGGTACACTCGGCGAGACTCTCCATAGCGGTTGGACGAGGAAATCTGTATGAAATATGAGTATGGGTGCCTGGAGCGGTGGTAAACGGGTACTGGCAGCTTGGAGGAAGATACCATTCGCGCTGCCCTCTGTGTCGTTGACGACTGCAGACACCTCTTCAGGGGTTGCATCAGGTTTGACTGGAGAAGGCGTCCAACGTGAACCACATGGATACTGCCAGAGGGAGCAACGCACCAATTTTGAACTGGCGCTCTACGCGGTCCCGGTATCGCTGACGATACTGCCGTTCGACAGCCTGGTATTTCTGAAGTGCCTCGACAAACTTTCCATGGACGAGCGTAATCTGTGCGAATCACTGGTTATCTCGAAATTGAGGCAACAAACACACACAGTCAACTGACTCTGTTCTTCCTAATTTCGGCATCGTTTCTGTTTAGACCACTGACAGGGGTTTGCAAGGCTTTGATACGTGTTGATAGTTCGTTGCTCAATGCTCGCGTGGAATCGGTAAGTTCTGAAAGTTGAGAAGTATTGGCTGCGGTCTCCTGTTCCGAGAGAGCGTTCAATGAACGGGCATGAAGGTCGGAAATAGTATTAATGTTGGCGTTGAACTGAGAAATCGAGTCTTGAATAGAAGCCACCTGCACACACGAGGTTGAGACAAAGACGAGGCGGTGGACAACAAGCACGTACTTCTGCGTAGAATCCAGACATGGTCGAAATGTCGTTCGGTTGACCATTGGCATATGGGCGGTCAGAAGAGGGTGCCTGCGAGACACTCTGCATCTCGATGGCCCCCGCTTCCTGGCCTTGTCTCTGTGCCTGTACAACACGCCGTGAGCCTGTAATACCGTGTAGACCACGTAACTGGGGTATACCCTGTGGGCGGCGAGTCTGTCTCGTGTCATGTCTGGTGTGCCGGTCACTTCCTTGGCAGTCCCACCGCAGTCAGCCAACTCGGAGAGGAGTACGATGTTAAACTACCAGCGTGGGAATATCTATCCTTTGTGAAAAAAGCTCCCAGCTCGTGGCCAGCGGCGGCGACGACGACGACGACAGCAACAACGACAGCGACAGTGAAGATACGATCGAAGACTAACTCTGATGCGTCGGTCGTCTGCAGTTGTCGGACAGACGCGATCGCTGTTCGTCACCTCGAGGCAGCAGAGGTTACACGGCAATGCAAGACTCGCTATTGTATTTCCTCGTCTCGGTCGCACGAAGCTGCCCAGAGACAGCCGCGCAGACCCAGAAAATCCTGCGAGCCCATCTACGAGGGTGCAAAGTCGTAGCTCCTTGCTGAGAGCCGCTGTTGATGAACAAGTGCCTCCTGCACTCTTCGCGGACTCACCTCCGGAGTCAGACGGTCCACCCTCAGAACCCGACAAACCACCACGACGTTCTAGAACAACAACAAGTGGAACAGGAACATCCGCTCAGAGAGACAGGGACCCGGATTCAGACGATAGACCACAGCTGCCATCGGGATTAGATATCCTTTGGCTCCCAGACACTCCGTCGGCCTCGGACTCGTCAAGGGCGAATGTTTTACCCCCATCAGAACTGTTCGAAGAGGCTTTGACTAATCTCCACATCAGCCTTCACCCACAGACCCAGCACCGTGCAGCATATGCCACCCCTACTGGGCCCCCAGTCGAACCTACCCTTGCCCTGTATTGTCCAGTAGAGGGTGGTGAGTATGTCATCGACGAGACCGTACGTGAGTTGGCACGTAGAACTGGAGCGGAGGTGCTTGTCATCGACGCCGTGCAGCTCGCAGCCGGCGAATGGGGACACTTCGGAAAAGGTGTGAGAACCTATGTCATTACCTTCGCCCCATCTGCTGAAACATGCGTATCTAAGCCGCCAATGCCATCCAACTGCCGCGAAACCCTTTGCACTATCACCCGTTACCCTCGCAGTCTCCCACATCCCGGCGTCAGTCCCGCAATGTAGAAGAGGAAGACGAGGCCGACGCCTCAGCTTATTCCCCTTCCCTTGGGATCGCGCAGATGACGCTTCATGTCCTTGCACCAGCAATGGCATCTCGCGGACGCCAACCACCTTTATTCACCACCTCCAGGTCATCGGCACCACCTAACCGAATAAAAGCCTTCTTTGACGATCTCGTCAACTTTCCTTCACCGGGTCAGCATACACGCCCTCGTCTTGTCTATATTCGCGATTTTCCAACACTCGCTCCCACCGCGCCTACGTGGTACCCCCATCTTCTCTCAGCTGTGCGAGCCCGTCGCACGGGACCCATTGCTCGCCCGTCTTCCTCTGTTGCGTGCCCGATGACGATCGTATGTGGTATGACGCCCCCTCTCGTCGGTCAAAACTCAGGCAACATTCCTGCATCAAGTGCAGGTGCATATCCCGTGTCTGGATCCCATCTCCCAGGAGGCCGGCGTCGACATACCTCTCGACCTGCTCCAAGCGCTGCTTATGGTGTAAGTCCCAGTGCAGGTTCGCAATCACCTTCCGAATGGGGCGAGGATGACCACGCTACCCATGCACGGGAAAGGCGTTTGCGCCAGCGTTTACGACGTTGGGAGCACGGTGGGGACGGTGCACTGCTCGAGGACGTCTCACGACTTCTCGCAGCGAACGGGATGGGTGCGTCAGGAGCTGTATCAACCCAGAGCTCACCGTTCTCGCAATCATCATCATCTCCGTTTGTAATGTCCCCTTATCCTTCCTCTGAAGCTGACCCGAGTCGCCCCATTGTGCTGGTCGGATCTACGCCCCTTGACATCACTGGCAGTGGCATGGGTAGCGAGGGCGAAGGTGGAGACAACCCAGCTGCATCGACTGGAGGCGCTCCAATGTTTGGGAGATTCTTCCGCGCTTCAGTAGTGCTCCCAAGTGTGCGCGACGTAGGAATGGAGAGACAGTGTAGGATGGCCCGGAGGAGAGAAGTAAACGAACTTGCTATGCGTATGGGAGTCGGTGGGATTGGCGGAGTGTTGGAAGAAGACGCGGGAGCAGTGCGCTATGGCGAGGATGCTGCGGTAGAAGATCGCGTTGAAGTGAACGATGACCTTCGGGAACGCGAGGAGAAGGTTGTTTCAGTCCAGTCTGATGCAGAAGCAGATACCCATTCGAGTTCATGCCCACCAGAAAGCAACGTAGAGGGAGTTCCCACAGGTACGTCGAGCCAGCCCCCTGAGGAGCACGAGATGTGGGCGGACTGGAGTACATGTGTCGAACCGTGGTCATCGATTCGTCAGATTGCGGACAGGGCTGTTGGGAGCGTTGTGGTGGCCCACCCGCCTACGTCTAGTCCGCTGTACACCTCAGGCCTTGAGCCGACGGCTGTATCATGGTCAGCTATCCATCGTGCCTGGGCTGCACAGCGCTCGAGTCGTGACCTTCGCAAAGCTTGGACGAAGGATGCCCGCGTACGCATACCTCGAGGACCTCAGCATGAGTATGGTGCAGAGGAAGACGGAGAGGAGGTTGATGGGGAGGAGGCAGAAGAGGGCAGAGAGAGAGTTGTTGACGAGGTAGTGGAAGCAATTAAGCAAGACAAGGATCTGGACCCGCACGAGGAACGGTTATTGGGTTGTATCGTTGACCCTTGTGAGTCTTTGTTCCCCTCTACAACCGCCGCAAGATATGATGGTCAAATTAATTGAACTTTCGCAGGTTCCATATCGACTACTTTTGCACATGTCCATCTTCCTCAGCATACGGTCGACTCCGTACGTACACTGGTCTCGTTACCTCTCCTCTATCCCACCGCATTCCAAACGGGCATTCTCCGAGAGCATGCTATGGCAGGATGCCTTCTTTTTGGGCCACCAGGGACGGGTAAAACCCTTATTGTGCGCGCCTTGGCTAAGGAAGCAGGTAGCAGAATGTTAATGGTCTCCCCATCGGATGTCATGGACATGGTACGTTCGTTTTCATGATTTACATGCCTTGGATCCGCCTCACCTTTTACCAACATAATAGTATGTCGGTGAGGGTGAGAAGCTTGTCCGTGCGGTATTCAGTCTTGCACGCCGCCTATCGCCATGTGTTGTCTTTCTTGACGAGATCGACGCATTGTTCGGTGCTCGAACATCTTCTCATAACTCTGGCGGTGTTATCGCGCACCGTGGTGTCATCACTGAGTTTATGCAGGAGATGGACGGGTTAAAAAGCCGTGCCGGCGAAGAGAGGGTGATTGTGATCGGTGCGACGAATCGGCCGTTCGATTTGGACGACGCTGTCTTGAGGAGACTGCCAAGAAGACTGTTGGTTGATCTGCCAGGAGAGAAGGAGAGAGAGGGTGGGTTGTGACTGTCCGTCGCTGCTTTGGAAGGAATGACTAAAGTCGTCCTCGATCCAGGCATCCTGAAGATCTTGTTGCGGGACGAGACGCTCTCGCTGGACCTTGACCTCAAATCGCTAGCCAAGCGAACAGAAAGTTTCTCGGGCTCAGATCTTAAGCGTACGTTGGTATGGCCTCCCTCCTCAGACACCTTACTGATGGATCATGCAGACTTATGCGTCTCCGCTGCCCTAGCGGCCGTTAAAGAAGATGTCAACCTCCCCTGGGACACTCCATTGAATGCCATATCCGCTGCAACAAACAACAAACAATCGCCGAATCTCTCAAATACGCTCGAGGCTCCACCGTTGAGCTACTCACGAATCATCCATCCACGACATTTTACCAAAGCCTTCAAAGAGATCACACCTTCGTCTTCTGAAACTCTTGGCTCTCTTGCAGACCTCCGCAAATGGAATGAACAGTTCGGCGAGGGACGCAAAGACAAGCGCCGCCTGCAGGTATGGGGGAGAGGGAGGTTTGGGTTTACGGATGCCACCTTTGAATTGAGTCAGGATGAAGGTCGTATATCTGAGTCTCGTGGAGCAGCGAAGGATCAGGTATGAGCACCCCTGAATTCCCCTTCCATGCACGATGATTGAGGGTAAAGTTATAACGGCGTAATCAGGAGAGCACGGGGTTGGTTTAATCGGCGCACATTCTCCCTATGTTTCCTCCTTCACTAGTTAAGGGCACCGTATTTCGCTCCTGTCACACTTTTAGAAGATGCGCTCAGTCCGCTGCACGACTCGTTGAGTAATGTTACTGGGTGATGCCACTCTGCAAGCTAGATCTTAGTCAAGTAGTCATGGATTCAACTCTAATATGATGGCTTGAATGCTGCTTGTGTGGGTTTTGATTCCGTTTTTCAATCCTTCTCTTTGACACCATAGCCTATATACCTGAATCTCTGAAAATCTGATGCAACAGGGAATCCCTACGCTGTATAACTTATCCCCACTGCTTTGTTATGATCATGGACTCTTCTTCGTCTCCAACTCCATAAAACTAATGTCTAACCTTGTCCATCTGCGCGACCTCAAGTTATTCTCTTCGGATTTCTTGAATGACCGTCAATCACACCATGGCCGTACGCGCAACCCATACCTCGGCATACAGGTCCACCGGGTCCGAGATATTTCCAATTATATCCGAGCCAGCTTCTTGTTCTTAATCCGATGGCGGTGACTGGACCACCCCCTCCCGGTTCACTTCCACCACCCGCTATGCTAGCAGCTATGCAAGCCCTGGGAGAGTGTCGTGTCGAGTGATGGGAGGGTGAGCCCTCGCAGCCCCCATCGAAATCTGTGAGTCTTTTAAAAATTCAGCTTAATCTCGCCTCAGAATCACCACAGCCCAAGAAGAATAAGAATCGTAGGTAGGCTGGTTTGGGAATTATATCCCCGTCCGTTATCGTATTCATTCCTTAACCGCATGTTGGGGTGATGTCCATTGGTCCTAGTGTCTTGTACTAGAGGAGTCGGTGTAGGCTGAGGCAGAAAAAAAAGTACAATGCGTAAGATTACAAGACAATACGTCGAAACGTCATCCGGGTCTCTCCAGTATACAAGTCTCACAGTGACGACGGACTTCTCAACCTCGGATAACGACAGCCTTCTCCGCAGCTCCTAGCCGCGCCTTACCCGACCTATCAACATGGTCGAGACCGAGACAGTCTTCAAGAGTAAACTTGTGGTCATATATGACGTCCTCTGTTATAGGTAGTCAGCCGTAGCCCTTGGGAGAAAGACTATAGCGTTACCATCATCAACATACGATAGCTGCTTGAATGTTGCGGCCTGTACGAGGGCAAACCTAAACTTCGAGAATTCCCTGTCCGCGACGCCTAATCGCGCCTGTAGACGTTTCTTGGTGACAGCAAACCTCTCTTGCTGAAAATATAACCGTGGTCAGGTGAGAGAAGCAGAACCGAGGTGGGGGACAACTCACTGGTTTGACGACGAAACGGAATGGTACACCGTATGCCCACGATCCCTCCTTGTGGAAGTGGAAAACACTAATCACCTTATCCATTTCCGAGGCCCCAGATTCTTCTCTTGGGATTTCCTGAATGGCTAAGTCAATCACACTATAACCGTACGCGTATATGCCCATACCTCGGCGTAAAGCTCCACCGCCTCTGGGATAGTTCCAATCATCTCCGAGCCCGTGAACTCCCTTCGGACCTTTCTATCCTTGGAAACCTCAAATACACGTATCTTACCCGTTCCTCCGGCCGTCAGCGTCACAATCTTCGCTAGATGACCGACCAGATCATGTATCATACTCGTTGTGGGTAGCAAGAATGGATAGGATGCCTCCTCGCGGTTTTGAACGCCAGTCCAGATGATCTTTAAACTCCTCTTCGTCTCTAGCTCGACGATACTGACTTCTAACTTCTCGTACAAGATCACCGTTGTCGTCGAGTTCACAAAAATCGATCCCATAAAATCCGCTATATTTTGGTTGAGGGACCGCTTGAGAATCGCCTTTGGAGCCCCATTAGCAGCGTGGGTTGCGGTAAAACGCAACTTGATAGGATCATGCCGCAAATACTCGCCGGCTTTGTGAGACATCTGCTAGAACCGTTAGCTACTGCAGAGGCTGACGACCAAGATACATTACCGTGTCATACTCGTGCTTCTTGCTAAGCACAAGGCTGAATTCAGGGTAATCGTTACCTGGTTTTTCAAACCGAGGACGGAAGAAAATCGTCACACGGTTTTGAAGGAAGCCGTAAAACTGCACAGGGTTCGAGTACAGGCCCTGATTCTCGAGATCACGAAGCCTGTTCGACACCTCAGCGAGCATATAATTAACATTATACAGAGGACTTACTCCTTCTCCGTCTGCTCGACCTGGAAACAGATGATATCACCGTCCTGAATCTCCTTCTGAGAAAACGTGAGGTTGGACGCCTGAATCAACTCGATCATGCCAGGCTTAATTTCCTGACGGCCATTCGTCACCGCCTTGCCAAAATAGTACGGTATGAAATGAAATCCACCTCGTACAATCTCAAAGGAGCACCAGGTGACCACCTCATACGCTCGTTGATGATGAAATATAGGTCCTGCACCCTACTGTTCCGCGACACATACACCTTCCCGACACCGAGTAATGTTTGTTTTGACGTGTCAAAGTGCTTGAGGAATATCATAATGTGCCCAGGTGGAGGGGCAGGCTACGGTATGTCATGAGATACACAGGAAGATGGCGAAAGGTATCCACAAACTTTGCTGGGCCCCGTTATTACATCAAGGTATAGGCACAGGTCGTTCATTCTCGCAGCCATGTTATTGCGAATCGCTTCGAGGGCTGAGAATAGGGCATGGTATGAGACAAGCCACAGAGCACCGACAGGTTAACACGCGCACTGAGCAATGGCTTGTTCTCCGGAATTGGCACATCGGGACGTATGGTCTTGTTCTGTCTGTTGACGAGGACCCACAGTCGAAACTTGTTGGCGGGGAGCTGGAAGTGCGCTCCAACTCGTGACTTGAAAACGTTGTAGGGCTCTTGTTTCAGGACGCAGAAACTGGGCAGGTTCAATTGTGGCCAACTTTTCTCATCAAACGTGGCCAGATCGAAACCCTCATAGCGTGCGTAAGTATCATCTGTGATCACCTGCTTTGGCTGTTAAACGCAGACAAGAAGAACACAGTAACCACAGACCCTGGCAGTCAAGAATAGGTGCTGTTCTTCGCGTTCCCTCTTCTTGGCTTCAAGTTGAAGACGGTCCTCGTCCAAGCGGCGTTCTGGGTGAAGCTGAGCAAATGACGAGAACGACTGGTAGAAGGACATACTAAGATGGGCAGGTGTATCTTCCTCCTTGAGGGGTGCCAGCACCTCGTCAATCATAGCGTCGCGAACATATACCAACATATATGCATTCGTGAAACGTTTCATGGTCCTAAGTTGGTTGCGTTGGATCGGGTAGAGATGGCCGTTGAGTGGTTCACCACCGTAGTTTTCCTCCAAGACCTCGCGGTCTGTGACGGGGGCGACACGATCGTCATCAAATTTCAACCATCGTGTCTCGCGGTCCGGTTTGATCAGCGCAAAGTAGTGACCGCCGTTAGCGTCCCCAGAATGCACCAACACGCCACGTAGTCTGTACAGCCACGATTCCGACTTGACCGGCGAAGCTTCATCGATGAATTCAGCGAGGTCGATCTCGAAGGGGAACTCATAGCGGTCGTTAATCTAAGACGAATTACGAGTCAATAAGTAGATATGAGATAGACTCGAAGTACTAACCTTGACCATAGCATCACGCTGAATATCATACTCAAAGCGTTTGAGCTGTAGATGGAGCACAGGAGGGAAGGACTCGAAAATGATACCCTTCTTAGCATCTTGAAGACCGAAGCCCTCTGCCTGATACTTGTTCTCCACCTCCATTATTTCCTCCGCAACGTAGTATCTGAACGACTCGTACAAGTCTTTCATTCCCTTGACATTCAGTTGGATGTCTGACCGTCCTCAGCGACACGTTCTAGAAGGTTGCACATGATGAAAGCGTACCCTTGAATTCCTCGATTTTTGATGACTCGTAGTCGACATTCACACACTTGATGTAGCTCTTCATTTTGCCGACAAACAACTTGGCTATTGCACCTTCCGCCTTAGTGCCCTGTGCCCAAAGTTCAAATCGGGTATGTGAGCACGGCTACCACGTACTGACCTTCATCTTGGGCTCTAAGTTGTCCTGCAGCACACGATTGAATTCCTGGACATCATGATGACAGAAGGATTCATCCGGCTTCCACCCGAATGACTTGGTCAATTCGGTCGTACCTGACCTGAGGTGAGTGGCGCAGACCTAGTGTGGAGGGCAGCACTCACCAACTGATTGGGGCGAGGTTTGTAGGTGGTAGAACACTCGTTGTAGTGCGAGAGAAACACTCTCGGTGGGATGCTCATCCTCAGTTGGGATTTGGTAAATGGCCTAACGTTGAGAAGGTGTAAAAGGTTATGACCGAACTCCGACGCACAGCGAACAGGGTCAGTTACTTACCTTCCTGAAATATCGTGTGCAGTAGAGAGATTGGAGTAGAGAGTTCATGTAACCTGTTGCGCCTTGATTTTTCAGACCAACATATCCAGTTTCCTTCTTAGAATCGTAGCTTGAATGATCTTCTGTAAAGTGTCCCGTAGCGACGAGCCGGTCACTCACTTGACGTAGTTATGCCATAGAACACCGGTAGGATCTTCGAGTACGCGGACGTAGACGGTGACGTCAGCGGACTCTTCTTCGATTGTTGGTCGAGGGAAACCCTCCTGGATGTTAAATAATTTGCGGAGTTCGCTGAAGCGAGTGAAACCCCAGTCACACTCTTCGGCGATGAAACGGTGGTGAGCATCTATGGTAGTGGACACTCAATGGCTGATCTAAGATAAAGAAAGAAGGAAGACGACGCTTACGGCTCACGGTGTAGATAGTGGGATCATGGATATTTGAGATAACCAAGGCAAACTGGGCGCAGGCATGCCAGCCCTCCGGAGATTTCTTGGGTTCTGCATAGTCGAGGTATACCGATACGGTGTCGTTAGGTGGAGCATTAGAATTTCCGAAAGGAAACAATAGAATACGCCTGGGGATACGCTCGGTGTCAAGAGGGTGTTGGTACGTTGGCAACTAAGGCACGGACCATTTATGACCACCGCAGTCGAACTCGGGACTGGTTATCTTCTTCTCCAATTTCTTCCAGTTTGTTAGTCTCCATGTATAGACCTGGAAGTCCTTGACATCGTGGCCCAAGTCCGGCAGGTGTTTCGCAGCAAACGCCTCATCTAAGGGAATATCAACAAGGGACTCCCTTATCGAAGGACGGGAGACTGACGATCGTGAACAGAGACAACGTCATCGATAATCCCCATTGGTGGGCCGCCGTTCATTGTTTCGTCAAGCAGGCCAATGGTCACTATCACTCTGCAGGTGGGCACCGCTGAGGAGACTGTATGTGTTGACGGCACACCTTGAAATACAGAGCGCCTAGTTGGAATAGGGAAAACCGAGTAATACTGGGCTGCTGTTAGCAAAAGCAGTCAACTCTACTCCATGTCGACGTTCAACTTCAATCCTAGCTTTCGCATCTTACGATTCAAGGGGATCATCATGACGTCTCGTGGGGTTTGCACAGTAAGTACTAAGTAGCTAGCCATCCTGGAAGGGCGCCAGTAGAGGTTCAGTAGAAGCAAGGCCTGAACACTGCTACATGTACATGACGCACGGTGCTCAGGGGGGTCTGACCGTTTCAATGCCCTCCATCAGAATAATCACGATTCAACGGAGTACGCTTCGTGGCTACAAGGAGTAGACAGCATGTATGTGGGTGTGTGCCGTAACTGATGCATGCGCTATGGACACCCATCACCTACGCTGGCGGCGCGACTCTGTACGACTTTTGGTGGTGCGCGACGTTTGTGGGAGGTCTTCCTCCTCTTCGTCGCCTTCTTCTTCCCCTTCGTCGACCTCCATCGCAACGGCACTCCTCGTCTGTCTTCTACGTGGTTGAGACTGAGAAGGCTGCGACTGAGAGGGAACGTGCTCATCCATTCTCGAGTCTTCCTCGTCCTCCTCGTCACTAGCTTTGGTAGTGCTCTTCCTGCGTCTTCTTCGGCCTTCGTCCTGGCCATCCCTAACGGCTGCCTCGCCGATAGGTCTCAGTGTCCTCCGATCCTGCGGCCAGTCGCACTGGCAGGTAGGGCACGAGCGAGCCTGCTTACCAGGGAGCTTCCTGAAACAGTATTGGTGCATGCGGGTTTGACATGCTGGAGTGCTGCAAGCCACACCGCGAGTGACTATCTGGAGCAATACATTAAGAAGCATGTAACATCAACCAAAGAAGGTATCAAACCTCCATGCAAATTGTGCACTCGAGACACTCGTCAGGATAGTTTGACTTGAGGTACGGCGAGAGCTCCAAGAGCGCGCGAGTAGACAAAGAATAACGGCCGCGCCTGGCGAATCCCCTCATCAGTGAAGTGCAGAAAAAAAAGGAAAAAGAGATCGAGGTGACTCACTTGCTTTTGAGCAGCCAACCTCTTGCTACCAGGCTGCCGAGAACTGACTCTGCTTGTGACTTGGTCATGCTCGTCTTGAGTGCATTAACCTCGCGCAAGGCGGCAAGGGATGATAGGGAGTAACACTCGTTGGGAGCAAGCATGATTTGCTCGACCTGACTTGATAGTCCTCAAAGTATTCAGTGCAACATGAGAACTACTTACGACTGCTCTGAAGTAAGTAATCTCAAGAGGGCTGTAATCAGTAGCCATCTGGGCAATCTCGTCGCCCCTGGTATTCACCTGCAGTTTGTTTCAGTCAAGCACCGGTGTGATTTTCCCTTTGCCACTGACCACGGCGTACATTTCCTTGCCTGCTTCCTCGTCTAAGGCATGACGAAACTCGAGATCAAGAGGGTTGAGCGCATCGTTAATTTTATTCACGAATGCATCCCACTCTTCGCGTCTATCACTGGCGCGTACGTCTAGTACCGGATTGGCAGCTTTAGGGGACTCGTCAAGGACTTTCTACCACAAGGCGATTACAGATCAACCTTTGACAGCATCCACGCACTTCTTCCAAAGCACCAGAGCGTGACTGTAAGACAGAATTCCGCGTGAAAAGATAGCCTGTAAGAAAAGGCGCTGCACGTCGCTCGAGGAAACCATGAGCGCGTCGAAGCCAGACGTCTTCGGCATGTTATCACGACCACGTAATATATGTCACGTGCTTTGCTTATCGTCGCGTTCTGGCTTTTACATGCCTGACAGGTGACCGGTGACCAGAACATGCAAGTAGTCAAGTTGACAAGTAATATTCGTACAGCCGTGATCGGAAAGTTCTGCTTTTGTTGGGGAAGCCGCTGAAACCACCTCACTTCGGCGGTACAAAATGAAGAATATTTAAGCTGCCATCGGATGATGGGCAGACAGATAATCCTCGGCGTCATACGTTCTCTCGACTCCTACCACGATGACTCGGGCTACTACGACTCTCGGTGGAACGGCGAGCGGTATTGTCGTTGGCAAAGTTGCGGTGCGTAATAACCATTCTCTCCGGGTTGCCCCCCCGTCCAGTGATGCAACACCGATACAGCATGGCTTGATGTCAATGACGTGCGTACAGTCCCATAAAGTCAGAGTTGATTTCATCCTCACCGTTGCCGCAGTTTGAAGCAGGACCCAATCCCTGACGAACAGTGTTTCGAAGCCATTAAGGCGGGCATCGATGCGCTTCCCCCAGGTGCCAAAATGTTACTGGTTGCAGGTAATTAACCGTCGTCTCATCGCGCACAACATTAATTGGAATCACTCACCACTGTTTACAGGGGAATTCTACGGACACAAGCTATCCACAACCAATCTCGAAATGATTGCTAGATTCTTCGAGAAGTACCCTAGTTACGCTGAAAGGGCTTTCCTGTCCGTCAAGGTCAGTACAACAGGGAATGTATCTGTATCTGCGGCCCACATTGATGGCCTCGTCGCTTGCAGGGCAGGCTGGTTCCAAAGTCCTTACGGCCAGATTGCTCGTAAGCTTCACCAGCTTTTTCATGAAGAACATATTAGTAAAGACGTCGCTCCAGTCCCGCGAACCTCAGAGAAGTGTCGAGACGATAAATGAAAAATTGAGGGGCACAAAGCGTCTTGACCTGTTTGAGTGTGCTCGCGTTGACCCCAACGTTCCAATTGAGGCGTCGATAGCCGCACTGGCTGAACTCAAGAATGAAGGGAAGCTAGACCATATCGGCATGTCGGAATGTAGCGCGGCATCGCTACGTCGCGGTAACGCTGTCAGCGTTCATTAGTATCATGATTTGTGCATCGTTCACTCATCGTCGTATACAGGTCCATCCTATCAGCATTGTCGAGATTGAGATCAGCCCATGGTCCTATGAAGAGGAAACAAAGAACGGTGACCGGACTGCTCGAATAATCTCCGACTCAACCTTCCTGTCCAGTTATCGCGACCGCAAACGAACTGGGAATAGCAGTTGCCGGTTACTCGTAAGCATATCTAGATTTTGTAGGGATGAGGATTTTCAGTTGATGCGTGTCCCATCAGTCCTCTCGGTAGGGGTTTCTTGACTGGACAGATCAAACGACCTGAAGATTTGCCTGGTAAGCGTAATCATGCAAGCTTTTCACTACACCCGTTGACGCTCGTTTTAGAGGGTGACTACCGTCACCACCTTCCACGCTTCCAAGAGGACGTAAGTGTATTTTCTCATCCTGGTACTTGTTTGACATGGAAGTGATTCAGGCAATGAGGCATAATAATGCTATTGTTGACGCGTTGTCTGAGATAACCAGGAAGAAGAACATCACTCCCGCTCAACTTAGCATTGCTTGGGTCGGTGCACTCGGGCCACATGTTATTCCTCTGCGCGGTTCATCGTACGTTTCATTTCTCTTTGCAAAGTAGATATGTATCATCATTGCATGCTATCACTCTAGGCATGTTAAGCGCACACTTGAAAACTGCGCTAGAGGAGACGTCGAGTTGACGCAGGAAGAGCTTGACGAGATGAACAGAGTGATCAACAGTGCGGATATCCAGGGGGGAAGATACCCTACTTCTGCCACCCTGTGGGGCTGATGGGGCCGCCCCTTCTTACTCGAGCAACTATATGCTTCGTTCTGTTTTCCATTCTGTACTCGTTTGTAACAATAAGGCTTTGTCCCAATGAGTACTGTAGTGTTGGGGAACAATTATACAGAGCAGTCCGTCCTCGGGGTTTGGGAAATGGTTTGACCTCAGCACGAAGAGCAGTCTTCTTTTCTTTTTTACACTCCCCTAATGTGGTCCAGCGTCACCTATGACGGTGTCATACGGACACCTCGACATCATGTTGTGTATGTGAGTTGATTTGCCTCGTTCTCGCGAATCAATTCACCGTATCTCCTTTCTTTGAATTTTGAGAATATACACCTGCCTCACTGGGCGCTGTCATTACTGATACTTCTGGTAACATGTAATAGAACACAAATGGTACCATACCTCTAGCTTTAGTAGCTAATTCACAAATGTCTTGAACGCTTCATAGCAAGACAGCATAACACGCCTACTGTCCGTGGGCTTTATACCCTCCCTCCAGCAGCGGCGAGGTCTCGGAACACCGGGAAAGTGCGCATGAATGATGGACACTGTGCGGGATAAGCACCACCGGCAACAGCGTTCGTGAGTTCAGTTGTAGTTGTGATTTTACAAAATCCGATCTTGACGCAATAATCACACCGGGATAAACTGCACTGGAGTTCATACCACCGGAACACCCACAACGCCATTCAGTTCTCATCGGTCTCGCGAGTCTCCTATCAGAACGATTCAACAAGCCAGGGAGGAAAGAGAATCCAGACGAATTAATCACCCTGAAACGCGCTGCGTCGGGATACGTGTCCCCAGACGAACTACAGAGACAACCAATCGAACGATTCTTCTCGAACTGGATGGTCCCCTCTTTGAACGCTTCAAGCGGCCGGATTCCATGGTGGATCTAGAGATTACATCTGTAGGCCACACCTCAGCAGAATCGATGCAGAGCCCTTCTCAACCTCGTCAATGCCCTTCATGAGCACTTCCAGAAACAAGGTACGGAGAAGAGTATAGCTGAGGCTCTTAGCCTCGCACGAGCCGCGTCCGGCCTCTTCCCCCTAGAGCACCTAGATCATGCGTTGGCTCGAGATTCTTGCAAAGCTACCTTGAAATGACTCGGTTATCTCCGGAAGACCTCGCCAATCTCCTTTTCAAAGAGTTCAAGAAGAAAGAAGGGGACCGCGACCTTGACGCTATAATCATGTTAGGACGGACTGCACTGGAATTCACTCCATCAGAACACCCACAACACCATTCGACTCTCATCCATCTTGCGGGTCTCCAATCGAAACGGTTCAACAACAATGGCAGGAAAGAGGATCTAGACAAATTAGTCACATTGAAACCCACTGCGTCGGAGTACTTGTCTCCAGACACACTGCAGAGACAAATAACTCTTCTCGAACTCGACAGTCACCTTTCTGAACACTTCAAGCGGACAGATTCCACGGTGGATATGGAGATTATATCTATACGCCATGCTGCGTAGGAACACACTCAGCCGAATTGATGCAGAGCTCTTCCTCATCTCGCTAATACCCTTCACGAATAATTTCAAAAAGAGGCCTTTATCCCCGCGCATGCTGTACTGGGCCCCTGCCCTCTGGGGCATCCAGATCGTGCGTTGCCTCGGGAACATTCTGCAAGTTATATCCAAACGAAGGTTGGAAAAAAAGCAACTCACGCTCACATGAGGAGGCCGGGGGCCGGCCCTTCAAGTGTAGGAACTCGACATCAAGAGGATTGAATGCATCGTCAATTTTATGTACAAATGCATCCCGCTCTTCGCGTCTGTCACTGGCGCGTACATCTAGTACCGGATTGGCATTGGGGGACTCGTCAAGGACTTTCTACCAAAACGCGATTACGAGCCAACCTTTGACAGCATCCACGAACTTCTTCCAAAGCCCGAGAGCATGACTGTAAGACAGAATTCCGCGCGAGAAGACAGCCTGTAAGAAAAGGTGCTGCACGTCGCTCGAAGAAACCACGAACGCGTCGAGGCGAGGCGTCTTCGCCATGTTATCACGACCACGTAATATATGTCACGTGCTTTGCTTATCGTCGCGTTCTGGCTTTTTTACCCCCGACGAGAGAAATATCACAACGGATAGATCAAAATTAAGACCAGGACTAAACAAGTTCAAAATGTGAATACGATAGACTATATTTAAAATATCGACACACAACAACGTTTAGGCCTGGTCTTAATATTGATCTATCCGTTGTGTATGTAAGCAATCGTGATCGGATAGTTCTGCCTTTGTTGGAGAAGTTGTCGTAACCACTTCGGCAGGATTACCGAATGAAGAATACCACCAGATGATGGACTGAGAGATAATCATACGTTCTCTCGACCCCTACCACGATGACTCTCACTACTACGACTCTCGGTGGAACAGCGAGCGGTGTCGTCGTTGGAAAAGTCGCGGTGCGGAATAACTATTCTCTTTGGGCTGTTTCCCCGCCTGATGTAACCGATGCAGCATGGCTTGATGTTAATGACGTGTGTACAATCGCACGAAATCAGAGTCGATTCCATCTTCACTATTGTCACAGTTGGAAGGAGGACCCGGTTCCCGACGAACAGTGTTTCGAAGCCATCAAGGCAGGCATCGACGCCCTTCCCCCAGGTGCCAAAATGTTACTGGTTGCAGGTAAGTAACTTGCCGTCTCATCGCGCACAGCACTGGTTGGCATCACTCACTGCTATTTACAGGGGAATTCTACGGACACAACTTATCCACAGCTAATCTCGAAATGATTGCTAGATTCTTCGAGAAGTACCCGGATTACGCTGAAAAGGCTTTCCTGTCTGTCAAGGTCAGTACAACGGGAAATGTATCTGTATCCGCAGCCCGCGTTAATGGCCTCGTCGCTTGCAGGGCGGGCTGGTTCCAAATTCCTACCAGCCAGATTGCTCGTAAGCTTCACCAGTTTTTTCATGAAGAGTATATTAGTAAAGACGTCGCTCCAGTCCCGCGAACCTCAGAAGAAGTGTCGAGACGATAAATGAAAAATTGAGGGGCACAAAGCGTCTTGACCTGTTTGAGAGTGCTCGCGTTGACCCCAATGTTCCAATTGAAGTGTCGATAGCTGCGCTGGTTGAACTCAAGAATGAAGGGAAGCTAGACCATATCGGCATGTCGGAATGTAGCGCGGCGTCGCTACGTCGCGGTAACGCTGTCAGCGTTCATTAGTATCATGATTTGTGCATCGTTCACTCATCGCCGTATACAGGTCCATCCTATCAGCATTGTCGAGATTGAGATCAGCCCATGGTCCTATGAAGAGGAAACAAAGAACGGTGACCGGACTGCCTACTCGAATAATCTCTGACTCAACCTTTCTGTTCAGTTATCGCGACCGCAAACGAACTGGGAATAGCAGTCGCCGGTTACGCGTAAGCATACTTAGCTTTGATAGGGGTAAGGATGTTCAGCTAACACGTGTCCCATCAGTCCTCTCGGTAGGGGTTTCTTGACTGGACAGATCAAACGACGTGAAGATTTGCCTGGTAAGCCTAACCGTACAAGCTTTTCACTAATCTCACTGACGCTCGTTTTTAGAGGGTGACTTCCGTCGCATCTTGCCACGCTTCCAAGAGGACGTAAGTTGTAGTTTCTCATCCAGGCACGGGTTTGACACTGAAGTAATTCAGGCAATGAGGCATAACTTTGCTGTTGTTGACGCGTTGTCTGAGATAGCCAAGAAGAAGAACGTCACTCCCGCTCAACTTAGCATCGCTTGGGTCGGTGCGCTCGGGCCACATGTTATTCCTCTGCCTGGTTCATCGTACGTTTCAACTCTCTTTGCGAAGTAGATATGTATCATCATTGCGTGCCGTCACTCTAGGCATGTTAAGCGCACACTTGAAAATTGCGCTGGAGGAGACGTCGAGCTGACGCAGGAAGAGCTTGATGAGATCAACAGAGTGATCAACAGTGCGGATATCCAAGGGGGAAGATACCCTACCGCTGCCACCTTGTGGGGCTGATGGGGCCGCCCATTTTTACTCGAGCAAACATATACCTCGTTCTGTTTTCCATTCTGCACTCGCAGTGATGTGTAACTGGTTTAAGTCTAGGAGGCTTAGCAGTCGGACAAGGCTGTGGGGGCGAAGAATAGGCCTCGCGTCTTATCTTTGTTTCGTATGAGGTAGCTACCCTTTGTACCCTTTTGTACGTTTCTAGTTATTTCATGTCTCGTCTGTTGAGGGTGAAATTTCCCCTCATTCCGCATCTGCCATCCTGCTAGGTGTTTTCATATTGACCGTAACTCAGAATTTGGGCAATGGTTCGACGTCGCTAATTGTTTTCCTTGGTCTACAAGGGGTGACCTTATCGTTCCAGCGACACCTGTTGCTACAGTTATCACGAGAACGCTGTGTTGCCTTAGAGCGAAGTGCTTGGACAGATCGGAAATCACCGGCTAATGATCCATTACATAAAAGTTTCATCTTATCTAATCACGACACACTCGGTTGGAGCACGAGACCATCCTCGACGGCCCGTTACGCGTCGCTACTAATCCATCCAAGATCTATGCTATGCTTTCGGCGATACAGATAACAACGCAGATGGACCGTGCTCGTTCTGTAGCATTGTGAGGGGGCTGATAATGTACTTGGTGGCGGTGTTCACGTTCAAGTTGCAACATTGTAGGGGAAACAATGATGGATGTACCACGATGGAAAGTTTCGTGGTTGTAGTACAGTATACCATGTCGACCGCGCTTTTAATATCGCCGTACGTGGATGGGGTTAACTAGTGGAGGTTATCGGGCCAGTCAGCGATGAGTCACCTCGGTACGATATCATTTGCACCACGATGCCTGCTGTCAGAAAAAATATTCACTCGACCACCACTTCGTCATGTGTGGAATCGTCGCAATCCATGGTCTCGAGAAGCCCGCTGTCGAACGTGCTCGCCTAGTCGCACTCTCAAAACGTGTCCGGCATCGCGGACCTGACTGGTCCGGGTGCTACGTTGGCAAGGAGGGAGTCCTTTGCCATGAACGACTAGCGATTGTCGGTATCGGTATGTGGCCCACTGTGTGACCCCACCAGTATGAGCTTTGATCGTGCACCCAGAATCCGGAGCCCAACCCCTCGTCAGCGACGACGGCAAAGTCATACTTGCCGTCAACGGCGAGATCTACAACCATCTTTCCCTTCGCTCCGGTCTTGGCCCGGATGTAAAATTCAAGACTCGCTCCGATTGCGAGGTCATCATCCCTCTCGTGTGTTAATCTCTTTCTGCAGCTTTTAGCTCTAACAAAATTTTCCTGACTATGGTTCCAGTACAGAAAATACGATAAAGATCTTTGCAACATGCTGGACGGCATGTTCTCCTTCGTTCTCCTAGACGAGTCTGTAACGCCGACCCGCATTATTGCTGCACGCGACCCCATCGGCATCACTACACTCTACCAAGGCTGGAACTCTAAAAAGCCTGGCGCAACGTACTTCGCTTCAGAGCTCAAGGCCCTCATAGACGATTGTGACGAAGTTATCTCGTTTCCTCCCGGGCATGTATACGATAGTCGTGACAATTCCACCACGCGATACTTCCAGCCTTCGTGGTGGTCCGGTGACGAGGAGAGCGCGCCTCCTGCACCAACGTCCCCAGTCGACTATACTCTTCTCCGTGAGACACTCGAAGCGGCAGTTCGGAAGAGATTGATGTCCGAGGTTCCTTATGGCGTGCTGCTAAGCGGAGGGTTGGACAGTAGTTTGATCGCTGCTATCGCCGCACGGGAGACCGACAAATTGATCCAGGCACAGTTTGAGGTGCGTCAGAAGAGACTACTCGAATTATCATCCAGTGGACCACCTACGCCCAAGTGGAATGACTTGAACCCTAAGGGTACGAAGCTAGTTTTCCTATGTTACCATTTGATAACATTACGTTTCTCCTAAGTAGCTATGCTCGCAACTTGGCCACAACTTCATTCATTCTCTATCGGATTAGAACACTCCCCGGATCTCCTTGCCGCGCGAAAGGCAGCCGTGTTCCTAGGAACCAACCACCATGAGTTCGTCTTCACCGTACAAGAGGGATTGGATGCCATACCAGACGTGATATACCATCTCGAGACCTACGATGTCACGACTGTCCGCGCAAGTACGCCGATGTACTTGCTCAGCCGAAAGATCAAGGCCATGGGTGTGAAGATGGTACTCAGTGGAGAGGGAAGCGACGAGATTTTCGGAGGTACGCCGTGCTTCGCTGTCACAACTCACTTCGCCCTAAACGTGAAATAGGATACCTCTACTTCCACGCCGCTCCTGACAGCGAATCCTTCCACCAGGAATGTATTCGCCGTGTCAAAAATCTTCACACTGCTGATTGCCTCCGAGCTAACAAGTGACGGGTTTTTCTATTGCACTCATACACGTTCGTTTGACAGTTCTCGCTACAGGTCTACGATGGCTTGGGGTTTAGAAGCTCGTGTACCCTTCCTCGACAAGGAATTCCTTGAAGTCGCGATGAATATCGATCCAAAGGACAAGATGTTTTCGAAGGGATCTTCTCAAGAATTTGACAGCGATGGTCACCCAAAGATGGAAAAGGTAGGCATGCATCTCGTGTACCTTTATTTTTCGTTTGCTGACGGGCCGTCTCAAGTATATCCTGCGGAAAGCCTTCGATTGCGCACCGGATGGCAAGGTGAGTCGGCCGAGATTTGGCCGGGAAACACGACATCTGACAGGATACTCGCTAGCCTTATCTTCCCAAGTCCATTTTATGGCGTCAGAAGGAGCAATTCTCGGACGGCGTGGGGTACTCGTGGATAGATGGGTAAAGTTCGGTTTCCTCCCTACAACCCTTTTGCTCACATGATACCCTCCCTCAACAGGATGAAAGATTACGCAGCTACAGTAGTCTCCGACGAGGCATTCGCTAAACGAGCTGACCGTTGGCAAATCGACACCCCTGATACTAAAGAAGCTTATTGGATCCGAGAAATCTTTGAAGGTGAGTTCCACGCCTAGACCTGGAGACATCTGACCATAAACTCATCCCCACCAGGTCATTTCCCCTCCGACACGGCTGCCAGGACTGCGGTGCGGTGAGTAGGGTATGAAATGCAGCACACAATACACGCTTATCATCATCTATATCTCTCTGCGTCCAACAGGTGGATACCACGAGGAGATTGGGGTTGCTCGTCGGACCCCAGCGGACGAAGTGTCAGCATTCACAACGCCGCGTATCAAGCAACCGAGTGAACTAGTAATGTAATCATTTGCAGTTACCTTGTATATTCACGCGTGTATACAGTGTAGTCGAACTCCGGACCGGAAGTAGATGTGCTGAATTAGAATTAGTGGTTGGAGTTGTGGTGTGCGTCTGTCGGTGGGTAGAACTACTACGTAGGGAAGGTACTGTCTGGGTATTTCCGCAAATAGAGTGTCATAAAAAGTAATAGATGGAAAAACGGTGATCAAAATCAAATCAATGAGTGTGTTGTGCGGTTTAGGTATCATCAAACAAGGAGAGTACCGATTGACTGAGCAATGAAGGGAACGCAGTTGTAGTAACAGTCGAGTGGATGAACGAGCGTGTCAGCCATGATGCAAAAGAGAAGGGAAACCAGATGTAATTAAGGCAAGGAGGAGGGGGAGGTGCGGCCGGTCAAGAAAACGCCGAGGGAGAGTAAACAAGTGATATGGAAATGGGGAAATCAAAGGGTTCTGGACGCCACTAGTCAAAGCACACCCGTCCAGCACTCTATAATTGGCTCAGGGTTGGATCTTGTATGGTGATTTGCCGGTATAGATTCATTGCGGAGTCTTCCGAAGCAACAGGTGAGGCTTGAGGCTTGTTGTTGTCATTATTGCCACCACCATTATCGGTCGTGAGTGAATTGTTCAGCCGTGCCGTAGCTGCACTCGTTTGGGAGGTCTGGCGTTGTCGCTTAGGAGGATTAGCAGGGTTTGACCGAGTGCTCGTGTCCCAGGCAGGCCGCGTGACAGTAGCCTTGACAGATTGACTATCGTCAGAAGGGTTAACGCGTGTCCTCGTACTCGTAACCGTTGGCGCCCTCTTGGTGCTGGGGCGACCTGTAGGTGCCATTTGGTCAACGGACATTAGCCGCGTCCCGAACTTAGCATTGGCGGATGACTCTCGGCCGTACGACGTCCCTCCAGGGGATACGCGACGCGTTGATCCGCTGACACCAGATTGTTTGGGCTTCAGGACCGGCTTTTGGAGCGTGATCTTGTCAGCGCCCCAGTAGGAGAAACTCATTTTACTCTTCTTGTCCGACTCGTCGGAATCGTTGTCTTCGTCGTCATCATCGGGAAGAGGTATAATCCTAGGCTTATTAGACGAATGCGCTTCCACCTTGGACCGCACGACGCTAAGGAAAATACGTCTGGGTACGCCATAGAAGTAGAAAGCGAGGCTACTTACTCTTCCATAGCAACGACACCTTCTTTGGGTTGGACAACGTCTCCTATTGCCCAAGTTTCAATCTAGGCACTCCTGTCAGTAACAACAGCGTACAGATAAAAACACTCACTTTTATGAATTTGTATAAGTTGCGCGGCTTAGTATGCGAGTTCCGACGTCCTGTAGTCGCATACTTAGTCTTGCCCTGCATGTCCGGTAATGAGTTGGTTCGGGAGTTGGTCGAGGATACCAAAGGCAGCGACGTTGTTCCAGTACGCTGACATTTGAGCACCACGTCATTGAAGACCACCAACCACAGATCTTTCTTTCCGCCAATACCAGAGCCAGTACCAAGCACGTCGCTCAGCCTGCGAAGCGAAGTCTTTCCCTTCACATTCTTGTTTGCCATTGCCGGAGGTGGACTCGACCCCTTTGGACTGGTATCTCGCCCTACTGCAATCAATTGTCTCTCTTCTACGAGCAGTCGAGAAGGTTTCGGTATTGCCAGTTGTTTGACCTTGTCCAACCCTTCGATCCGAGCAAACACGTCTCTGGTCTTGTCCCGATCCTCCTTCTGAATTTTCTCGTCTTCGATGCTCCTTACGATCGTCTCAATCTCCGCTACCATCTGTAGCGAGCTCTCGTACTCGAAAGTACTGGGATCGGTGTGGAAGAGGAGATTTTGAAAGAGGAGCGGATACTTGAGCAGCCGCTGAAACGGCTTCGACAGAGAAATGGCGAGACCGGTCTCACCCTTCTCACATGCAAGCTCTTCAAGCCGTTGCAAACTCTTGCACACCTTTAGCCATTCCGCAGCATCTTGATTTTTGGGTTTCTTCGCTTCACTGGCAGTCGAAAGTGCGTTGTCAACTTGTTCGAGCGCACGTTCGAGATGGAGTACGTAAGTTGCATAGCCCTGGAATATGTGCGACTGTAGGCAGAAAAATTGAGTGCATTAAACTCGCGGGAGTAAATATGAACGTACATTCGAGACAAACACATCCGCCAAGGATCGCACAAGGGGGTATTGCTCCTCGTACCGTTTCCTGAGTCCTTCGCTGAGTTTGGCATGCCCCTCTAGAACGCCGCCCTCTATGACCTCCAGGCATATGCGTAAATCCTCCGGAAGAAGGTGGGGCGGGACCAAACCCTGCATCGCAGTATCCGGTCCCGTCTGGGACCGCTTGAATTTCCGTAGAACACGTGCAGTATGTATGGTGGGGGTTGTCTTAGCACTGTCCTTCCTATCTCTGTCCTTATCTCTTGCAGCATCCCTGTCGCGATCGTGGTCTGCCACCGATTGCCTCCCTAACGAATGTGTGGAGATTGCCGCTTGGTTAATGCGTGCACGTTGACCAACAGGTATGGAAACGTGTGAACGCGAGGGGAAGGGGACTGTTTCCTTGGTTTTCCCGTTCTTACCCGTAGCGACCGATGCGGCTCGATAAGGTGAGCGGGGATGACTGTGCTTGGCCGTGACTTTAGCATGGTTGCCCTGATGCCCGTGCACGTGCTCGGCATCATCATCATCGGTATCCACGGACTCTCCGTCGATATTTGGAGTGGTCAATGCAAGAGATTTGGTATCTGGTGCTTGGGGTGAGGGGCCCTCGTTACGCAAACCCGTTGGGGACATGAAACGTGCAGCTATGGGCGGGAGGGTATCCATCGAGTCTTGAGTTGCCTCAAATCTGGAGGGAGCGATTGAATAGTCATCGTAGTCATATGGCGTAGGGGAAGTAGCGGGCGGTGATGCATATGGATGAAGCAACGGGTCGATGAAAGTCTCCTTCATTTTCTGCAATTCGCCGACATATCTGTGGGTCACGTTGTGTGAGCCTACCTAGAACTATAGCGACGCAGGTAGTGATAGGAGACATACCGCTCTTCACTAGTGACGATCTCCCAGAGGACCTCCTGTCTGGTCCGTTCGCGGGGACCGAGGTTACTAACAAGGTCGTCCTCGGCGGCCTCGCTCCACGAGGAAACCGCAAGGATACGGGTGCTGGATACGGACATTTGGGAAAACGGAGTTTGAGAACGCAGAGAGATTGGATATGGAGAGGCGGCTGTGCGTGTTGATGTGGCCTTGATGCTCGGTGCTGCGGTAGTTGTCGTCACAGTAAGCGGGGCAGCAACTGCGGGGGAGGTGGTAGAGGTGGTGGTTGATTTGGAAGCAGCGTCTGTGCGCGAGGTTGATGTGGCTGTAGAAGTAGAAGCACGCGTTTCCTTGCCATGTGCTGCTTGAAAACGGGCGAGGGCAGTTTTCGACGGAGCGCCTACAGATGACTGCTGTGATACTCCGGTATTGGCGGAATTATAGGTCTCTGGGAGGGGCTGTGTCGTCGAAAGTCCCGAGGGGGTTTGCGGGGGGGACAAGAAGGCGACCTTCTTCTGCGTGTCCGTGTTAGTTGCGGTAGTGTTTACGGAACCGCTGGATGATTTGAGTGCGCTGGATTTGACGGCAGGGTCTGCGGAGTCTGCAGGGTTAGGAACGGGGGAAGACACCGGAAGACCGACGCCGCTATCGTTGTCTGCGTCATGAGGTTCTTCGATTGGTGGGAGAGGCCGGGTAGTCAACTCCGGCAAGGGTTTTGTCGACCCAATTGAAGATGGGGTACCCGTACCAGTTCCAGTGGTTCCTGCGCTGGCGGAACGCTGGATCTGGCTGGGAGTAATGCTTGGGGAAGAAGACGAGAGACGTTCCTGTCTGCTCTCTGGGCGACTATGGGTGATGTGTGAGGGCGGCCATTCCGGTAGACGGGGTAATTGGGCGAGCTCTTTCTTGCGGGTGAGCGGGGTGGCATTGGGGGACTGGGAATTCGTCGACGAGTTGAGGGTTGTGGTGTCGCTGCGGTCGGGGACGAGGAGGGAGTCCTTGTCCTTCTCCCTGTCCCTGTTCTTCTCCTTCACCCTATCCCTCTCTTTGTCCTTGTCCTTGTCTTTTGAGTGACCTCGGTTAAACCTGTTGAGAAACGCTTTCATGGCCAGCAGGCCGTGAATGGGTGGTGGAATGAGTTGACAAGATGTGTCAGGGTTAAGCGCCTTGTCTACGCAATTCCAGTCTTGACGACGACAACGACGGCAACGGCGAAGAGCACTTCGCAACTGAGGATTTCACTGGTGCGGTCGCGTGTAACAGCCACACTCCAACTGACGTGCAACAACAAATCCGAAATTTGTGAATTGTGGGGCCTCGTGTTACCAGCACGGCCAGTTGGCCCTTATCGACGAGTCAATCGTCCTCGTGTTCGCCCCTCGTTTCCCTCAGTCATATATCATTTCCATCCGAACCATCCCATCAGCGGTAGCCAAGGCCATCAATGGCTGACATGCACTCGCCCCTCCCTGCTCACCAAACCAAGCACCTCCCCACCCTCACTTACCCCTTCATCCACTCCGCATTCCATCTAGCCCAGTCCTCCAACGGCACCAGCCACGGCACTGCCCTCTGGCTAGGCGCTCAACTCCTCTCCGCATACCTGGCTGCCGAGTTCAAGGACGTACACTCCAGGTCAACAACACGTCCACGAGCCGTGGAGCTGGGCAGCGGGATTGGCCTTACGGCGTACGCACGCCTCTATTCTTTTCCGTGAAAACACAAGTCTTACCCGTGGTCCTTTTTTTTTTTTCAATACATACGTGCCTCTCTCGCACTATGTCCGTCCCATCCATACAAAAACGGATTACAATGGCTGCCCCGCTGCATCTGATCAACGTCCCGTTCTCCACATGCTCACGCAACACGTGTTGGACACGCCGGGAGTTGATGCCGGTCGACGATCCATATTAATCATTCCTCGATCCTCATCTTACCCGATGCAGTCTTGCGTTGGCTTCGCTAGGCTATGATGTCCTCGCCACTGATACCGCCTACGTCTGTAACTCAGTGCTCCTCCGTAACATCAAAACAAACCTGCCCAGCCTCCCTCCGACTTGTGCTGGTACCGTGCAGGTGCGCGAGCTCGACTGGCTTGTTAGTAGTGATATGTGGAACTGGAGCGATCCATCATCCGTCACGTCCCCGACCCAATCAAACGAGGCGCCCAAAATGAGTGGGATAGAGGATACGCTGCGCCCGCCTTTTGACTTGATTGTATCTAGTGATACCCTGTATGACGAATCACTCCTTGACCCCTTCTTTACTACTTTGCAAGCGCTCTGTACTCAAGGGCGCGACTCTACATCTTCCACTCCGGCGAAATATCCACTCATCCTCATCGCTTTGGAACGACGGGATCCTGCTTTAATCAGCGCTACTCTCGCACGTGCACCAATCTCCCTGGTGCAAGTACCGACCAAGAAGCTCAAGAAAGCCCTCGACCGATCTGGTATTCGATGGGATGGTGCCGATTGGGACGGTGTCGAAATTTGGAGAGGCGTTGGGCGACTTTAGAATTGCGCGTTCTGTTCCCTCGTGAACGCCTATCACGCCGGCGGTATGTACTTACACTCAGGAGAATGTTTAAGTCATTGTTGCGTACTCCAAGTGCACCCTATCTGCTAAAAGAATCGACCGCATGAAGCTGAAGGCGGCGACACAGAATTCAAGGAAGAACCGGTAGTCTGTGATTCTGGTTTCTAACGACGGGTGAACAAGGATCAAAGGGTTCGGCTAGAGGCTCAGCACCGTCCCTCTGTCGTTGAGTTTCCGCGGAATTCGTATTGGTTTAATACGAGCACTTCAATCGTACCCCCCTTTGGCAGTCAATTCGGGTGCTCCTTGCGGAAAAATGGGATCGCGGCCCCGCTTCGCAATAACTTGGCGCCTTCAACACCGTAATAATAAACGAGTACGATTTCATAAGTGGTAACCTATTGTCGGGGAATGGCATACGTATCGGGCACTTGACTGCAAGATGGGCTTGATCACCTTTTCGGGGAAAACATTCGAGGCGAGTCCCCGTAACCATAAAACAACCCGTGGTGTCAGACACTAGGAGAAACAACTGCACGCACAGAGTTACCTTGATCGTTATTCTTTGCAGCCCTTTTAGGATTCGGGATCGGATAGTGCTAGTGATGTCAGACACGACAGAGTCGCGCCGTACGATTCAGTGCCGCATTCAAGATTCGAGATCGAGCAAAATCGTTACCAGCCTATTACGAAGCCAAAGGGCGCGATTCTGAGTTTACAGAAACCTTACAGACGACCTACAGAAGTGATGGAAATTTTCAGGGCGCGAAACGCAAAAACGAAGCCTCTAGAGTCATTCGAAGGCGACCGTGCATGCAGACGCAACGCACGGGCCACCGTCGGGCACGACGCGACTTTCTAAATCTGGAAACTACGCACGTGCACACGAAGCACTGCACCCCAGACTCGAGGCCGAGCCCGACCACGGACCACAAATCGTATCTAATATTACCTCTGCGAAGTTGCTACATACAGGTATTTTTCTTTTTATCTATCTCTTATTATTTCGAGTATCTACTACCCACTACCACTTGAGGAGGAGTGTTGGAGTTGGACAAGCATCAGCGAAATGACCAGTGGTACCAAGTGGTAACCAATGGTAACCGACGGTACGCGAGCGGTTCCGACTGGTCCTGATGACAGCCCATCCCTCTGACACTGCGGTGGTTTCAATGTTATCACCCGCTTTAAAGAGTATTTGAAAGCGAAAACAACATTTTTTTAAAATCAATCAAATTACCAACCTCTCGTAAAATTTTATTCCGAGAAGACTTATAAGTTTTATCCAACGTCTATATTGGGAGAAACATTAAGACATCTATCAAAAGAAAATCGAAAAATATATATTGTGGGAATGTCAAAAGGTTGTTGACAATAATATCTTCCTAAAAAGATAACAATAACAACTAAGGTTTAAATTTAGAAATGACTTTGCAGATGTGCCTAATTCCATATTATGCAATACATTACAAGGTCATCAAAATTTCAAGTTTTCTGCATGATTGAAATGTGTTACCAAAGTAAACAATTAGAAATCAGTTTAGATACACTGAGAAGACATCGTGCAGTGAGTGGGCATAAAGAGGGCCTGATGACTGCCCAATAATTGCCACACTAGGCATTCTTTTTGTCAAGTATTCAATGTGATGTATTTTTTTATTTAGGTGAGAATAGACTCTGGTATGGCACTGGGTGTATGTATCTACATATCCATTATGCATGTGAATCAGAGACATCAAAAGATCACAATGTCCTCTGGCACAGTTGTATGAGTGACTTTCGCCACAGTTCTATGAATGTTGTGATTTGTATTGGATGCAAATCAGAATGTGCCACTAGTACATCAGCAAACTAACCCTTGCCCCTACAAAATGTCTTTGTACACCACACCACCACATTTGCTTCTGTCCTCACAAAAATTGACCCAGAAGCTGACATTATCATAAAGATTGCATTATCAAAATTTCAACCTGCATTTAGATGTCAATTGTTGAGATCTCTTGCCCCTATTTCTCTGGACAGGTCTAGCCAGTTAGGTACCTTGCTGTTAAAAGCTGGCTAGTTCTGTCCAGTTCTGGCTAGGGTAAGGGCTGTTTTGCTGATGTAGGAGTGGGTTTTGGTGTGAGCAGGAAGTAATCAGCAATGCAGTGGATATGGGAGGAAGTGCTGAGCTCAACTTGGCATGTGTACGTGTCCCTCATTGCTATTCACATCATTGTTATCTATAAATTTGTGATCATCTGAGTATGGACCACTCCTAATGACACTTCAAAAGCTTCACACTCATTTGGTCATCAAGATATTATTCATACACTATTCATCATGTTGTATCATCTACATACATATGTACTGACTGCCATGCATGTTAGGCCAATACTAGGCACCAAGTCAAGTTAGTACTACAAATCTGTCGCAGAGGGTAGACAGTTCACCTTCACATCGACAATTGTACCTGCACATGTACCAACAAAGTAGGGTGATCATTAGACTATGTGTGGCACTTGACACATGGATGACTTACCTGTGGCGAATGTCAAACACCAAGTCAATAATCTAGTTAGTTCTGCAAACAGTGGGCAGCTTACCAATGCATTGACTCCATCATCAAAACATTGTTTTGAGAACTTCAGTCCTGTAGGTTTGGTCTTGTATGATCAGTTGTATATGCACCTACCAATGCATTAGTGTATGGCTCAAATATTTAGTGAGTGACTTATGAGTGACTTACCTGTGGGAGGGTGAAAAGAGAAAAAGCTTTCATGAGAAAAGCTGGTGTTGATACAGTGAGTGAAAAAACCCTTGCAATGTTTGGCCATTTTGTACTAAGTCCAGTGCAGTGCCATAAGGCATGGGAATCCTGCTTAGCCTTGGTGGGATGGGTAGTAGCATGGACTCTTGACTACCAAATGATCCCAGGATCATGTGATTTGGTCCTGTGGTCATGGAGATATGACAATTATAAAACAGGTACATCATTGCAAGAGTTTATTCACTTTTGGCCTGGCGGTAGAATCTCAGTCAAATGAAGGGATAATTGTGGCTGTTTGGGCCTACAAACAAATATAAACATATAAACATTATGTCTGAGTTTGAATAAGTTCACACACTTCTTTATTCCCGACCTCTACCACCATGAGATCTATCTCCCCCACTCAAAGGTATACTGTCCTGACTATGCTTGATTCTGGTCATTCTGCTTCCTCTATTGCCTCCAGTACTGGCCTGTGTCTCTCTACCATCTCTAGGCTTTGTTCCAAGGAGTGTTCCAACCTTCAAATATCCACTGGAGGTCATCCTTCCAAGCTTTCCCCTGCTAATGTCCACCATGCCATTCACCTTATCTCAACTCAGAAGGCAGAAAATGCTCTCCAGGTGACCAAAACTCTCTCCAACATTATCAACCAACCCCTCCACCCAAATACTGTCTGCCAGTGCCTGAAAAAGACTGGTATGAAGGCAGTGGTAAAGCAAAAATGACCTATCCTCTCTGCCAAGCATTGCAAGGCAAGGTTAGACTTTGCCTATGCTCACAAAGATTGGACTTTGGAGGACTGGAAGAGGGTGGTATGGTCTGATGAGACTAGAATAAATTGCCTGGGGTCAGATGGGCACAAGTGGGTATGGAAAAAGTCAGGGGAGAAGCTTAGTGATAGGCTAGTAGAGGGGATGCTGAAGTTTGGAGGAGGTTCTCTCATTTTGTGGGGGTGCATGACTTGGGAGGGTGTTGGATATGCCACCAAGATTGATGGTAGGATGGATGGGGACCTATAACTTCAAATTTGAAGGACAAACTTCAAGATTCCCTTGAGTATTATGGTCTCCATCCTCCTGACACCATCTTCCAGCAGGACAATGACCCCAAGCACACCCACAAGCAGGTCAAGGAATGGCTAGAGGAGCAGGATTTCAGGACTATGGTATGGCCTGCACAGTCCCCAGACCCTAACCCCATAGAACATGCCTGGGGTTACCTCAAGAGGAGGCTTGCAGAGTATGAACACCCCCCAAGGGAATACTTGAGTTGTGGGAGAGGACTCAGGTGGAGTGGAACAATATACCAGCTGAGGAGTGTCAGAAGTTGATTGAAAGCATGCCTAGGAGGGTTGAGGCAGTGCTTAAAGCAAAAGGAGGCTATACCAAGTACCAATATCCCCCAAATACCCCTCACTTTTCAAAAGTGAATAAACCCTTGCAATGATGTACCTGTTTTATAATTGTCATATCCCAACAACTGCTGCACTGAATCACATGACCCTGCAACCCTTTTGTAGCCAAGAGTCCACTCTACCACCCATCTCACCAAGGCTAACCAGGATTCCCACACCACATGGCACTACACTGGACATAGTACAAAACAGCCAAACATTGCAAGGGTTTTTTCACTCACTGTATACTGAACACAACTTGTGGTCACATGCATGCAGTACTGAGTCTGAGTGGCAACCTGAACATGACTCATGGTCATGTGTATTGCCACTCAGACTTGGTACTGTATGTGCATGACCATGAGTTGCATTCAGTATATCAACACTGGCTTTTCTCATGAAAGCCTTTTCTCTTTTTCACCCTCCTGCAGGTAAGTCACTCATTGTGAGGCACAACATCTATGACACTAACAATCCTTCCATCAGTTCAAGTGTGTTATGTCAGTCAGTTGGTAGTTAGTAGTAGTTGCTAGTAGCATTAATGCAAAACAATTGTACTTGTGGTTTTTGCTTGTGGTTTTTGCTAGTAGCATGGGCGTGCTCAAGTTTGATCATCCAGCATATGCATGTATTAGGTGAGTATGTACATTGTCAGTGCAAGCTCATAGTCTAGCAAAAATTCTCCAAATACTCCCCCTTAATATTGTTGAAGTTAAGCATCAGACTCACTACTGCATACTTGTTTAACTAACTATGCATTTCTAGGTCGCCCTGTGCCTTAGAGGTCATTCCAATTACTGTTTATTCATTCACTGCAACCCCCTTTCCATCTGTTCTCCTTTCTGTCACACATGCTAAGTTGATCTCATGCATGTTGTTGGTCCTTTCAACTATTGAAACATTTTCCAAAGCAGATGACTCATGATCTGTCTCTGGTCAGGCAATGTAAGTCCTGATGAGTGGTGACTAACCACAATATCATATGTGAGTTTCATCATGAAGGTCATGGTCAGTAGTTGCATTATGAATTGTACTGTGGCACACATAACTCTGAGCATGGTCCACACTGAAGCTGTGTTCTCCCCCAGTTATACTTGTGAATTTCTTCCAGACTGTTATTGTGTTATCTGTGTTGTTATTGGAGGATGCAGCGACAATTCCCATGTGGTCCATTCCTTCATACACCTGAATATTTGTTGGTATAGAGTTGCTACTAAATTTACAAGGATGCATACCATAATTGTCTGCATCTGTGCCATTTTCAAGTGCCATAGGTACTGTTGCAGGTTTCTGGTATTCTTCTTGAAGACATATATGAAACCATTATCAGAGCCTCCCACAATTACTGTGCCATCTTCCGCAAATGTTACTTGCTTTGGGTATGTTTTTAGTGGTTTCATATCATATGTCCTTATGCAGCTTCCATCACTCAGTCGATGCAGACTAAATCCACTGATAGTGTTGTCTATCATGAAAAGGCTTCCTGACCCATCAATGCATGCACTGCCACTGTGTGCAGATCAGGCTTGTTTGTTCTCTGAAATGTTATGGTCTTTAACTCATGTCATCATTCCTGTAGTCTTCATTTCAACCACCATTCCATTGTCACTTCTCAGAATATGTCCTGGTAAAGAACATTTTGTTAGATTGGTATGTTGTCTCAGTCTGCTTTGGTGCCTCACATGTCTCCATTGTACATCCCAAAGACTATGACATTGCAGCCTTGGATGTAAATAGCATGGGGAATTGATGTCATCAGCTGCACACTGAACATGTTTGAGAAATGATTCCTAGAATCCAGCATCCAGGCCTGAATGCATCTATCCTTTGTTGCCAAGATGATATGATTCCCTGTGCCATTACCTGCATCTGAAGCAATGGCCATGACTTCATGCCCTCCACTAATTTTCCTGAAAACTACTTCCTCAAAATCCACCACCACATTTGGGCACTGCCTCCAAATGGCTACATAACCTAGTGCTGTCCTGCAGCACAAGGTTTCCTGAATTCCATTGTTTGGTGCCAGCCAAGCCACAGCTGTGATAGGGTCTTGGGGACTTTGAATTTGTGGAGGTTGGGCCAGCTGAACCTTTTGGCAGAAGTCCCACATCCTCAGACCATTGAAACCTATTGGTATTATGATTATCTGAAGTATGAGCACTGATGTCTTACCTCCACTTGCCAACAGTGCCCCAGAGTTTGATACTGCTAAACAGAGGATGGCATCTTGATGCCCTTGCAAGTGGCATTTGTGCATGCACTTCACAGAAGATTTGAAAAACTTGCTGAAGACCATCAGGTATAACTGCTTGATTGGTCAGACATGTTGATGGTGTAGTATGATGTATTTATGTCATATCCACTATTGTTTGACATCCCACAACAGTCAAGGTGGAGAGGGTATGCCTCATGCCATTATTGGTTGGCACTTTCATTATTTTCAGCCCCTCCCAATGTCAAAAATAAAGTGCATCTGTCCATGACTGCAATGACAATTATAACGATTACTACACTATTATCATAGCCCCTCCCGATGTCATAAACAAAGTGTGCTCATTCATGACTGTAATGGCATCATAACAACTATTACTCTATCATTGCAGCCCCTCGTGATGCCTGACAAAAGCTTATGACTGACAATTACTCCAACTCATTATTTCACTCCCCTTCATGACATGTAACAACAAGACAATGACAATGACAATAGCAATATAAAGTCATTACATAAGGATACCCAAGGTAGAGCCTTCCCATATATAGTGGCTCTAGGAAAGTGAGGGCTTAGTAGATTACACAGTCCACTCTTACATTTCCTGTGAGTGAATAGCCTGTGAATAGCCAGTGTACTGCACTAAATCTGATTGAGGATTAGGCATGCTTTGTGTTCCTAATGAAGACAACTTTGCAAGTGCTGGGAACCACTCAAAGCTGTTGGCTCACTGTGAGTAGCCTTCTGATTCTATCAACAGATGTTGATGACAAGTCTAGATGCATGCATAGGTGTAAGGAACCTGTGCACATGACATGTTAGACAAAGTATACCTCTTGACCAACATGGACCAAGGCACACATGTCACAGAAGGGTTGGCATGTTATTCACTAGTTTCATGGCATCTTGTGTCCTCTTGCTCTTGGCCTACCTTGTAGACTTGGCCTGGTTCATCTCATCTCCGATGCTTTGTTTTTGCTGGGTACTTCTCAGTATGAGCTTGATGTACAGTGTAGTGTGCACGTGGGGTGTGGCTCTCAGCATTGAATTTCTGAAGGACACTTAGCAACATAATAATTATAATGCATTGCATTGCTGCCACTAAAGACTTGGATGATTGTTGGTGTTGTGTAATTCTCTTGGCATAGATAGATCCAACTTGCATCTTCATCAAGGCATGGTTGCTGCTGGGTTCTGACACAATTAGGTTTGATTTGTTGCTTAATTACTGGTGCAATTAGGTTTCACTGGGATATCTCCTTTACATTTCCTCAAAGCATAATGGTGGCTACACTATTGATTGTCTCATGACCTATTTTCCATAACCTGTACCAATGAACTAACAATAGGACCTGCCATATAACATTCCCTGTCATAGCTGATTCTCTTCATGCTCAATTAGTGTTTTCCTGGCCCAGCTTCTGAGGGCTCGGGGCCTGGGGAAACCTCAGGCCAGGCCATGAGCCCCCACAAGCCCCATATAGGGCTCAGCTTGGCCCCAAAGCCAGGGCTTTTTGTTACACCTTGACCCCGTACCTCCCATTTCCAACGCCAAGTTCCTTCTCCGTGCCTTCGGCCTCCCTGCCGTCGTCCTTGTCATCACCGTCGTCATCGCTTTCCTTGTCGCCTTTCGCGTTGTCGGCCGCCACCACTCAGCTGACGTCTACCTTTGGTAACCACTCAACCGGTTGTTCTACCGGGCATAGCCCCGTCGCCCACGTGACCCTCAACGGGTCTACGTTCAACTTTCATATTAGGTTCCGATTTCTTGTTTGTTCTGATGACTCATTGTTTCGCTTCGCTTCACATGACTCATCCTTGTTTGTCTCTGTACTATAGCTGCGCCTTTGCTGCACATTGTTGACGTTCCTGCCGTCGGCCCACTGTGGACCTCCGGCTCCCCCTTCTTACGATACGGTGTGGTGCTCGCTCCGTTCCTGCTTGGACCTTTCGCTCCTCTTGCTCGGGGCTAACGACCCCTCTTACTGTACAATATATAAGTCGCTAGGGACCCTTTGTATTTCCCTAGCTTTTATCTACCTTGCAACTCGCTTCACTTATTTCCATTCTTTGGGAATACGAGTGACCGCGACTGAGGGTGCTTAAGGTAACTACGCACCGAGGTTACTCAGAATGATGTCCTCTACTCTTCTACACCATTACTTGGTGCTTCACAAAGTCGGCCGTCGTCATTGTATTGCCGCCTCGACACCTATACCTTTATTAGGTATCTACGGGCCTCAGCGGCATAACAAAAGATAAAAGCTCTACTCGCAGCTGTGACCATTCTTCGGACACGACGCCTGCCTTCTCGACAACTTCTTCAACATCGAGTCTTGGCCGTTCTTCGGCCTGAATAACTCGAACGTTCCTCGACCCTCTTAAACCGCAAGTTTAGCCATTCTTTGGCTTGAAGAACTTTCGAAACTACCAAGGCACGCCCTGACTATTTCTTTAGTCTGACGTATCATGTCCAGCCATCACTCTACCTTCTCCACTACTCCCTATCGGTTGCCCACAGTGTTGTCCAGACTGCCACCACCTCCTCCTCCTTCAGATACCGCTCCTTGGTCTCTTAAAGGAAAACGTCGCGCCGCTCCCGAACCTCGGAAGATAACCGGTCACAAACCTACCGGCAGTCCCTATGAACGACACTACCCCGATCAACCTAGGTCTCCTCCTCCATCGTCCTCCCTTCGCAACCCAGCCCTTCTGGGAGCTTACCGAGACAACGACCAGGAGTCAGAAACCGATAACGAACCCTTAACTTTCGACGACAAATCCGATCTTGGATCCGTAGTCGGAGACACCCACGCACCGGACATTGACGAAGAGAATCTTATCCACGTCATGTCACACGCCACAGAAGCCCTGAATATCGGAACTTTGTCCGGTTCTGGGCACGAAGCTGGGAAGCCCTCTACTGGACCGACGCTGCTCTTCAACCGCGAGCCTACCGCTCAAGAGATAGAAGAAATCCGCGCTCGGTTCGCCGCTACTATGCTACCCCGCAACGATGATTGGCCTAACGGGGGCCGCGAGTTTAACCTCAACAAACCCCGCACGTATGACGGCAACCACGACTCTTTCTTCACATGGATTACGCAGATCAAAGGTTACTTCCAGATCAATCAACACGTCTATGCTACCAACCACCTTCGTATCGGCCTTACTCTGTCTTTCATGACCGAGGGCTCTGCCGCGGCTTTCGCCGAGGTCTATATCAACGAACATGATCGAAGAGGTCGGCTGAATTACCAAGATACTTGGGACGAATTCGAAACCAAGTTGAGAAGTACCTTTGTCTCTGGTAATCCGGAACACAAGGCGCAAATCGAACTTGTAACCCTTACTCAGGGGAATGACCCCTTCGAAACCTACGTCTCGTGTTTCCTCTCCGTCTTCAACCGAACCAGCTACAATGACGATAACTTTAACGGAGCAATATTCTTCGGTCAAGGTTTGAAGAAGGAAATTCGCGATTGGGTTTTAGATCACAAAAACCCGACCACTGTTTCGGAATGGATCGCTTATGCCGGTCAAGCTGTTAGCAAGATTGAACAAAAATGTGTCCTCGACAAGAAACGCTCCACGCAGAAGGGCAAGAAAACCGTTCGACTTGTGCGATGCTACAACTGCTCAGAAGAAGGACACTTCAGCAAAGATTGTCCTAAGATGAAGAAGAAAGGACTCAAGGAGTCTGCCGTAGATGACGATGAAGATGACCCTCAAGATGGTCCGAAATCTTCAGAAGCTAAGTCCAAAAAGGATTTTTAAAGAGGCGTTCCGAGTCTTCCTCGTGTGGATCGCCTGAAACTAAACATGTACTGAGCGCTCGAGTTTCTTGTAACAGTATCACAGACGAATCAGAAATGTGTGCACGTTCAATTTACGGAACTCTCGAGTTGCTCAACTATGGAAATGCGAGGGTATGGGCCACAATCGACTGTGGTGCCGAAGTAAACCTTATAGGAGCAGGGTTGGTGACCAAGTTACGCCTACGGACCTATCCGGTCAAGAAACGATGGCGGATTACAGCTTTTGACAGAACTGTTCAATACACCGTCACGAAGAAGGTCTTCTTGAAATGCAGGAATTCCGTCAAACCGATACACGAATTCCAGATGCTCTGTTATGTTGGTCCCGTGGAAAAGGATCGCGTGATCCTAGGAATGCCCTGGCTCAGAAAGGAGATGCCAATTATAAATTGGCGCACTCATCAGGTGGTTAGATGGGGTGGTTCCCCGGAAGAGCAACCGCTGAAGAAGAAAGTCGATGAACATGAGGACAAGAACGCCTCTGTTAGTTGCACGACAATCTCGACACAATTAGAGGTCAACGCTGGACCTCACGAAATTCCGGATCTTCCGCAACATTATAACGAGTTCTCCGAAGTCTTCTCCGAAACCGACATCCCGTTGCCCCACTTCCGTCCGGGGCTTGACCATGAAATCAAGACAAAAGAAGACTTCAGGAAGGAGAACAAAACGTTAATGAAAAAGGCGACGCTTTACCCGATGTCGCCCAAAGAAAGGAAGATTTTGGACGAGTTTATTGACGAGAATTTGCAGTGCGGTAAAATCGTACCATCGGACTCTCCGGTCTCTGCCCCAGTATTTTTCGTTGCCAAAAAGGATGGAGCGAAGCGTTTGGTTCAAGACTACTGATACTTGAACTCCCACACAATTCACGATTCCTATCCGCTCCCAAACATACCACAAATGGTTGACGAATTATGCGAATCAAAGTACTTCGCCAAATTTGACGTACGATGGGGCTTCACAAACGTTCGCGTGAAACTGGAAGACCAATGGAAGGCCGCGTTCCTTACACCACGAGGACTATTCGAACCTACGGTAATGTTCTTTGGACAGTGTAATTCACCGCCAACGTTTCAGTGGTTCATGGACACCACGTTCGCGGGTCAGATGCATAAAAGACAACTCTGCGCCTACATGGATGACGTGGTGGTACATGCCAAGACCATTCCCGAGTTACGACAATACGTCAAAGAGTTCCTCGCTACCTGTAAGAAGGAACGCCTATGCCTGAAGATCGCCAAATGCATCTTTGAAGCAGAAGAAATCGAATTCCTAGGGATGAAAATCTCGCAAGGAAACGTTCAAACCGTGTCGATCAAAACGGATGCAGTTGAAACCTGGCCTACCCCGCATAATTTAAAAGACGTACGATCCTTTTTGGGCTTTTGTAATTTCTACCGCAGGTTCATTCCGTCCTTCTCGCAACTGGCGAGACCGCTACATAACCTGTCCAAGAAAGACGTTCGTTGGAAGTGGACTCCCGAAGAAAATAACGCCTTTGAAACTATCAAACGTCTCATGTGCTCCGCGCCTGTCCTTCAAATCCCCGACCATCGCAAACCCTTCACGCTCTTCACGGACACGTCGAAGGTCGGAACTGGCGCCGTTCTCGCACAAAAGGGACCTGACGATGAATGGCATCCTTGCCATTTCCTCTCCAAATCCCTCAAAGGCACAGAACAACGTTATCAAGTCTTCGATCTGGAGATGCTCGCAGTCATTCGTGCATTAGATGCTTTTCGCCACTACCTTGTCTCCCCAGTTGCTCCCACCGTGGTCTACACGGATCACAAAAATCTTACTTACTGGCGACATCCACAAAAGCTTACTCCTAGACAAGCACGATGGCTGGACACCCTTCAAGGATATCCACTCGTCTTTTCACATCAACCCGGAAAGCTTATGGGCGTACCTGACGCCCTGTCAAGACGACCTGATTACGGTGAAGAGCCCGCTGTCACTGCTGCTGCCCTACCCGAAGCCTCGTGGCTCGACGGGGGGGTGAATTTCGATAAATCCGATTCTGCTTCGCATGACACCGCCAACAAGGCTTTGGAAACACGCCGCACGATGGAAAAACCAAAGGATGTTCCAGGCCAGAAGGGGGTTTACTTAATTTCGCAGGAAGTGTACGAACGCGCCATGAGCGAAACGCCAAAGGACGACACTCTTGCAGACGAAAACCCCGAAGTACAGAAGCAAGCGGACAGTACGAAACACTATAAACAAAGACTCTACGTTCCCCCGAAGGCCCGAAAACAATGCCTTCACGATAATCACGATCACCCATCCACTGGCCACCCCGGAATTAAAGCAATGACAAAGAAAATGAACAAGGAAATGTGGTGGCCGGGGATGTGGAAAACGATATGCAAGTATGTTCGCGGCTGCCCCGTCTGTCAGGCAACAAAGGTTGTCACGCACCCGATAACCCCTCCTGTTACACCAAACGACACACCAGAAACGCCCTTGCCCTTCCAACAAATCTCCATGGATCTTATTACCAACCTCCCGGAATCAGAAGGATACGATTCCATCCTAACGGTTGTGGATCAAGGGCTTACCAAAGCGGCAGTGTTCGTCCCGACCAAGAAGACCGTGGACTCTGTCGGCCTAGCCCGACTCTTCCAGCAATATATCTACCAGCGGTACGGTCTTCCGCAGTCGGTCATATCTGACAGAGGTCCGCAGTTCGCTTCGGCATTTACGAAAGAGCTGTACAAGTCTCTCGGCATCCACAGCAAGTTGTCGTCGGCATATCATCCCCAGACCAACGGGGAAAGTGAACGAGTCAACCAGGAACTCGAGACGTACCTTCGCTGCTACTGCACCGAGTTCCCCAACTCTTGGGCTCAAAAACTCCCGGATGCTGAGTTCGCACATAACTCTCGTATTCACTCGGTACATGGCAGGACCCCATTCGCTCTCCTCTATGGCTATGACCCCACTCCTTATCCGGCCGTACGAACTACTCCCGCACCGTCTGTGGACGAGCGACTCCAGTCCTTAACAACCAATCGTGATGCGGCTCAATCGAGTCACAAACAGGCACAGGAACTGATGCACTCTAGGTCCAAAGGAACGTACGAACCGCCGAAGATCGGGGACCTTATGTGGCTGGACGCCGGAAATCTCCGCACTCAGGGACAGTCAACAAAGCTCGAACCTCGTTGCCTAGGGCCGTTCCCAGTTACGGAAGTCATATCGCCCGTGGCGGTTCGACTGGAGCTTCCGCCCACCTGGAAGGTACACCCGGTGTTCCACACGTTGCGTCTTTATCCTTACACGGAAACTGAGGAGTATGGAACTGCACCGCCACCGCCGTTACCCAATATCGTGGATGATGAAATTGAATGGGAAGTGGAGACGATACTCAACCATCGGAGCAAGGGGCACAGAAAGGGGTGCGAGTACCTTGTTAAGTGGGTCGGATTCCCGCATTTGTCAAATACTTGGGAACCCGAAGAGAATATAAAGGGCCATGCTGAGGAAGCCCTCGAACAGTACAAACTCGTGCGACGCCTTAATTAAATGGCAAGCCCTCGTTCTATCAATTCCGAAAATCTCGGCTCCGATTACTTCTCCTATGACGACGCTACCCTTGAATCCTGTCTCGCCGACGACCTCATGGAGGTCTCCCCATCCACTCCCACAAACGCCCCCTCCAGTTCATCTGCGGCCCGACGCGAGTTTCTCGCCCCGCTACCCACCAGAGCTTCGACCTCTACCGACGGTCAGACTACCGCATACAGTCAACCCCTTTCTGACTCCACCACCTTCCGCCCTCTCGGAGGGCTCACATTATGCAGAACCAAACCGAACAAGGGTAAAGCCCGCCAACGCGTCCCAACGCCAATGTCCTCAGTCCCTGTCACCGATCATCTCGCAGCCGCCTCCTACGACCATGAACCTTCATCCGAACAATCCGGTCCTTCCAGACCGCTACCTGCTTTACCCGTCCCCGGCGCCTTACCATGCCAGCACTTATCAGAGGATCCCGAATCTCCCGACGCTACCAAACTGCACCTCCCCGGGGTCTCCATTATGGAACCCACGTCATCACAGTTCTTCGACTATTGTTGGTTGCTTACGAAGTACAACCCAGGGGACCCACTCGTCGGGGTCTCACGAGAACAAGAGCAACGTTTACGGTTGCTGTGTCAGGTCTTCAGAGGATCAGACGTAGTTGCTTCGTATGTTCCCAAATTTCTCGATGTCACTGTCCGCGTCCCAGACTCTGCTGGGAATGCCTCTTTCCTCGAGAACACCCTCACTGCTGCCATCTCGGCTATGGGGGACGTGCAACACGATATCGTACAGATCCTACACGAAGATCTTGGCCCCCTCGTCGCTCAGTCCTTTCGTAACGCTACGACCGCTAGATCCGGAGGATCCGGTTTGGACATCCTATGCCAAGTGGCTGCTGCTGCAGAGGCAGGACGATCGAGCCTTCATCGAACAGTCTCGCCACCACCCAGTGAATGGGCTTGCTACCAGACATTGCCGTGGACCGCCGCTATCCCCGACGGAAACCGAACGGTTGGTGGAGCTGACTCAAAAGGGATTCCCGTCCCTCAATCTCCGACTGTACCAACTCTTCAAACTGAGGAATCGGAGGAACGAACAAAGGAATCGGTCTTCCAACGAGCTGCCGATATCCTGACCAAACACTCAACCTCCAACGCCACCGCTCATGAATGGCTGGACTTTCTTAACAAGTCGTGCGAAGATGCGTGGGGGGTCGCCGGCCTAAAGCCGTACAACGCCATGCACACTCGGAACGTAATCCCGTCGGCTCCTTTCCTCGCCATAGAAACCGATGAAAAACTTTGATTCTATTTAGGCGGATGAGTTCAAGTTCCGGTTGAACATCCCCTACACCCCTTCACGTGTTACGACTGTGGCTACCTGGGCCACTGGTCTTGTGGCTATGGGTCAGGTTCTCGCTGGACGACTGCTGAACATGCGGCTGTACTCTACCCGTTCGCTCCTCCCCTCAACCAACCTTCCGCTCCCTCGGCTCCCTCGTCGTCCTCCTCGGGTCGTCGTACGTCCTCGCCGCGTGTCTCCCGCTCCCAGTCCCGTTGATCGGGAGCTCGACACTTTTGAGGGGGGGGTGATGTTACACCTTGACCCCATACCTCCCGTTTCCAACGCCGAGTTCCTTCTCCGTGCCTTCGGCCTCCCTGCCATCGTCCTTGTCATCACCGTCGTCGTCGCTTTCCTTGTTGCCTTTCGCATTGTCGGCCGCCACCGCTCGGCCGACGTCTACCTTTGGTAACCGCTCAACCGGTTGTTCTACTGGGCATAGCCCCGTCGCCCATGTGACCCTCAATGGGTCTACGTTCAACTTTCGTATTAGGTTCCGATTTCTTGTTTGTTCTGATGACTCATTGTTTCGCTTCACTTCACATGACTCATCCTTGTTTGTCTCTGTACTATAGCTGCGCCTTTGCTGCGCATTGTTGATGTTCCCGCCGTCGGCCCACTGTGGACCTCCGGCTCCCCCTTCTTACGATACGGTGTGGTGCTCGCTCCATTCCTGCTTGGACCTTTCGCTCCTCTTGCTCGGGGCTAACGACCCCTCTTACTGTACAATATATAAGTCGCTAGGGACCCTTTGTATTTCCCTAGCTTTTATCTACCTTGCAACTCGCTTCACTTATTTCCATTCTTTGGGAATACGAGTGACCGCGACTGAGGGTGCTTAAGGTAACTACGCACCGAGGTTACTCAGAACAACGTCCTCTACTCTTCTACACCATTACTTGGTGCTTCACGAAGTCGGCCGTCGTCATTGTATTGCCGCCTCGACACCTATACCTTTATTAGGTATCTACGGGCCTCAGCGGCATAACACTTTTGGCCTGGGCCATGGCTTACCAGTGCAAAGAGGATATGTAATACCAAGTAATTCTATATGAGTTGTACTTAGTGTGCACAGGGTGAAGCCATATATGAAACTGTGGGAGGTGATATAGGGCATCAAGGAGAGTGGGCTAATGAAGAATTAGTAGAAAACAGCACACCCAGTCCTGAGATATTCCAAAATTTGTCCTACAGGGCCTTTCTCCAGAAAAAGGGCAATATCTCCAGATGCACTGGGGCAATAGTGACAACAAATATACTGGCAGGAAGGCCTACTCGAGTATAATCATGTCCTAGAAAGCTGAGAGGTTTGGCACAACTGTTCAGGAGAAAATGCAGTACGAGCACAGAGGCAGGGGGAAAGGTGGTGCATCGAGGTACAACTGCTAAGTAAAATTCTACGAAACCTCTGGAGGTGGTAGAGGGCATCGAGTAGAGATGGGAGAACGCAGAAATAAGAAAAACGACACACCCAATGCCAAGCTATGTCAACATTCATCGTACAGTACCTTCCACCAGAAAATGGGCAATATCTCCACATGCACTGAGGCAAACATGACAAAGAATATACCATTGGAAAGGTCCTGTAGAGTAGTCCTAGGGCTGCTATTTGTGAGAGATTTGGCATGACAGTTTGTGAGAAAAGGCGCATACAAGTTTGGAGGTAGGGGGAGAAGGTGGGTTTACCTAGAGGTTGCTTGGTGTCAGCCACAGAGCATGAAAATACATCTTCGAAGCCAAATGAAGGTCGAGATATCCTCCAATGAGCATCTAGCAGTGGAGACATAATATTCTGAGTCTTCTGCATTTCTAATTCCATCTATCTGCGTCCAGTAACTTGTCTGTTGCAAGAATTCTAGTACCATATTAAGTAACTATTGCACAGCCACTAAAGCCCCAGCTTGAAGGCTTGGCCCGGCTTTTGAGGGCTTGGCTTGGGCTTTGCCAAACCCCAGGCCAGGCCCAAAGCCCCCACAGGCTGACCTCAGGGCCTGGCCTGGGCCTGGCCTAGGAAGGCTCAGCTCAGCTCAGCCCAGGGCTTGAGGCTGGGCCAAGTAAATCACTATGCTCAATCCATGGTCAGATCCACTTGTCACCCAAAGCCTTCACCTTCACAAGGTTGCTTCAGTCTGTATATGTGTTCCTCCAATCCTTTGTCTGCATTGTCTGTGTCATGACCATGCTCCTGTTCTAACCTGACCCATGCCACCACTGACCATCTGACCCTTGTGGGCCTTCCCCTCATCAGCAAACTAACCCTCACCCTTACAAAATGTCTTTGTGCACCACACAACCACATTTGCTTCTGTCCTCACAAAAATTGACCCAGAAGCTGACATTATCATAAAGATTGCACCATCAAAATTTCAAGCTACATTTAGAAGTCAATTGTTGAGGTTCCTTGCCCCTATTTCTCTGGGCAGACCTAGCCAGTTAGGTACCTTGCTGTCAAAAGCTGGCCAGTTCTGTCCAGTTCTGGCTAGGGTAAGGGCTGTTTTGCTGATGCTCCTGCCACTGGCCCTTCTCCACTCTGCTCTGCCCCCATCCACTCACTCTAGCACTTATACAGTGCATTCCTGCCCCATTCTCTGTCAGACCCTGTCAGTCTCTGTCAGCACTACCACATGACTAGTGTCTCTCTGTCAGGTGACATCCTCCCTTGACTTAGGGGTCACCTTCCTTTTGGGTTGACAGTCCAGTCCAGGCATGGCACAGCTGCCACACTGCATGGGACAGTGCAGGGCTGCTTCTTCTTTAGGCTTTTGGCCTATTGCCTGATTGGCTGTCAGTGAGCACTCTGAAGCTACTCCATTCTGTACTATTCCTTTTAGATACTTTCTCCTTATCCTGTCCCTCACCTCCACTGTCTGCACTTGTACTCTGACTGAAGTTTTCTGACATTTCTATCCCTTGAAATTTTACTGTACTCCATATGTTAGTTCCATCATTCTGATACTGTACCACCTCAATGGTGCAACCACTGTATATAAGCCCACCACACTCAGTAGTGTCTCTTCAGTACAAATATCAACTTAGTTCCCTCCTCTGTGGTCTTCAACTGGCCTTCTCCTCTGTTGTCAGCTTAATACTGACTCTACCCTATCTCTGAAATCCGAGGCACTGCAAGCATTTCCCAATTTTTCTTCAGAAAATATACTGAAAAAATGGAGAGAAGAGATACTCTTTTATGTTGGATAATTTGTTGGAAAAAATGCAAATATAATTTTCTCTTTTCTGTGCAGAAACATGGATTAATGGTAGTGCCCATTAGCTTCTACTCTAAGTGGTATTAGCATCAATTCATGTTTTTTGGAAGGAAATAAAACATTATTTCTGCATTTTTTCTTTCCAAACATCCAAAATAAAAGAGTATCTCTTTCCTCCATTTTTTCAGAATATTTTCTAAAGAATCATTGTGAAATGCTTGCAGTGAGGGCTGGGCTTGTACAAGGGGGCAGCGCACGAGCTGAACCTGATGCCCTCTCCCACACCTCCATCGTGACTCTCAGCCACCCTCTGGCCAACATCACTATCTGTTGGCCTTTGTCGGCCAGTCATCAGTCAACATCAGCCTAGCTTTGTACATGTCCCCTGGCCTCTGTGAGTGTTGGGGATCATCAGAGTAGGCCCAAACTTGACAGTCTGCATCATCTAGACCAACTACACTTGGGTGCCCCTCATGGCTGTTCTGGAGCAACACAATGATTTTAGGCAGTTCTGGCAACATGCAAACACCTCCCATTGATATTGGCAATGGTGGTAAGTACCAGTTACCACATCTGAAATACTTTGCCTCAATCCAGTCTCATTCCAAGGTTCTCAGTCATTCACACTTCCAACTAGGCTTGAAGAGTGCATTCTCAATATAGTGTGATGCCACTTAGTGCACTTTGAGGGATCAATGGATGAGCAGCTTTGTGAAGATATTGAGTTTGCAACTGCAAATGCTATCTGTTTAGCTTTTAGAATGGTCCAGAAGTGCCATGTGATGAAGGTCAATTACCACTATCATCTTGCCTATCACCACCACTAATCTTGGCATTGGCAGGTTGTTCCTGTATGCAAGGGATACCCCAATGGCACTGGCCAAGTTTCTATTTCCCACCTGTATGCCTTGGGTGAGGCCATGCACTTGAACCAACAGCAACCATAGTACAAAAGACTTGATTGCATTAATCTGCCATGTGTAGTATAAAATTAGTCAGGCAAAGATTGCAAAGCAGTCAGGGAAAAAATAATAATGAGGTGAAGTAGTCATTACCTTGGAAAATGCTGTTACTCAAAGACAATAAACAGGTACTGATATGGGTATATTAAGCATTGCTGTCCCTCATAAAGAGTTTCAGGTATCAAAAAATCAACAGAAACTCCATGCCACCTGTTAGGTCACAGCATGCAAGATCACAGTCTGTTCCAGCTCTTCCCTACCTCAGGCCAGAGTCCTTACAACCCTTGCCCCTACTGTCCTTGCAGATGGAGATGGTGTACCAGCAGGTCTTGCACATCATGGTAGTGGCAGAACAAGAAATGAGCACTGTGAAGACCCAACTCCCTGTAGAGGAAGGGGTAAAGCTTCCTAGAGTGAAGTCACCCCACTCCAACTGGACACCAGGCTCAAGTGTGCCCTTGTCACCACAGTCTCTAAAGACAGTCAGCTTCACTTCTACCAGTGCCCTTCCTGAAAAAGAGAGACTGCCTTCACCATCACCATCAGACTCCTCCCTCACCTCCATTGATTCTCTCAGCCCCAAAGCCAACATTCTGAAGCTGGCTGGTGAGGTGAGTCAGCCAGGAAGGGGTGGATACAACCTCAAAGAGCATTTAAAATGGCCATACAAAGAGATGCATGAATTGAAGGTGCAACTTAATCTAATGCATAATTATGCAGTAACTGAGAAATGCTTTTCAGCAAGTCATTCATGCAGCAGTGAAGAAGTATCTTGACATGATGAAAAGCAGGACCTTCCAAGATTTGGAGGCTGTCAGGAAAGTGACTGACCTCATAAGATGTCCAGTTATATTATGGGGAGCACTGCCTTGACTCATCCTAGGCCAGACAATGCTTCCCACAACTCAATGACTATGAGAACTTCTGGCCAGTCCTTGACTTAATCCATCTTCATCTCAAGTACCTTTCATTGAGGCATCAACAAAGGCATCAAAGGGAGACATCAGAATGCCCCTCCACAAAGTAGATTACTTCTTGTCCATACCAGTGCCATAGCCTGTATGTGTCCATTTTTCACTGCCTAGCATCATGTAGTGTTATTCCCCACACCATGGAATTATGTTTTCTCTGCAGGACATCAGACGATGAAGATGAACGACTTGAGAGCAGAGACAATGAACCTCACACTAAGTTTTCATGCATGAATTCAAGTAAATTGTAAAGTGTGGATGTACAGCAGCTAACTGAGTATCAGAGGAAGGCTCATCTTGATAAGTGCCATGTATCATGGTAGTCAATATCTTGTCTTATAAGGAGACAACAAGGGAAGGAGAATGGCTAAGATGCATACTATGGACTTGCAGGTGCAGTTAATCATTTGTGTGATCCTGAGATTAGTGTTGGTCAAGCTATTCATGAAAATGAGAAGTTTGGTAAGGTGAAGCCATGTCACCAAGCCAAAGCTGAAGCATTGCAAATGTGTATCTGCAAGTCTTCATTTATGAGTTCTGGAGAGAGCATGAGCACATGTGCTGATTGGACAAGGACATTGATGCAATATACATTCAAGCATGCTGATATGTACTGGCATCTGATGGACAAGGATCAGCTCTGTGTGAAGTTGACATCAATGCTAATGAAAGTGGCATACCAATCTGAAAGGCATGAATGTATGGGCCCTGTTAAGAGTTGTGATCTGGATCACAAGCATGTCTAATCGAACACCAAAAATACTAAGGCTGATTAGATTTGCAGTCCCTACTTCTCTCATGTGTTATCCATCCATCACCTTAGGATCCAGATGACAAGTTGAATGCATTTTGTTCATAAATCATCACCTACTTCCATACTAGCTACATGTTCTCCACAGAATACTGAACACCATTAGTATGGGACTACTGCAATTTCCACATCCTGTCAAGCGAAGGGGCTGAAAATATCCCTGTATCTATTGAGAGGGAAGGGTTTACCTGTTGCAATATGCAGTAAGTGAATGTTAAGAAATGCTCAGAGCCAAGGGCTGCACTGGCCCTAGAAACTGTTAGAGGTAACTAAGCAAGTACAACTAAGGACTTACAATTACATCCAAGACATCTGGGGTGCTAAGGACTGGGTGGGTTCCCCTCAAAGTGAGGTGCCTCACAGTAATTATGCACTTATCATTTATTGGAAATGCAACAAACACTGCAAGCTTGCCAGAGGAAGTAATCATGGGCATTGAAATTTCAAGACTGGGGAGGTGTGGGAAGTATTTTGTGCATGACAGAATGCTGGGGAACACATTTTCTTCTGGATAGTAAGGGGGAAACCTAATGCATAGGCATTGGAAATCACTGGTAAGTGCAACTGATTTCAGAAGACTGAGGATGCTGGTAGTAGATCTAACAAGCTCTCACAAAGAGTGAAGGACAGAGCGACGAGTGCTGCATTGCCTAGATGGTGCAGGGATGCCACAATGAGAGATAATGAGTTTGGAGACTGCTCCATGTGCAATTAAGAAGGTAGTGAGGGCATGGGGCAGGCAAGTTCAGTCCACCTCCAACTCGGTAAGACAATGTAGGTTGACCTTATGAAGAAATGCTGCCCACTGTACAGGGCTAAGGCCCATATTATTAAGTTGTAAACTTTTAAGTGGCACAATTTGCAATGCAGAAAGGGTGAATTGGATAGAGTGTGGAAAGAAGAAGATGGGCAAGCTGATGTTAAGGGATACCAGGGATGTCAGGCTGCTTGGAGATGGGTAAACCTTGTGGGGAATGCATATAGAACAGCCAGAGATACTGTGGGTGCTCACATGAAGTTTGGTGCATCCTGAATGTTGTATGCTTTCTAGAAGAGTGCTGAAGATGGGAGGCAAGCATGTCAGATCAATATATAGATGGATGTGAACTTTCTGGATCATTTGTGTATCCTTGAGGGAGTCAAAGAAAGTGCACATCGCACCTAACTGCTGCCTGCCTAATGTTCATGAAGATGTGAACCATAATGTATGCACTGCTCTAAATGCAATGCATCTCCACACTGGGAGGGCCTCACAATTGGCCTCATTCGCATCCAGCCAACCCACAATTGGTAGCTTGAAGCCTACTGTGGCCAAATAACAATGACTGGAAATACCCTGCAGTAGTTTGGATACTTGGGATAATTTCCAAAGTGAATCAGCATCTAACAAATCTGCAATGTCAGATAACAACTCATTTGGAAGCCACCACAGATGGCATTCTTGGGGCATGTCCTGGATGTTATGAGAAAAGTTGATTTCCAGGCATTGCCAGTAACCTACATGGGTGATGCTAGAAGATTTCACCACTCTCCTTTTTGGAGGGAGTCTTGCAGCATCACCCTCTGCCTTGTGCTTGGGAACCCGCCCAAACAACACTGGAAGGGACTTGATGGCAGACTGCTCATGTATTTTAGTTGCCATGAGAGAAGCAATTCTAGACACTACAAACCACCTACATGGTTGATACACAGTTCTGCCACTCTCCTCTTGGCAGGGGGCCCTACAGTATCATCCTCCACTTTGCACTTGGGAACCTGCCCAAATGACTTTGAAAAAGGTTTCACAACCTCTGTTTTGCAAGTGACAACATTCACTTTGCCCTTGGGAACTTGTCCACACAAATGCTGCTGTTCCAAAATTATTTAGTCTCAGATATCAGTAAAAAAAAAAGGCAGTACACACCAGCATGGCTTCCTGCCTGGTGGGCTGCCCATTATATCACAAGCACGACCAGTTAAATACCAAGAGGACAATGGGTGTTCTATCAGGTGACAAAGTGGAGTATCCAACTTGGCACCCCTTTAATTGTCTACTGCAACAAAAGCATTGTCAGGAGTACAGTTGGAGATGAACCATTGCATAGTGCACCAATTGTTAGCCCACAGAATTGCATGAGGTCCAGCCTCAATATCATTTAATCTGCATACCTTGTTGCCACCATTGCTGTCATTGCTATGTGATAGACATCTGCTGTCTAACACTTACATCACATCTAAATTGTTGAAGTAAAATAGATGCCCAACCTTTTGTTTGACATGTAACACTCTGGAATGGGGTGGTGACATGAGTGTGCAGAGAGAAAATCGCTAGTAGCCAAGTAGATTGGGTTTAGTACACAGATGGTATCACATGGGGCCTTAAAAGCATTTATGTGCCAAAAATGGCACACATGAATGGTCCTCACATTGTGATCACCATGCACCCCATCGGTCAATTATCATGGCAGGACAATACCTAAGGGCCACCATTACCATGATATTCATGAGGCTGAAGTACAAGAGAGTTATGCATGAGACAACTTACAAGGGGTAGTACAGGGGAATTCATGGGGTAAGGCATTAGTGTATTCATCGACAATGGGTAAGAGTAACTCATGTAGTAACTCATGTGTAGTGCTCTATTGTATTACCTGGCAGACAGTGGATCCTCCTTGCCTATATTCAGGGCATCACATTAGTGAATATAATTGTCATCTGTACATTTGAGAATTGACTATGGACATGTTAATGAAATATCTCACTTGCGCTACAACCTTCTAAGTCCACATCAATCAATTGCAATGAGACTGAGGGCTGTTACATCAAACCTGACAACAAGTGACTTACCACAGTAGAAGAGAGAAAGGATTAGTGAGGAAAGTTGGTGTTGACATGCTGGTTGCAACTCATGATAACCTGGGGATGGATGGAAAGGGGGTCACAGTGAGTGAATAAATGGTAATTGGAATGACCTCTAAGGTGCAGGGTGACCTAGAAATGCATAGTCAGTTAAACAAGTATGTGGTAGTGAGTCTGACACTTAACTTCGATGATATTAAGGGGGAGTATTTGGAGAATTTTTGCTAGACTATGAGCTTGCACCAATGTAGGGAGTGAGTACTTCCCACTAGGATATTTCTTTTATTTTGTAGTTTTTGCTTTTACTTTTACTTTATTGTGTTTACTTTCTTTTCTTTTGCTTTTATTCTTTTACCTTAGACTTTACTTAGTTTCAAAGTTAGACATGTGATGTGGCTTATATAAGCCCACACACACTTACACTTCACTGTACTTACTTACCAAAAAAAAACAACAAAGTTCCAAGTTATGAGTTTGAGTTTGAGTTTGAGAAGGCTGCATGTGGCCTTCTTCTGTGTTCAGACAGACTTCAGACTGCATTAGACATCCCCCTCAGACAGTATTCCCTTCCAGGCTATAGAAGCCCCTTTGGAAGTTCTCCCCCTCTCAGATCTCTCATCCATCCTCAGCTCTTAGTTTTTCTGATTCTTCACTGATGATGTACATACTCACCTAATATGCACATATGCTGGATGATCGAACTTGAGCACACCCATCACTGCAAGCATTTCACAATTTTTCTTGCCAAAATATGTTGAAAAAATGGAAAGAAGAGATACTCTTTTATTTGGGCTGTGTTCACATAAAAAATGCAAATATAATATTTTGTTTTCTTTGTCTTTTCTGTGCAAAAAAATGAATTGATGGTAGTGCTGATTAGCTTCTATGCTAATGGGTATTACCATCAATCAATGTTTTGTGGAAAGTCATGCAAAGAAAAGAAAATATTATTTTTGCCTTTTCTCTTTGAAAACAGCTGTCAAAAAAGAGTATCACTTTCTTCAATTTTTTCAGCATGTTTTCTGAAGAATAATTGTGAAATGCTTGCAGTGTTATGCAATGCACCACTGGTCAGCCTTAGACTGACCAATACAGGACTTACATCTGCACAGTGGACGAGCTTCCTCAAGGATTTACGATTCAGATACCTTCGCTCGCTGGAGGTAGAGGCTACTTGCCCTGTTCGCAGTCGAGTGGAGTTTTTGTCCATTCATCAAGTGGAGACCCTCACTATTATCAGTGTTGCAGCTCGACATAGTTCACCACCCTGCAGCCCACTGTGACACACCTGCTCACCAACCTTGTTGTCCTCTCTGACTAAACTGGACGGTTCTCCCCCCCACATCCTCTCCTTTTTGCATTATGCTCATATACCAGACACTCTGGAGTATCTTGGGGTTCGACTTGGGGCATCCAGCTTCACAGATTGCTTTCTATCGGATGTTTTATCGTGCGCCGAACATTTGCCTGGAGTGGGTGAGCTTTTTGTCCAAATTCCTGCTGAGGCAGATTCTCGTTCCCTGGCTTTACCAGAGAATTGGCCTCGAACATCTCTTGTCAAGGTCAAGGGCCTCACTCTTCGGTTCCTGGACTTAAAATTAGATGACAATACAATTGTTCGTAGTCTTTTGCCACTGACATGATAACTGCAACTATGACTGACAAGCTTTGCAGCTTCACTGTGCATGGTGGTTGCCGAGCTTCCTGGAAATCAAGGACCTCTATTTGTGTATGAAGAGCTCCAGATCTAATGATGAATTGGAGCATCTTTTTCACTCGTTTTCTCCATCCAGCGCCCTCGGGATAACTATTCTAAGGATATAGATTGATTGATAAAAGTATGTCTCTTATCGGGCATGCCATTATGCCTCGCTCATGATGTTGCCAGTTTCTGTCCATCCCATCCGATGAATCCCGAGTTTCTGCTGCTACTGTATTACACTTCTTGTGCTAGCTGTATCGCACTCCTCGTGCTAGAATACTGAGTTGTGCTTTGAACAGTGTTTAGATGTTGTATTCAAGAATTACCATAAGCTCTTCCGGATGTTATGCCAATGGTGCCCAGCACCTTGGGTGTGTTTGTTCTTGAGGGGCTCAAAGACCTCGTTCAAGCATGATAAATGCGTTGCATTATTCTGGTAGTTGGTAGACTTGGGTTGCTAAGTACTCTACTTGCAAACTCGTCGAATCACTTGCGGCAATGATCGGGGTAACAGTTGGGCGACGACTGGGTGATGATTGGGCAATTGGTTTTGACCTGGACGAAACTCAAAATTTTATACAGCATTCTCCCTTTTGTTTTCACTTAAACAATAAAGCCAGGTTTCTACACTGATCAAAACTTTAAGTACAGGTTGTTGTCTACTCAACGACAAATCAATAAGTTACCTCATGACTGAAATGTGAAGATAAAACTCGAAGTTCTAACACGTGTTTCGTCAGCTCCGATACTTCGCGCTTAGTGTGACATTTAAAGCACGACTGCGCGAGAATGCAAACTTCTAATTACTATTGTCATCCTGACAATTGACCAGACTTCAAACTCCGTCCATGTAAGAATTCAATAATAATCATCAAATTTTGTCTTCGCGTTTTCCACTACATATTCCCCCCTGTTAAACAGTGATCCCTGCGCTGTGTCACTGAGTACGATATGTGCAAGTAGTAACCTATCCGTATCTGAAGTGTTACTGATACCACCTCTCTCTACCCAATCCTCAGGCCCAACGCAAAGCCTGCAACGAAAGATGCTCTTGCTTGAAAATCCGCCGTCAAGAAATCAATCATCCATCTTAACACCGATCCAATCGTGGGAGGTTTCTTTCTTCCTGTTGCGTCCGCCCTGTAGAATAGGTTCTCAAAGTGCGAGGCCATCCGAGGCCAATCAACCCTGACGAGGGAGACGGAGCCAAGGTACTTGATACAGCGTTCGCAACCCACTCAACACATAGACGTCGTCACATCCGCGGAAGACATACCTGGAGAAGGACAAATACGCCTCCGAGAAAGAATGCTACCAAGCGTGCTCCCTTTTTGACGAATACCCCTGCACATACTCCGCACACGGTGCCAAATGTAAGCTCATAGAAGTTTACCGAGGATTGCGGTGGTGGTGGCAAATTAGGTTCCAGTTCGGGAGGGGGCGATGATACAACAGCTTTTGCAACATCATCAAGACGAGTCACTAACCAAAAAACAGCAGGTGCTTACCATCGCAGTGAACCTTGGATGAACTAGCAAAACTGGTGAGACTCAGGCCAATACCCGTTGCGGTTAGCAGGAAGGGAAATGCACGTCTGCGGGACCCCGGATGGGATAGTAAGGTAGACGGCTTCCATGTGCTGAAAGCTCTGAGGTCCCCCGCCAAATGTCGTTGAGTATTACATGCTAGCCTCGTGGGCACCCGGAAGCAGGCATTGATTCGAAGAAGAAAAGGAGACGCCATGTGGTTCTTTCGAAGGATTAGTAGTGAGAACTAGTTATGAGGTAGTAGTGGCGAGTGGGATGCGCGCTTGACGCAACACCACAACCCATTCACGTGCTTATTGCGTTCGTGCTCATTCGCGTTGGAAGTCAACAGCTAGCAATCGTTACACATAATACATACAATTATACTGCCCTCTGAGAAATCACATCCGAACACTCATCTAAATACAGTACAGAGACTTGGACACAGTTACACACAGATATCCTGCTGTGCACGACACTGGACTCGAACCTGTTCCCCGTGGACTCAGCTATTTACAGGTCATCGTGTGGCAACTTGCTATAAATAATCATACGCATCCGTGCACTGCCAGGGGTATTCATTGCTGTGGGGGCAAAGCACGAACGAGCCTAGGACATGATCGATCGTTACGTGTGAAGTCCATGATTTTGAGCGAAAACGTCACAACGTCCAAATATGAATGCAACACTCCCGAGATGAATGAATAGTGCCTAAGGCTGGGCCTTCCCAGCGGCACCAAGAACAAGCTTTCTCCACTCGTCCATGTCAACGTTGGAGGCCACGGAGTCCTGACGCGCTTGCGATCGCCGCCTACCACCGACCATGTTCATTAGTTCTCCCACATTGGTTGACGGAGGCCGTGACCGATCGGACAGCTGGAATTCGAACGTCGTTGGTGCGGCGCTTCGGCGAGAAGCGTAGTCGGGGATGGGAAGCGCCGTTGGTAGCGGATCAAGGTCACCATCTGTAGGACCGTCGATGTCCACCCGCTCTGCATCAGTTTCGTCTTGTACAGGCCCAATGGGACGGTAGGAAGGACTCTCGCCCTCTCTGGTGTGTCTCCGACTGGTTGGTCGCCTGGTCACTGAGCGTGACCGACTCGGAGCCGCAGACGACTGGGTGTACAGCGACGGTGACTCATAGCCGTCAACGACAGTATATGCACTACCACATTCATTAGACCGAGGCCCTGCGAGCAACTTCTAAACGTACCTGCTGCTCGGTTCGGCAGGAGTAGTGGTATCTCCGATGAGCTGCCTGTCCGACTGGTCGAAAGAAGGAAATGCAGAGACAGCCGAGCTTCTAAAGGGATCAGAATAAGCAGTGAAAGGTCTGTCCGTACGGAGTGTTTGCGCTACACTATTCCGTGAAGCAGCCCAATATCCCCGATCATAGAGTTCGGCCATCCCAGAGTCACCGTCAACGGCATCTTCTGGCAATAATCGGGCATTGGCTTGCGAGAGCGTGGGGGTCGATGCTAGCGACGAGGACCTATGACCATATCCGCGCGGACTGCCCGAGGAGCGTGGAAATTCAACGAGCGCCATCTTAGGCGACATCTTCTCCTGATTTTGTAGTAGCGATGCTTGCGCATTTGCGGATGTAGGAGATTGTGGCCGTACATCTTCTTCTACCATGCTGAATTCTTCAGGTTTGTCTCCTACGGTGCGGTCCGAAGCATTCTCCAAATCAGCATCTATCCTTGGAGGAAACAGACGAAGCCCAGCTATAAAAGGCAGGACAACGCCATATAATCCAACTATGTCGATTATCAGCACCACTCAGGCCTTGTCGTGCCGCCACAGTGAGGACGTACGTAAACCAGTAATGGTCCAAGATCCATATATGATGATATCGGTCAATGTATTGCAGGTTGACCATCCTCCTGCGCGGCGATTAGTATTGTTACCAAAGGGATACGTATACGGCGCTTCGCTTACCGAATGTATTGCAAGGGAGATGAGGCTTCAGGGCCATCACAGTTATGGTACCAGCTGACGCGCGAGTCAGTGATCACAGACGATAGCCCGAGAAGCCAACAAGACAACCTGCGTGGAGACCAACAAGGACCACCGTGCGTGCGGCGTCTGGCCAGTACGTATACTTAACCACGATCCTGAAGTGCATGAGGACGCTGGGAGAGCCTGTGCATACAGACGCCCACTCACATGAGGTATATCAAGATGGAACTGACAAAGTCCAAGGCGACGAGGCCCGAGAAAAAACCACCTTCAGAAATGTCAGACAGCACGGGGGTATAGGGTGCACGACTTACGTTGACCCGTCTCATAGCTTGACCAGTTCCTCGACAGATACACCGCGACGAGGACCGACCACAGTAAACACAGGATAGCAGCGAAAGCTGGTCGTGCTAAGTGAGACACGTGGGGATGTGTTTAGATTTCGGGAAGACCTACATAATACTGTAACGCGAAATCTGCGAAACAGCAACCAGCTCTTGGGGACCGGCATTTGAGGCGGGAGATGAGAAGGATTAAAAGAAGAGTCAAGGTAAGATGAGGGTCATGAAACAGGCGAGGCAGCCCGCAGTCAGTAACAAGTCGGCCATGGGACATGTTTGGAGCAAGATAATATTATATATGCTTAAATAATTTCGAGCGCCTCGGGGATGACGTTTTCTGTTGGCAGTGCTGTGCCGCAAGGCTGCGCTGAGGCCAGGGTCTGATATAAACGAACGTGGTTATCGACGACCTGCAAGATCAGTGTGTAAGTTGGAGAGTGCCCCTCTAGCAGCCAAGGAGGTACCTGTGTGTTCGGAGATAAGGAAGCCTTCGACAACAGGACCAGTCCCGTTAAACACACCGTCGATCATAGTGCACCCGTGTGATGTTCACGTGATCGTGAATATGCCGCCTCTAATAGCGCTGGGCGCATCTTGACCTCCTACCACCATGTCAGATACCGCTGAGCATCAGCCACTGCTCCCAGCCTCTGACGTCGAGGCTGTACCATCAAGGAGGAGCAGGTCCTCAACGTTGGCAACCTGGCGCGAGAACACTGCTCGGGTCCTCGAGTCTCCTGCACTACACATGTTTGTCATTACACTGGTGGGTACCTGTGTTCGTGCCCCTTGTACCTCCCCATTGTATGCTCACACCGTCCCTGGTCATCAGATCACCATTGATGTGGCCTGCGTCCTCGCTGATCTGGGATACAGCTTTCTGTCGAATGGGTGCATACCCCCGGAGGGGCCCGAATCACCAGCTTGGCTGGAGGTCTTAGCCAACATATCCCTTGCTATTAACACGTTCTTTTTGATTGAATTACCTCTGGCTCTATGGTCCTTTGGAATCAAATTCTTCTTGCCGTTCTCTAACGTCCCCCATGCGTCCTTCCACTTCTTTGATGCCGTCGTCGTCGTTACCACTGTCATCCTCGAGTTTGCTCTCAAGGGTAAGGAGCGTGAACTCGCTGGTCTGCTCATTACGTTGCGTATGTGGCGACTCGTCAAGCTTGTCGGGGGTACCGTCCATTCCGCTATCCCCATATGTCCAGTACGATGACGTTTTCGATAGGTATTGCCGTTGGGGCCGGTGAAGTAGAGGAAGAAGTCCTCACAGATCTTGACGAAACAAAAAGAAAGTTGGAGGGCACATCAGCTGCTCTCGCAAAAGCCCGGGAAGAGAACCGGAAACTGAGGGCTCGTGTACTCTGGTTGGAGACGGGAGAATCGGAGGGTGCACCCGACCTCTAAACCGGGCAGACATGCTTCACCTGGGAACCTGTATCTTTCCATTCTACGTTGTGTTATTATGGACTACCTCATTCCAACCCTTGTGAGAATGATGACTTGTGGGTTTTGATTAAACAGTAGTCACTAATCTACATCTTTGGTTTCATTACAACAGTGCTACGCTAACGCTACAGAGGTAAAAAGTCCGCATGCAACTAGTGGTCCATCTGAACAAAGAGCTTCACGGATGTGCCCAGCACTCGAGGGAAACAGTTCGTTAAAAGTAACCCGCTTTCGTGCCGTCAGCGCGTATCCGCTGAGACAGATGAGGAAGTGCAATAGGATGATCCGGGTGGGCAGTCCCTTTTGGGAGTGTCTTAGCATTTGAATTGAGGGTCGAGTAGCCGTCACCCCATTTCATCTCCGACCGTCCAACGTAACGAGCGTCCCTCGGTACAACAGCTTCCTTTGCAAGAATAGTGGGCGGCGGGGGTGGCAGAACCCCACGTAAGGCAGGTAGTGGCGGTGGATTAGCAAATGGCTGGTCGACACCTCGCTGTCTATCTTTTTGTTGTACCCACACGGGTCGAGCGTTGTCAGTGGACTGGTGGCCTTTAGAGAAGGCGAGCTTCGAAGTGCATTCCGGTTGGCCTTCGACGTGAGTGAGTCTCCCCCAGCGTTCTGTGATATACTTTGTGACGGCACAGGATTCCATACTTGCATTGGAAACCCGTGAGAAGGCCTTGGTGGTGGGCGAGTCTTTAGCGAATACTTCGGTAGTGGGAGACGGCACTTTCGCATCGACGTTGAACCACGGTACCGAGGATACTGGCATCCGCCAGATGTCCGGAATCGAAGGTGCATGCACGAATGCGGTGATACATATTGTCAGGCAATAGGTGAGGACTGTGGTCATCAGCATCGTTGAATATCCGCACGAGGCTATGCTGGGTACGTACTAATAAGAGTGACCATCCAGGTCACAGGGACCAACAAAGAAGAAGACGCGCAAGTTGACCATGTCCCTGTTGAAAACGAAAGCCAAGAGTTACGTGTAGTTCTATTTTAAGGATCCGTCCCGCTCACATTGTGAGTGACAAATGATGGGAGGTCCATTCACTGTCACGTTGATGCTAGAGGCTGGACCAAGTGACAAGGTGAGAGGTGAAACGCGATCAAAAAATGTGGAACCGACCAAGTTGCATGGTGCTCATGAGGACTGTCCAAGTACACTCAACCCGTACATGTTGAGGTGTTCCCTGCGAGGACATAGCCTCGGCAATGGATGCCCTGTCACAGAATTTAGAACTTGTTTATACCATAGAAGTGAGGATGGTACGTGCAAGGTCACGAATAGCAAAATTAAGGATGAGCTTATGATGACGAGTATTGGCGCACCAGGCGCTGCAGGATCAACGTCAGTAAGCAGACCTTCTCCATTCCAGCGGAGGCAAGACGTACCATTATTTCCAGTTGCTGATAAATTCCATCCAGCAAAGACTAGTAGCAAGACATTCAAACAGAGAATTAGGGCTGGTGATTATTCCTTAGTCGGATGCGGGCAATACTATCGGCAGTCGACAACTCACCGAAAAAGACCGTGCGTATAACAAGGAAAGCGTTCTGCATTGGATTGATGACGTCGTTAAGGAATGCGTAGGTGGTTTCGTGAAAAAAATCAAGCAGAATGGTATGTTTTTACCAAGGCAGAAAACTCGGCTGCGAAGCAAAGGAGGAAGTAGACGCCCGGTCTTAAATTCGCACCAAGTGAAGCACATTTTAATCGTTGGGTATCCCATTGTCGTTGGATCGCGCGGTTCGAACAATAGCGAGGGCATCGAACAATAGACCACCCTACGGCATTTCCCGAAAAGGAAATCCCGACATACGTCCGCTGCTTGGAGGGTGGAATGACCCATTCATTCAATTGTAGGAGAAATGCTTTTACCTGCGGTCATTGTGCCATAGACGATGCGCTCCAGGGATTCACCGGATGTTCGAAGTGGTCGTCATTCCACCCTGACACCGTATCAGTCTTCACTCCATGCAATATCGTGCGATATCAATACCTCCGGCTTGGACACAAACTAGTACACAAAGTAGCCATGACGGAATAAATGCCTTCCGTGCACCGAAAACGTATCAGATGACACACGGAAATAACCCAAGACACCGTTTGCCGATCAGTCCCAACTACTCAGGACATCTCCTGTTTCGTGGCCTCGAGGTTATATTGTACATTCTTGCGGTATTTTGTAGCTAGATCCGCTGCTATTTTGACAGGGGCATTCGCCCGTAGAATTTCCTGGCACACGCCCAGTCATGAGATGTTTGGCTCCTCGATATTGTACTGATCAGTGACATACTTCAACACAGTGATTGAGCTCGATGATCACTTCTGTGCATGTCGACTGCCGGGATTAGCGAGGAATTAGCGGGAATAAGATACCTACGGCGTTTTTCAGAATCCGTTCGAGAAGCACAGCCTGGCGTTGTGCGTGTGGGTTCTCCATGTCTATGCTTGGTGGTGGGGTGAGCGCGATCCTTCGCGTGAGGTCTTGCAGACGCGCCACTGGCAATTCGCACGTAGATGTCTTAATTGATGGCCATCGTCTCTACTGGACATCTGACTTACATATTTAGTAGCGATAGAGCCCTGCTTCAGTTATATTCGTGGCCCATGGTTTCGGGTACCAACAAATATGTACGATGTCTGCCTACGTTGGATGAAAAGAAATGTACGCTCGAAGCACATCAGGGACTTCACTACAAAAGCTGCCGCGAGGGGCACAAGGTCGAAGAACACCTCACAATATAAGAACCTATCTCTCCCACCGCAAATTAAGAATACAACAGGTGGAAATACTACACGCTACAGCCTTGTTTTCCTAACAATACTACCACGCCTACCTAAGTAAAGACCGGGAGAAAAGGAAAGTTTCAGGGCGGTACCTGCCGCTGCGATATCACTGTCAGATCATTGGAGGGAAGACGCAATCTCGGTCCAGATGGTCTCCTGACACCGGGCTGGTGTGAAGGCGTTGAACCTGCGTGTACATGGTGACCTGCACCAGCTGATGCCGCACCTACTTCTGTAGACGGTTGAGTGACTTGCCCACGTTGATTGCCAGCGGCCTCTGGGAATGACAAGGAATCCTGATTCCGCCTTTTGCGCGTAATGGGCTGTTTCATGATGTCCGGGCGCGGCCAGTCACCAAGTAGAGAAGGTTGAGCAGGTAACTCCCGTCGTTCTATCCGCGAGGAACTATGTCCATTTGAGTAGGCAACGGTCGATGGTAGTTCCCATCGGCCTGTAGATGAATCGTCGATGGGGCGCCGGGTGTCCTCGTGAGATCGTGCGGTAATAGTTACAGGTATAGACAAAGGCGCGATGGAAGGCAGAGGACGAACAGTGGAGACATGCGTTGGACCGAGCGGAGGGATGGGGACAGCTTCACGAAGAGAATTTCTGTACTCGACGTCCATCTGCTCAGCGAATGTCATTCGCTCAGGTGGCGGAGATTTGTACCCTTCAATCTCATACTCTGATCCCAGACCCGCTCTGTCACGATTGAAGTACCCGGGCCAGACTGCTGGGCGAACAGGCCGGGGTGCATACGTAACCACCGGTGCTGGTGCGGGTAAGGATTGAGAGCCATTCTTAAATCGTGCCGTAGACGGCGAGTTGAGGGGACTGCTCAAAGATTGATGACCAGTTGAGGAGTGTAGGCGACGGACTGTAGAATGCCACACATCGGGGTTGTCACGTTGGTAGGTCACTGTCGTGATAACGACGAGGACAAAGTAGACAAGCACTGCGATAAGGTGCCATTGTTCAAACCAAGCCCTGTGAGAAGCAAATAGCATTAAGATAACTCACATACGCCTGTACATGTCCACGTGAAAGCCAGGAGCAGACGTTCCGATATACAGGATGAAGTGGAAGCAACAGTACCTGACAGGCAGAAACTGTAAAATCCTCGGGAGAAAAAGAAAGTACGAATTAAGACCCACTTTGGCTGCCGCAAATGCCTGAAATTACGCTTACGACGGTTGCACCGGCTATAAGAAGCAAGTTAACCTAGAACATGACGATGGTGCAACGGCTTACCAAGTTCCATCAGCCAAAACACTGCGACCCAGCCAGACTCAAACCATATACGGGCAGTAAACGGATTGTTGAAGAGGACCTCCACAAAAGTACTTCAAACCCGCCCTTGTCAGCCAGCTCCACTGACAAAATAAACCGGACGTACATAATTACAGCGAACAGGAGACCGAAAGCGCCCAAAAAGGCGAGGTAAATATCGATCTGCACTATATTACGGGACATATCGAGTGACCATCAGGGGGGACGTTATGGTGGATAAAAAAGCTTAGAGCAAACGTACACGTTTGGCTGGAGAGAGCAAGACTGTGGTTCCAAACCGCACTTATGCATATTACCGCATTGCATATCACGAACAAACCTGAAACATGTTCAGTACACGAGGCATGCGTGGTTCCGTGGAAATAGTGCAAGCTAACCGAAGAGATTGTACCGAGCGAGAAGGAGAAAGTTTGTCATTGTGGTTTGTGCGACGTCTTGAGCATAGAGGCAGTCGCCGGTGGGTGAGCCAGGGGAAGGAATGAGGCGATTTGATGCAAAGAACCAGCTTTGCGAAGGTCTTGGAGTCCGTGAAAAAACTTCTCAGGCAAGTTGTACCTCAGTGCGTGTGACTTGCCTTTCGGAGCAACACGAAGGAAACCCAGCACAAGAACAGCCACAGCCTCTTCCTGCACGTTCAGCGTTGTCCGTAGCAGTGTCCATGAAGTATCAAAAATGACTGATGTAATTCACTACAGTATGATACGACAAATGAAGTGTACGATACAATATGATCAACAGTATATGATGATCCGAGAGTAGTGTAACAGCGGCAGGATTGTATATAGACCACCGTCCACAAATAACGGATTCATGATGACTGGCAGGCGTTGCAAGTAAAATGATAGCAGATCGTAAATGTGCAGCGAACACAGCGGCGGAGGCCGAAAGCCCCGAAGTTCACGACCGAGTTGTCGATACGTCGTTTTCTAACCGGTACGTGGTCGGCGGCGGCCGCGAAAACGTTGCGGATACCTCGGGACGATTCGATCCAGTAGCAGACGTTTCGCCACAGATATCGACGACATTCGGGACATAAGATCGTACCTCTGCCGACGCATCGTGACGAAGTTGCTCTACCAAGTTGATTGTGCGCTGAGGGGCGAAACCGAACGAACGAGTGTCCTTATCTAGGAAGTTACCGCCTGTGAATGATGCACATCCGTCACCCAGCGTCAGATGGATGCTTACCATACAATGATTTGGCAAGACGCGCAACGCCGATACGAACGCCCACAACACGGTCGCGCGCGAGCTGTGTGACTGCTTCCCAGTTAGTATCATTCATGAAAAACGGGTTTTTCTCTTTCATCAACACTAAAGATTGTTGACAAGCAATGTATCTACCAGACGGATTGAGAACAAGAGCAAGCACGGGAGTGACACCACTCACGTCATGCGTTTTCGATATGAGGAGGCGTACGCCAAGGCAGTGATATCTCGGCGAAGGCCGTCCAGAACAGCCGCCCATATATCATAATTAGCCCAGATACGGGCGACCTAAAACAAAATCTGAGTAAGCCTCAGGGCTACTCTTTTTGCAATCTCGAAACATACCACATGGATCGCAGCATCCCGCACTGTTCCGAAATCATCCTCAAGACCGTTTTTGAGTAGCCGATGCACGCAGTCGGGGTGGGACGGAGATCCGCTGAGATCACCTAGCACCTGAAGCAGACATTCCCTCGCCCGCCAGTTCCGCGAGAGCCAACCTTCTTCCCAAGCCTTGACCAGCCCGGTAAAAATATTATCCCGTGCCTTCCCTTCCCCGAGAGAATCGACAAACTGCGGAAGTGCTTCAATCGCTTTCAACCGAACATCTCCATCGTCTTCATATTGCATGGCATCCCACCAGACTTGTAAGAGATCACGGGTCGCATTCTCAGCCCCAATCACCCGTGCCAATTCACCCAGACTGGCTGCAAGGGTTCTCCGAACTTTGGGCGTCCTACATTGAGCCAAAGTCAAGTAGTACTCCCGCAATTCTCCCCATCTAGCAGGTCCCAATGTTAGTGCCACAGCAGGATAGTTGAACGCACAGGCAAGGGGACGGGCTGGGTCATCGAAGAAGTCCACGTTGGGTAATACTGTGACAAGATCGTCAATATCATGTTTTTCGATTTCCGTTAAAAAGGAAAAAAGAATGTGAGCGCTTTATCCCGCCGTACCTGACCACATGGCACCCGGCATTCTGCAGGTGACTGGATGCTGCTCCTTGAGTGTTTGCTCGCGCCCCAGGAAAAGCTGGAGCAATTCAGAAGGCGGACCATCTTGGTCTGTGTGGAAGGTATACATGACTTCCCCAAGGGCTTCCAGTACTCCGGACCGTACGGCTGGTGATTCGTCCCGCGAAAGTGGAAGGAGTGTCGAAAGTGCCACAACCCGACGTAAGGAGGGTGATAGACGGGAAAGGACTGCGGGAAGTGCAAACAATGAGGAGTGGCGAACATTCCACACCGAATCTGATCGCAACGATTCAAACAAGGGGAGCTAGGTCACTGCCTGTGAGCGCAAGGACACCACTCAGAGTGTGACACTCACTAATGTGAAGACTACTAGTTCTTCCGGGACGACTTTTGCAAGTGCACCGAGCGCAAATGATGCTTCTCGCCTTACCCAATAAACTGGATCTTTTCCCGCACGCTCTACCTCTCTTACAAATGTACGCTGAGTATCTGGTCCTAACGAACCTGTTCCAGGATTCGGCCAGGAGCACTCGGAAAAGTAGGTGGATTAGCTCACCTCCGGCCGTAACGGCCGCGATCAAACTCATACTTGATAGCCGTCCGACAGCTGCCTGTTCGTTAGCATCACTCTCTTCTTCCGGTTCTCGACGCTCCTCTACGTCTGTCGACTGTGGCGCTGCAGGTACCACCGACGCGTACGAATTAGTCATCCTCGTGGGACTAGAACCTGTCCCCTCGTAATGAATTGATATGGAAGTGATAGGTGAAGGTGGTTCGGTTGGCGAGAATTCGAGCAGCGGAGCAACGGAGGGCGGGGGGCTTGGCGGAACTACAGACACCGAGGGAACAGGGACCGGAATAGCCACCAAAGAACAGGGCGCAAGAGGGGAGACGGGGGACGATGGAGAGGGCGGGGGAACGGGGAAGTACGGGTTGACGGCAGGATCATATAGTTGATCAACGGCTGCCGAGGTAGACGCCTGACCCGGCATTTCCATTGCAGGAGTCCGCGCAGACGCATCATACCATACGTCAACAACTTCCTCTTCCACAGGGAGGTCCAACCTTCCGATTCCAATTACGATTTGCTGAAGGATTTCGTCTGCAAATAATTTCCTTTGTGACTTCCCAAAAAGCCCGCAATCATCTGCACTGGCATCTCTCTCCACCCCTTCATCTGCAGCGTCTGCCTTCTTCATCCTACCCAGCAATTCAACTACAGTACATCGAGTTGGCCCACTAACCATGCCGTTCGGACTAAGCAGGAGCGTTCCCAGGATAGGTGTGAAGGCCTGCACGGACATCAGGGTCACGTCGCCATCGGTGTAATTTGGTTGGCAGTCGGCAGAACTGGTCGACTCCTCTACCAGTCGACATCGCTACGAAATGACATATTAGATTTAGAGTCGACGAGGAAACATTTTTTAAGAGATTCCCCACCGTGAGGAACCACCACAAAATTCCAACAAGCTCAGAGGCCAGAGCCTCCTTAACTGCCTCGTCTGCGAAACGTCACAACAAGGCGTGACTACGCCGCATCAGCACTAAGACAGCCGTGGACGTACCTTCATCCATAGCTAAACTTGGAAGCAACGGCAATACGTACTCGACGGCTTCGAGTGGAGCGACGTGCGCTAGAAACGATGGTAATGCATGGGAAATAAATACCCTATGCGTGAGAAGTGACTGAACTTATACCGCGGTAGCGAGGTAGGGAATAGGACGGAGCTTACCTGTGATGTGCAGATCTACTACGAGAGAAAAGGTATATTTTTTCAAGCGTGCTAAGCCCCTCGTCGTCCAGCGCAAAGTCCGTGGCGGTGTCAAGCACAGGGTAGGCTTCCACAAGAGGATCCGTTTCGAGCTCTACTGGGGGTGTCAAGGGAGGGAGAAGAGGGTTGGTATGAGGTGGGGATGTGAACCTGTTAGTGGCTCCAGACGGTGGTTGTTGCAAGGAAAGAGCAGTCGAGTTCAGTGGTGGATCTTCGGCCTGCGGAGATGTCAAGGGAGTGGATGGCGCGGTATAGAAGGGGAGGGGTGGCGATGACGGGGGGGACTCAAATGGGTTATCTCGCACAGACGGCGAAGAGACAAATGCACCCAGCACCTGCGGGGCAGTCAAATTTATATGGTTCGGAGGCACAGTTGGCCTAGCGGAGGACGAGGATGAACGGCTTGAGTGTTCCTTGGGGGTCAACTGCGCTGAAGACCAGGAGTGTTGGATATCGACATGCGACACTATTTGGCCCATGAATATCATTCAAACGAGCGGGAGAATAACAATACGGAAGACAAACTTTGGTAGAGGCCCGCTTTAAAGGCCCCAGACGTTCTTTAATGAAGAAGTAGGTGTATGAAGGGCACGAGGACGACGGGCTGCAAAACGAATCAGCGATGCCGATGACGCAAGCAGCCTGTTTAGAATATCCGCCAGCAGTGTCGACAGCAGTAAGCGCAGCAAGTCTTCACCGGTCAACGTGACACAAGTTTGATGTTATACTGGAGGGTGATGACTCGGCGAGAAATCATCACTATTAGGAAAGAAAAACAAGCTCGTGCCACCAGTTCCCGACAAGGAGACGGCAGGCACCAGAAAGTAAGTTTCGGACGGTGCGGGTGAAATTTTTGTGATCAAAAGAGGAAGAAAAAAACACGCAGCGCCCGTCCCGAGGACAGAAGGATGACCCGAGGCAAGATGCTCCAAAAAACTGGGAAATTTTTTGATTCCGAAAGGGTAAATCCGTCAGAAAACAGGGTGAATGGTTTCAAAGTTGGCGTGCAGTCTGGATATGGAATATGATGTCATCATCAGCAAGGCACGTCGTTTGACGTCACAGAAACGCATTCTATTGGCTTCTATCACACTTCCATGTCACATGTCACATGACTAACGTAACGCATAACCCAACATTAATTTCTACGATAATTCCCCTCTAACCACCTTGTCGAGGCACTCCGCGACATACCTGATGTTATGGGTGTTCAGCCCCGCCATCGATATCCTTCCATTGTTTGTCAGATAGATGTGCGCCTTCTCTACCAACGCCAGCGACTGTTGCTGGTTCAATCCGGTGAAACTGTGCGTCGAGAAGACCCATTAGTAATCGAATGTGTCTATGTGTCGCAACTACTCCACACTCACCTAAACATCCCTATTTGCTTTGTGATGTGCTCCCAATTTCCAGGCGTCTTAAACTCCTCCGTCAACAATTTGTATAGCTGTTCCCTCATGGAAATGATGCGGAAGGCCATCGTTTTGATATCCCGATCCCACTCCTCAAACAGTTTCGGGTCATTCAAAATCAATGACATCTGCCTCGCATTGTGTTAGCGCCCACAACACACCAAAAAAGCGATCTGATATCCGCTTACAAGTCGTGCACCGTGTGCAGGAGGATTACTGATCTCGCTCCGTTGCAGCACCGAAAGCTGGCTTCGGATTCGCTTCGCAGCTTCACTCGTGGGAGCAATGACGTGAAGAGCCCCCACTCGCTCGCCATACAGCCCAGCATTCTTTGCAAAGCTCTGTTGTTCACACAGTTCGTCAATGCAAGTCCCATAAACTGATCCCATCACAGCCGCTCACCTGACAAATAAGTAACGGCACTCCCTTGTTCGCGAAGTGTCGCACAGCCCATGCATCGTTATTCAAATCACCACTCGCGAACCCCTGGTAGGCACTGTCAAAGAACGCGAAATGCCCCTTCGACAGCATGATGTTTGCGATCTCCTCCCACTGCTCACGGCTTGGATCTACGCCAGTTGGGTTGTGGGCGCAAGCATGCAGCAGGATAATGGAGCGGGTAGGAGCGTCCACCAGTGCTGATTTCAAACCATCGAAATCCACACCAAGGGTCCTTGGATGAAAATAAGGGTAGTCAACGGTGGTGATGCCCACATTTTTGAAAACGGCATAATGGTTAACTATACGTCAAATCACACGACGCTCAGGGAGAATGCACCAAGTGTATCCGAAATAGACCTACCCCAAGTAGGTTTGCTTAGATAGACTTGCTTGTTGCCGTTGAATTGGTAAAAGCGGCTGAGGAAGAGCGCACCAAGGTGGTTGGCTCCAGTACCGGAGATGGTCTGCACGCTGACAACACGTCCTTCGGTTATGGCTGGAGCATCGGGTCCAAGGATCAGTTTCGCGGCCGCCGAGGTGAACGCTGGCAAGCCAATGATAGAGAGGTATTCATGATCGAGGTCAGGGTTATTGAGTAAAAGTTGGGTCGCCTGCAGTGAGGTAGGTGTGGGTGAAGCAGTGGAGTAACATCGTTGGTATAACTTTTGGGGTTCTCAGGTATTCGACGCTGCGCACCTTTTTAACGACCGGCAGGACCCACGGCTTGCCATCATTATCCCTGTAAGCTCCAACGCTAAGGTTGACTTTATGCGGGGTTGTGTCCGCCGCGTAGGCGGCGATAAGGTTGAAGATGCTATCACAACGCGCATTGCTTAGCGGTCACAAAGAAGCGGTCGCCAGTTGTGCCCACCTATCGGGAGGAGCGAGGGGAACACTTTCCCAAGTTTCTGCGGGTTCACGAGCAATCGAGGAGCGTGATCAGCGCATGTCTCGTTGCTTACCCGAAGGGTCGGCAGATTACGGTTTGACGTACCTGCAGACATGTTTGTTGGATTTTTGTCGTCAGATAGATGTCTATACACCTGGTTCAACCTGGCCGCCATGGCAGAGAGTCAGCGAGTGATGACCAA
>JANFAF010000137.1:0-187918 GCA_024663475.1 Pisolithus thermaeus | reverse complement strand
CACGTATGCAAAGTTTGACGTACACACTGGTCTGATGGACAGGCCAGACGGAAAATGTCGGAATAATCGCCAATCGCTAATAAGTTTGGCATGAACTGCCCGTGAGAAAATATTGCAAAGGATTTTGCATACAGAACTGGAACTCCGAGAGACCAGGTTTTTTGATCGTGGCAGAGGTCTCTTCGCCACCGTGTACCCTTCGTCGACGACGTGGGCGACAGCGACAACGACCTCATTGCTTCGAAGTGCAGTCCACCACAAGAGCGACAGGTGAGTTTCAGTTTACCTCCTTCCTTTTATTTCGGGAGCCAAGCCATCTCAAAAGCAGTGTCTGCAATCGATCATCATTCGCAACATAACTTCTGTTCCACCTCCCAAGGCGTCTTGGCTTGTCCGAACACCAACGAGCTCTTTTCTTTGCCTCATGAGCTTGTCCTTTGGCGGAATTGGCCTGCTTTCCTCATGGATACCTTTGAAGACCTGGGATGACTCCGTTCATCCCAGAGCCGGATATAGCTCCGTCATCTGCGTTCTAGTTTTCATCCTCATTGTTCTCATTCTTGGTGAGCCTAATCGTGTCTTCGGTGCATGCACAGTTTCTTATTATCATATCCACTACCTTGGCAATTTATCGCCACAAACCCGTACGTATCAGCATACCTCACCAATCCGACTGAAATTTCATTCCGAGCATATCTTACTGAACAAGCGTTTCGCCAGCATCTGAGTCATCTCGACGACCTCGTCGACGAATCTGAAACAAAAGTCGATCACAATCTCTTGCACTCTCGGTCCCGCCCATCGTCAGGAAACATCTCGTTCGATCGGGCCACACTGCCATTTCATTTCTCTAACCGTGCATCCGTGTCGCTTCGTACTCCGAAAACATGTCTTTCATAGCTTTGGTCTCTGTACCGTCGCCACCACATGCGGTGTCACAACCACCGGTACCGGACGAGGAGGCAGCACTTTGAATGGCGCAGAACACGGAACAACTATGTCTTCTGATGCTTGGTTTATTGGTGCATTCGGACGTTGGTGGCGTGGTGGCTCGGCGGACTCTTGGTGCTACGATGCTATGGTTTGTTCCAAGGACAGCGAAGTCTGGAGGTCGGGCATACTAGGTTTCAACGCGTCAGACAAGTTTAGCGAATATAATGGTATTTTGATTTTCTCAGTGATACGAAAGCGCCAGCTCAGCGGACAATTTCGGCTCTTTTAGGCCTTTTGCTCCCAAAATCTGTCTCGTGTTCACGACTTTCGCAACGCGGGGTACCCCCCAAGGTACGAAGTGTTCAAGGCACCTGTCTATTACCCAGGAGAAATTCTACACCTCCACTACCCAAATTTGCTTCACTTCCGCTACATACCGATCACCGCGTCCGTGATAACTTGCCGTCCACCTCACCCTCATTTTCCCGTGGTAACGACCTCCAGCAGAGTGCTACCCATACTCCGCAGGTTACCCATGCTCCATCGCGCACGTGCTCTGCATCGAGTAAACCGGACCATTCACCGGTCATAGCGGAGGTTTTGAGACAGATAGGTGCCGCGCAGATATCCGTTACTGAACTTCAAGCGCAGTTGAAGGAAGCTCAGACTTATGCCTCCCAATCACATACCCAACTTGAAGAAGAACTCGGTCAACTACGGGCAAGGAAGCGCGAGGACGATCAGAAGAGGGCGGAGGGCAGGCTGCGGACAAAGTCTCTCGAAGAAGTCCGACGTGTGGCTGAGACTGGGAGACGGGAGGCTGAGAGGCGACTCAAAGCTGCCCGCGGTACGAAGGAATCAGCGACCCGCCGTGTAGAAGAGCTGGAGAATGAAATTGGAAGGTTGAAACGGCGGATTGACCAAGATCGTGTCGTTCTCGCCACCGGGTCCGGCAGCGAAGATTCGGAAGAGGAATGCAGTTTACTGTCTGAACTTGAAATGAAGAGGAAGGAAGTCCAAGTTGCAGAAGAAGTCGTTGCCGCGCTTAATACTCGCGCTAGGGAGCTAGAGGAAAGGATTGCGGAGAGCAAGGTGCGGCTTCGTGCGGCAGAGGAGTATTCTGCCAAACATGACAACGAGAATGGGTACATCAATGGAACGTATGATCAGTTCGGTGCACACACCAAACCCTTATCTTACACACCCTTCGACCTTCCAAGTGTGGTTGGAACTCCGGGGACAGGAGACACTCGAGGCTTTTCCCACGAATCATCGGTTTCGACCTACTCTCCGAGGGCCTCGCAGTTTTCAGCAGGGTCCCTGTCTCCAAATGAGGTGAGGGATCCCATTGCTCCTTCGACTGGTGCGCGGGCGCTCTTCGATGAAGATCCTTCATCCATTGCACTACAAGGCTCTCGGTTGACTTCGCATGGGCATTACAATTCTGAAGATGCACCCTCTTTCTCTCCCTTCGACGTTCATATCCCATCATCTGCATTTATTCCCAGTAGTTTGATCCGCGTACTTGACTCACCTTCGGCCGAATGGAGAGGGCGCCACATAGGTAATACAGGTGTAGTGCCCGCTTCCGCCGCTCTTGGTGGCGCCTCTCCTTCGGATTCAGATGGCGACTTTAATCCATATGAAACGCGGCTCCCCACTGGACCTTCTAACCAACTATCCTTTGACGACATGGCGCTGCCCTATCGCACCAATTCAGATCCCACGATAAAGTCCTCAGAAGACGTGCGGCTCAACACCGTATCGAACAACTCGGAATCTTCACCGCGTAGGTGGTTCTCGATTTCCACGAAGGAAAAACCGCAGAAGGGTCTCAACCCAGATGCGAAAGTCTTCCGGCTCCCCAGACGTAAATTGGATGCAGACACAGAGATGGATAACCACGTGGCTCAAAGCTCGTACGATGCACTCCACCCAACAGGTCGTAACTCTGGTATCGCCTCGTCAACCCCTTCTCTACTGCGTGCTTTCGCTCCGTCTCGAGCTGAACGAGAAGCTCTTCAACGAGCTCTTGGTGGATCCACAAACACAAGCCTTGAACTCCTTCCAAGCCTGAGCGACGTGGGTAGCATTCCCCCGTCGCCCATACAAACACAACGGGAGAGAGAGCAAGGAACCACGAGGGAGGGGTGTTCGCTTCCCGTGTGGTTGCAGTCTTTACCGCTGATCAGTAAACCGAACTTCAGCCCCTGGGAGGATGAGGATGTGAAGGCGAAGTATAAAGGGGAGTAGTGACGAACTGTTGTTGAGCGCTACTGGTAGCGTTGTAAATCAAAAGTGACGTCGAGAGTGTTCGATAGGGTGTCAAGATAGAAGGTGGCGTCCCTGACGAGACTGTATCGTTGGCTCCCTTAGTTAGCACGATATATGATGTTGTCCCAAATGCTCAAACATGTCTCGTCCTCGCGCGGTCGGCAATGCAGCAACGGCAAGACACCGACTGATGTTACGAATACACAAGTGTGAATGCAATTTGGGATGTAGCACAAAGCGAGGTGCCGTTCCTATGCCCGAGCCTTTCCCAACATATCATGCCCCCACCACAACTTGTACCAGTCAATCAGGATCGTCCATGCTACCAAGGGCTCCTCATGCAGCCTTACACAATGGAATGTCAAGGGCATCACCCTGCATCATCTCAAGCAGACGACCCGCTGGTAGCTACGTGTCGTTGTAAATCCTTGGACAAGCTATATCCGCACTGCTCCAATTCTGCCAAGGCCAGCGCATACCGAGAGTCCCCAGCAGCCACACACGTCCTTACGATAGCCTCGTACACTCGCAAGGGGGGTACAATCTTTTGCGCCTTCATCTCCTCCAAGTAAAAGAACGCGTCTTCGTAGGTTGGTTGTGTGAGGCAAAGCAGAATAGTTCGCTCGTACGTGAGTGCATTTGGTCGGACATTCGCTTGTTTCAGGTCCAGGAGCAGCTTGTCACCTAGTTCCCTATGGTTGGCATTGATACATCCCTGCAGCAGATGATTGAAGGTCTCGACATCTGGCTTGCTTGTATATTCACGGATGGCTTTATAGGCGCCTACAGCACGCTGCAAGTCGCCGAGAGCAATCGATGCTTCAATGATGGTATTGATGGCTGCGGCGTCGATGGTGTGGCCTTCGTCCCGCAACTCATCCAAGATCTTCCATACTCCATCAACGGCGTCGAGGTCCCTCTTCAGGATATCTGTTATTGGCTGCGTTGTCTCGGGAAGCGGCACTATACCGTTGCTACGGAGTAAATGCAGCGTGCCAAATGCTTCTTTCAATTTTCCAACTCTGGAAAATGCCTCGAGGAGGGGGGCAAAATGGTACTCCTGCCAATTGACACCAATGGAGCGGAGAACGCGAATTACGTCTGTTGCCAGGTCCGGAAGGCCATGACGCGCGCACGTATGAAGGACGGCAATACAGGTACCCTCGTCAGGAGTCAGGTTCATTTCATGAATGGCCTTCTCCCAGCACTTCTGAACTCCGTCTGCCTTCAGTACCAAATATTTCAGTTGGTAGGTTGGGGGAGGCAGGACTTTTGTGTAGTGCTCACATAAAGCGACTCCGCCGAAGAGACAAGACAAGACATCCATGTCTCACCATCGATTCTGCGAACGGAATGAGCTTCAAAATTCTGCGCTATATCGATTGCAAGCCTAGGAAAGTTCAAGTGAGCAGCCAGTTTGATGACATCTTGCGTGGCGGTCAGGTCCGGAGTAAAACCTCGTTTAGACATCTCGTGCATGAACTGCAGGGCGAGTTCAATACCTTCCGTGGTTGTTATTCGCTTGATAATCAGAGCATATGTCTGTTCGTTAGGCGGGGTACCCTGGTCAGCCATCTTCTCCAAAGTTTCCCATGTGGCTTCCAGGGGAGACCATCTGGAGGCCTAAAAATGGTCGTGATAAGATGTAGCTCGCCCGGGTTAGAAATTGTACTCGCATGGAGAACATGATGATATGACTGGCGGTCTGGTAGAATACCCATGGCAATCATGTCGTCCATGACAGCCCACGCTTCCAAGGGTAAGCCTTCTTCTGCGATACAGGCCAGAAGAGAATTGTAAATGGTGAGGTCCGGCCTTACGTGCTCCCTTTTCATTTCGCGCACGAGACGAAGGCACGGAACGAGTCGTCTCGTTCCCTTAGCATGGCTGGTAGCTTCGTACTGGCACCGTGCGAGTTGGCTAACCGATCCCCGAAAAGTACTGTCTTGATTGAATGCCCAGGGTCTAATTTTTGGGGATACTGTGGTACTATATTGCCAGCGCCTTGTGAAGCTTCGATAGACTGCGCTGGAATGAGCTTGCTCGCCACTGATGCATACTAAAGGTCCATACCTTGACCTATCAAGCATACGACCCCTACCGTGTGTGACCGCCAAGAGTGTGTAAAATGCGGCCTCGACCCATGTTTGAGGACACTCCGAGACGAGGAGGCCAGCATAAGCGTTATACTATCTGTCTCACCAGCCGATGCCCGGATGTACCATTGTGGTAGTCGCAAACATGCCACAACAAGGTATCCCTAATGCCACTGGTCAGTTCAACTAGTGCACCGACAGGCCAGCAACCAGCCCGGGACGGACTGTCCCGTGTTTCTTGAATATCTTTCTTGTATTTTGACTGTACAACATGGTAAGATGACACTTTTGTCTTTCAGCTTAGACGGGTTGTGAAAACGACGTGCAGTTTTACTCAGAGGCTATCCTATCGCGTCGCGGTCCTTTGGCGAAAGTATGGCTCGCGGCACACATGGAACGGAAACTCTCCAAAACACAGACACTGCAGACCGATATTGAGCAAGCCGCAGGTAGGTATGATCTCGTGTGACAACGGTGTTCTGTGTCTAACGCAACGGCAGGTGCTATCATGGGACAAGAGGTTGAAGTGATGGCACTCCGCCTCAGTGGGCAGCTCTTACTCGGTGTTGTCCGCATCTACAGCAGGAAGGCCAAGTACCTCCTCGACGATTGCAATGAGGCTCTCCTGAAAATCAAAATGGTAAATACTCACATCCCCCCTGCTTGATTGTACTCGGGTTGAGCGCAGGTTCCCTATCCAGGCGTTCCGCCCAGGTGTTGTAGATATGACCGAAGAGCAGTTGGCTGTGAATCGCAACGCAATCACTCTTCAAGGAGGTAACCTGGACCTGGATGTGCTTATTCCTGATATCAACTGGTGGGTTTCTGTTATTCACGTCGTAGTGGTGTGACTATACGCTTTGTCGCAAAAGGGACATCGACTTCGAAGATCGTATAGCTGAGCCTCAGGGTCATCACGTCGCCCGACAAGCCGACATCACACTGCAGACTGCCGACGAATTCCAACTCGATCTAGATGACCCTGGCTACGGATTCGATCTCGGCCCATCCGATGGCATAGGTTCACAAGACTTTGGTGAACTCGACCTTGGGCTTGATTTTGGTGATGGGCCAGTTAGCGTCGTCAACGGAAGTGTTGAAGTCGGACGTGATGCACCCACCCCACGGAGTGCGAGAGAGTCTCTGGAGTCGATTATGGGTCGTGGTACAGAAAAGGACGACATATTCTCTCATGTTAGCAGGGCGGCTTCCGAGTTCCGATTTAGTGTGGACAGAGACGTTGACATGCCTTTTGGACCCGATATTGGTGGTATGGACGTTGATCTGGGTCTCGACTTTGGAGACGGTCCGTTGAGCGAGCCAGAACGAATGCGAACGCGGTCGCCGTCCCGGATGTGTGAGCTATTTCTCATTACTTCTCTTGATTCGTGGTATTCAAGTCTTCTTAGCATCTCCGCTCACCGAGCCTCCGCAAACACCACCCCCTGACATGCAACTCACTCCACGTTTGGCGGCAGAGACTATTCCCGGAGAAGAGGCTGAGGGTGAGGGCACTAAAGTCAAGCGGAAGCCAAAAGAGAAGAAGCAAATTATCGATGCGGTTATAGAACTGACAGACAAAGGCGGAGCCAGGAGAGGGAGGGGTTTTGGTGCCCCTGTCGTTCAAGACGTCAGCGATATCCTGACGGAGCAACGGTTCCTACCTCGCTCCTCGATGGTTATGCGTCTCATGGAAATTCGGGAGGACCCTTTGGCACATTTCTTGCCGACCAAAGTCACTCCTGAAGGAACATACCTTTGTGTTGGCCCACCGGGGTTGGCTCCCGAATTGACTGATTTGTTCATGCGGCCAATACAAAGTGGGCCACTATCAAAGAAGAGGGGTACATCCCCAGGCAAGAGCAGCAGGAAGAAACCGAGGGTGGAGGGTAGTGTGCAGGATGAGGAGGAAGTCGAGCAAGCCCGGCGAGATGCAAGCGTGGCACCTAGTGTCGGTCTGCCTGGTGACGTTTTGGGTCCGCGCGCCAGCCTTGCTCCCGATGGCGGTGGCTTCGAGTTTGGCGACATGACCAGAGTGGATGATTTCCAAATGAATGTTCCTGACGAGTTCCCTACGGCTCAGGAGGACCTAGGAGCCGAACGTGCCAAGAGCCTCGCCCCGTCTGAGCTCACTCGTCTATCTACACCCGGGATTGAAGGTGAAGAAGAGGAAACTTATGCCGATCTGACCTGCCCCATCGCTACTTTCGACGTTCGACCCTTACCGTCGTCCCAAAGCCAGGAGACAGATGGGGACATCGACAGCAAAGGGTATAGCAAGAACACTGTGAAAGCGCTCGCCATCATACGCCGAGATTTGCAACCCGCGCAGGATAGTCAAGAACCCGCGATGAGTTTCGCCAGGATGTCACAAAAAGCATCGCGACGAGCTGCGTCTGCGTTCTTTTTTGAGCTTCTTGTGTTGGGCACGCGCGACTGTATCAAACTCACTCAAAGTGCTGCTTTCGAAAACATCGAGATCCGAGCCAAGCCCAAGCTTTGGGAGCAAGGCGGTTCCGTTGCTTCTGCAGTGAGTCTGTAGGTTCGATCGATAGGGCTAATATTATATTCCATCTATTTCTGTTATTTCTTGGCACACCGTTCCAGTAGAGTACTTAGGTATGTTCGTACACCGTTACTTTCTCGGGTCGTATATAAAGCTTGTATATGTGTATATCATCGCAAATGTGACTTTCATAACGGTAAGGAAAGGCACCGTTGCGTGATCACTCGGCCTTGGCTCTATTATCCCTGGGCTTTTCGCCCAGCTTTTGTCCTTTACCTCTACCGAGGACCTTGTTTCGCATTTGCATCATATGCAAGTACATGATGCACAAACCTAGCAGGAAGGTTAAACAGGGTTGAATGACAAGGCCTGCAATTTCGAAGGGCCTCACCCGGTAGCCAAATGAGAACCATGGCAGCTTTGGCCCAAGCTTCCGGAGACCAGTTGGCGTAGCGACGGTGCTTCCATTCTGGAATAGTGCTCAGCGTGACGAGGGCCTCGCTTCCCGCGCCGAGGGGATAAAGGATATAGAATGTGGTATAGCGGAGCCATGTCAACCAGGAAGGCACCTGCGCTCCTGCGAGAGACAGGACGTAGTAGGAGTAACGGATCACTTCTGTGAGGGACCATGCGAGAAGCATTGTCGTGTAGAACGGGTTTATGTGTGTGTTGGGGAAGCGCGCTACGATGCCCCATACGAGGATGAGACGAGAGGAGACCTGGATGACAGTCGTGGGGAGGGGTGAACGTACGAGACCGAGCAGGACGTGGACCACCTCAAGAGAGGCGAGAGTTTGCACGGGTGCAAGGACAGACCAAGATGCTGAGTGGGTTGGGGGGACATACGGGGCGATGACGGAGACGAGATACCTGGACAAATCGTTCGTGGCTGTGGGCGTGAAAGACCAGGGAAAGCGGAGGGGCAAGTAGGCGTAGGTGCTCTCGTTGAGGAGGGCACTTGCGGTGAGGAAGAGCACGTAGGCCCAGCCCACAGCAGACACGGCGTTGAACGCGGCCAGGTACCACCGAACGACCATCATCATATCACCCCCAAGGATAGAACACGCAATCGGGACGACGCGAAACACGTATTACATAAGAGAGCATATGCTGAGTCATGTCGACCAAACAAGGAACAACAAGAAGGGCGTTTCTGACTAAGACTCGCGCCCCGACCTCCACCTCCATCCCGACCTCAACGCGACGACGATCGACGACGAGCACCGGGCCAAACAAGCCACAACACACGCACCCCGCTGCACCATGTTGCAGTACTCCCACCAGCAACAACAGCAGCAGCAGTCCCAGCAACAGCCCATCCAACAGCAGCCATCCGACACTCTCACCTCGCACGCCATCCCTGCCATGCGTCTGCGCGATGACCCCGTGTCCACCGCAAACCCAGCCTCGTCCCAATCCATACAGCAGCCATCTCAGCAGCAGACCACGGCCCAGTCGTCCTCTGCTCCTACTACCACACGCAACGCCCGCAAACGAAAAACACCCCCCACTCCTGCCAATCCGCCTCCTCCACAGCAGCAGCATCCTCCCCCACCGCCTCCCGGAATGCATCTGGGACAGATCCTCCCCCCTCCCCATGCGCTCATGCCGCCACCCGGTATGGCTCACCCTCCACATCCACCCATCTATCAGTATGCCCCCCCTGAGTATTCTCAACCACCTCCACCTCAGGGCGAACAGTCACCGTCCATTAACGGACCATCCGTCGATCAGTCCACTCAACAGTCTTCAAAGTCTGGTCCAGGGGGTCGCCAACTCAGTCAGAGCAAGCGCGCAGAACAGAACAGGAAGGCACAAAGAGCCTTCAGAGAAAGAAGGGATCAGTGAGTCTTGGTCTCTTCCTTTTTTTTCGTGGACTTTTCCGGTCCGAGAATGATGGCTCTCGGTTCTTCGCTTCGCCTCTGAACCGCTGTCTGACCACGTTTTCTCTAGGCATGTCAAGGCGCTAGAGTCCCGTTCGCAGTTGCTCGACGCTGCTCTTGCGTCGGCCGATGAAGCAAATCGGAGATGGGAAGAATGTCGGACGCTCGTTGACCAATTGCGCATCGAGAATGCCGCACTGCGAGCCGCCTTGAGCCAGGCTCAGGCCCAATTAGGCCAACTTGGTCAAGGCCAAATCCTTCCCACACCCCCAACCCCGACGGCTCAACAGCAACCACAACAACACCAGCCGCAGGAGGGCTCGCCGGAAGACGAAAAGAGGGAAACTCCCATGGTTGGGAGCGATGGGTAGTCATAGCTTTGTGTTTATCGCGTGTGACGCTTGTGACGCTTTTTCTTCCTTCACTTTGTTTTTCTCCCTTGACTCGCAATATTAAGCGTGTGTGCACGGCAGGAAGAAGTGACTCGCCATCCTTACCATACTTCCCATTTCTCATCCATACGACGACCCTCGTAGTCTCAAACCGCCGTGCGTTTCTGTCAATAATTTTATTTCCCTATTCTTGTCAGAAATTCCGGGTCGAACTCGTCGAGACTGAGTGAAGGCTGAGTGCGCAACGACTGGTTGGTGACGGTGAGAGGGCAACCGCTGGAATTGCTGACAAGGTCGTGGTCGGAACGTTTTATGTAACCCATAGCTTTGTCATCGTCTGCAGCAGCATGACAACGTTGGTCCAGCAATGGGCAGGAGTATGAGTCTGCACGCAGCGGTGAACCCCATCGCTCTGGCCTCAGGCGGAGGTCGTCGCTGACGCACGGACCAAGCGGGGGAAAGGGCACCTTGAGTGTCCCATGCGAGACACTGTCCGCACTCTAGAAAACATGCAACTCCTGTCTACGCGACCGTGTCCTGCGAGGCCATGACGCCGCGGTGGTTTTACGCACTCGCGCTCTTCGCCCGTTTGATACACTGACACGAGGTGGTCCGACGAGGGTTTGTGCATTATATATGTACGTATCAGCTGACGTTCTCTAAAACGCACGCTGCCATGCTTGGTCAAATCCACCTTTCCTTCTGCGTAGCACCAAAACGACCTGCTTCAAAGGCGTTCCTGCGCTCTTCGTGGACGGCGGTAAGTTTCATTCGCGTCCTGATTACCCTTAGTCTCTTCCAACCCTCCATCTTTCAAGGAACCCGATCACTACCCACGCACTCACGACCGGCTCTTCAAGTTTCAAGCTTTATGCATTCGTGCTCGTCAGGTGCCCTTGTGTGCTCCCTTACCCTCTAACGCAGGCAATCAATTCTCGACACTCTCAGCGAGAGTCAAATGTCCACCCTCTGCTGCATGGTCAGGCTGGATACAGTGTCGTGGGGTGCAATCTAACCTCATTTTCGGGTCTTTCGTCGAAAGTGGGTATTGCCATCGGCGGGGCAGACTTGTGCAGCCGTTCAAGGCCTCCCCCATCTTGAGAGTCGGAGGGTCGGTAATACATAGCACCATCTTTAAGCATACTAACATAGATATGATATAAACACCATAAGAGTCAACTACATCAGCTCGTCGAGTGTCATGTCTCCAGGACTGGGTATAATATGATCCATCAAGGTACGTTGGTTTGGGTGTGGAGTGCTGGTACAATAACCGGGTTTCAAATTCTCGGAGTTCAGATTGTGAGTCGTCAACGGTGCTCGAGCAACGCGAGTGAATTGGGAGCGAGGCTTGATTTCTGCTGGGACCAGCGATGATTTGTACAAGCCAAGCTCGTGACAAAGGTCGTCATTGCTCGCCGCAATTGCATCCCTTTCGCGGGTGCACATAACGAGTTTCTGTCAGGCTCGCGTCAGAGAAGCCCACTCGAAGTACATGTATCGCAAGGGTCAATCTTCCCACCTGTTTGGTCTCCGCCAGCTCCTTGCGGATGCGATCAACGTACACGATTCGCTGGGCCGGATTATGGTGTCCGAGAATTTCGGCATTGAATCTACTGAGCCTCTCCGCCTCTTCTTCCGCAAGGTCGTTCCTCGCCAGTAGGTCCTCCGTCTCGTCAACCAACTTGTAATATGCGTCTTGGAACCGAGCTGCATCTGCTAACTCGAAGTGCAGCCTTTGAAGGAATAAGTTAAGTGACATTTGTGCCCACTTGCAGCGGAAAGGAACTCACTGCTCGACCTCCGCGCTGAGTACTTCTTCGGCGGTTCTACTCATACCTAGTTGTGCGGAGAGTTTCTTCACTGCTTCTCGCTCTCGATTTTCTGCCTCCTTGTGCCTCGACACTTCATCTCTCAAGTGTTCCTCCAATTGGGTAACCCGCCCTTGTAACTTGTCAACTACCTGTTGGACACTTACTCGGGCTACCTGTTCCTTGGAAAGTGCTTGATTCGCCTCTGCCAATTCCGCCTGGAGTCTTTGTAGGCAAGTGTCCGCCGCCACGCGGTCGGCGAAATAACGACCAACTTCGTCCGACAAAGCCTTGTTTTCGGTACGCTTCACCTCGAGCACATACTCCAGGTCTTCGTTGCGCATGCGGTGCAGGTCGCTCGCGGTCTTGCAGTCTCGGAGGTTGATAACAAGGCTATCCAGTTTGTTCTCCAACGTGTCGGTATGGGCACCCGCAAGGACCGTGAGTAACGTGTGTGTTGAGTGCTGTTGGTTAGAATATTGCATATAGTCGCGAAGAGCTTCCACATAGAATGATGCTTCATCCTCGGTTTCCTCCAGCTGCTGCCGAAGAAATGTATTTTGCTCTTGTGTCCGACGGATGAGGTGTGCAAGCTCGGCAACTTGGCCTTCGGTATTAGCCAGTTTGCGTTCCAAGCGCAGTGTCAACATCCTGAGCCCCAAGTTCTCTGTCTTCAATGCTTTGTGGGTCTTGGCAAGCACTGTCGTAGATGCTAGATGACCATATTGCTCGGCAACGCGACTGAGGGCTACCTTGTATTGTTCGAGCTGGTTCATCAGATCTTCTTCCCGGCTCGCAGCTTTGGTATGAGTATCAGAGAGGGCCTGTCGGCTTTCCTTCCGAGTAGTCTCGAGCTGCAACAGCAGCTGCTTCGTATCGCTACGCAGCTTCATCGCTTCTTCGTCCGCCTTGTCCTTGATATCTTGAAGACAAGACTCCAGCATCTCGCGCTTCTTCTTCTCCGCCGTTACGGCCCTCTCCAATTCTGTGATCTTTCCATCTCGTTCCTTCATGTCCTCCTTCCGCTTAGACTCCACGGTCTGAAGCGCCTTTCTCACTTCGGCTACATCACCCTGCTTCCCGGTCAACTGAGTGCGCTCGTGCTCCGACATCCGAAGCTTGATCCGCATCTCTTTAAGTTCAGCCTGCCCAGCTGCACCAGCTTTGTTGAGCTCCTGCACGCGCAGATTATATGCCTCGTTCTGTCTCTTCAGCTTCTCTAAACGGTCGTTCTGTTCTACCTTGTCCTTGTTTAGTACCGTGATCTGCGACTTGTATCTGTCGAGCTCTGCTTGATGCTTGGTAAGCGTACTACTTTGAGTCCCTTGAAACGTCGGAGGAAGAGGGAAGAAACATACGCGTTTCTTTTCGTCAGTATGGATCCTTTCCAGATCATCTATCTTTCTGAGGAGAGCGGTGTATCGATCGTCGGTTTGTCTACCGGAAGCTGAGGCAGCTCGAGAAGGGGCCCTTGATTCCACGCTAGGAGCTGTGGGGAAACAGCCGTCAGCCTATTGCAGTTTCGTGATAAATCGCCGGACCTTCACCCCACCTTTCTCCGGCAAAAGCTGAGCATTCTTCGCCCCCTTCATCGCGGACACCTTGGCCATTCCCGCGTCGACCGTTCTTGTCATTAACATTGCAGCCAGTGTGGCATGAAACACAACAGTGACCAAACACAGCCAAAGAATCCCGACGCGCGACAAACAACACGTGATGAATATCAAGCTGGTATATTTTTCACAATAGCATGGCAGATACATAGTAACATCATTCAGGGTGTCGTCACGGTCATGAAGCAAGGGCATAGAGGGGGATGTACAGACGGAAAATGGACCCTTGAACAAGAAAAAAAAAGAGAAAAGAAAAGTACCGCCATCAAACGCAAATGACCCACAGAGGTATCAAGAGAGTAATAAATAAAAACGAGAACGCGGGAATGACTGCAAGGAACCTTTTGAGGAATAAAAGAAAGTTGAACGTCCAGCATTTCAAGATGGTGTTTATGATGAAAATGGGAAAGTAAGTGATGAGTGAAGGAAACAGAGCAAAAGGAGCGAGCTTTCAGCGACCCACAATACACGAAATAGGTGCGATTCTTCCTTACCACGATAATATGCTGAGCGTTCATAGGCATGGTCATAATGCTTGGTAGCACGGTAAGCATGGGACGAAGAATCAACGAAGGAAAAGTAAAACCGAGGCGATGAAAATGAGTATGGCCGTCCGTGTATGTTCTGGTTAGCACAAAGAGGGATGGACCGAACAAGGAGAGTTCCAAAATTAGGCGTCCGTTTCGACTGTGTAGATTGAGGAAGGGGAGAGGAGGGGTATGCTGCTGTATGTGCGCAAGATGGATACACAACGACAACGATGCTTGCGGAATGCGTGCTCGGGTATCAGATGAGGGCGAAGTTGAAAGTGCAGGTGGCGTTATTCTGCAGGAAGGTGCATGTACGTAATGTTGTACAGGCCCAAAAGCGTTTAAATTAAAGTCGAGACTTGGATTGAACGGGGTGCAGAGACTAGGATTATTGTGTCCGGTCAAAGAGTCCAGATAGAGGTGATGCGTTTGGTATTGGCCTGTAACGAAGACAGGAGCACATGTGCATACAAGACCGTAAGAGTTCGTCTTCAAGAGCGTGCAACCTGCTGGGCCTACGTCCCAGCTCCCTCCCCAATGTACCAACACGCCCGACCGACTGCCTAGAGCCCGCCGTCGAGCACGCCGCGCACATCCGGGACCTCGCCGAGGTCCGCAAGAAATGGGCATAAATCCGTAAGTTCCGTATCGTGAGGGTCGTTAAACCATGAGGAGACGGGCACTGCGTTGTTCGGATGGAAAATATATGACGCTGGGGAATTATCGATAATGATGGTATCGGCAATTGGGCGACCGAGTTGCGAAAGATCCTGGGGGAGTTTAATATTGATTACCTGACCGCAGCTGTGCTGATCACTCGCCTTGACATAATTCCCTTTGTGGTTGTAGCAACTTTCTCGGAATAATCGGTGAGACACGACACGATGGATATCTAGTTTGTCCAACACCGGGTCCGCATACTGCCAGTCAAACCCTTCAACGTCGGCTTTGAGCAGACGATTTGACAAACACTCACCTTGCTTAAACTTGCGGTGAAAACGACGACCTCATAGATTTCACCCATTCTCTTCAGGAAATTGTCCACGCCTGGACGCTTGATGACGTACACGTTATGCCAGTGGTATTCAATTTCTACTGGCACGACGTAATCCGCATGCTGTATAGACTGCAGAGAACGTCAGGAATTCAACGACGGTAGAACGATGTCATCATACCTTGAAGCTGCTGTGGACGAGAGTTTCATCCAAGTCGAGCACGAGACATTTACGTCCCACGTGCTGGGGTGCAATTGGGGGTAACAACGGCCGCGGGCTACCGTCCTAGAGACGTAAAGATCAGTGAGGGTTCTTCTCGAGTTACCGGATTACTCACCGGCCCGATGGGTATGCCAGCACCACCGTTCATGATAAGGGCGTCCTCATCGTCCTCCTCCATTGGGTCTCCTTCGTCGACTTCCTCCGCGTGACCTTCTTCGTCGGTGAAACTAGCGTCGGAATCGGTTGTCGTCGAATGGGTGTTATCACCTGCATGCGCATGGGAGCTGCCGGACGTTGGTTGCGATACATCTGAGTTGGGGACAGGTGGAGGGGAGAAGATGTCTGCTGCCGGAGTTGGAGGTTGGGTAGCGCCACTGGACTCAGAGGGAGGTAGAACGGCCTTGGGTGGTGTTGGTGGTGTTGGCAACTCGTCAGTGTCCGGAACGGTCGTCAGTGGAGCAGAGCCTGAGGTTGGCTGTGAGGGTGAAAGAGCGAGGGTTTCCCGCTCCTTCTCGTTCTGCTCTTCTTCGACGAGTTGTTGTTTTTCGTTTGTGCCGACGGGTTCAGCAGGTTTAGGCGCGCTATTCACGCGCTCAGTATTAGCACGAGATGTATTGAGAGGATCGATTTCGACGGCATGAGCACGGGCGTTTGTAGCGACGCAGGGGACTAGCTTGCGGACCAGCCTGGATATGAAGGATTCCTTCTTGGCGGGTGAGCCACTCGTGGACTTGTTCTCTCCGTTGGAGAGCGCACGTACAGGAGGGCTTTTATCCAGCGTAGAGTCGGCAGGAGTTGCAACTTTAGCACGGTTTGACTTTGGCTTGCGGGAAAATCTGCGAGCGGTGCTGGTGGTCGTGTTGGATAGAGAGACGTTTGGTTGGGTGTTAGTGGTTGCTGCGAGCGAGCTCTTGTCCTTGTCGGCGGCCTTTGCACTGTCGCGCTCGTCTGGAGAGACGACGGTATGGGACCCGCTCGGGTTAGCGTCCTTGTCGGCTTCCGACGACGACGGGGTGGACTGCTCGTGCGCCTGCGCACTAGGTGGACTGCTAGGAACACCGTTTTCGTTTGGAGGGGGATGGGTCCCGCTCTGTGGGTGTTTGTCGACGACTTGGGGTGGGGACTGGGTCGCCATGGGTGGTGGTATTGGGGTATTATTGTGTGGAAGGGGGCGGAGGAGGGTATGGGTGGGAGGGAGGAGGGACAGGACGAAAACGCCAGCCACACACGCAACAACAACACGCGGGTCCAACGCACAACACGAGTATTTACTATTCACACGCGCGGGGGTACAGACGAGTCGTTCTACCGATACACTGCTTTTATTCATTGCTGCTCCTCACCAAAGCCACCCTCGAACAGAAAATTAGCTGCAAGCTCCTCGTTCTTGTCGCATGCAAAGTAAGCCTCGATGACGGCCTGCCGTGAAAAACCCAGCGCCTCCAGCTAATCGAAAACGAGTCATCCTCTGAGCTTCCCAAGTATGGAGTGCACTTACCCGTTCGATGGCCGCCCGCTCTTCTGGTGTGATTTGGACCACATGCGTACCAGGGGGAAAGCCTTCACCTCCCTCATTACCCGCACCACCGAGTTCGTCGTCCACATCACCAAGAAGTTGAAAGAGTGCCTCGGGGTTCGATGCCAGCATTTCCCGTAACTGAGGGTTGGAGGCCGCAAGCTGCTGAATCAGCGGCTGCAGCAGCGCAGGATTCTGTGCAAGAACCTCGCGCAGCTGGGCCATCTGGGGCTGATCTCTCAGAGCACCCAGGTCTGTACCACCCGAGCGAGCACCACCTCCGGGCTGTTGCTGCTGAGCAAGCTACAAAAAGGGTGAGAGGGACATACCATAAGCGTACACATTCATAACACACCTGAAAGAGGTTTTGCGGCTGATTGGCGGCCAGTGCTGGTGTCTGGCCAGTAGCCGGTGGAGGTGGAGCCGCACCTGGTGTTGGCGCTGGTGCTTGAGCTTGTCGGGGCTGCGGTGTAGGTGCCTGTGCCTCTGCTTCCAGATGAGCCGGTATACCCTACGTTCCATTCAATCGGGTCAGAGAATGCGCTTCCCACAGTACACACTCCTTACCGTCGTCAGGTATTCGATCGCGCGATCGGGATTATTGTAACTTGCCCGCAACGCGCGCAGAACCTGGTCGCGCGGGAAGCCCATTTCTATCATGTTGTCTATAGTCACCTGGAGGGCGTCGCCGGTCAAGAACGACTCGGCTTGTTGCAGCGAGGCAGGGGACGTTGACGCTAGAGCTGGAACTGGAGCTGGGGCAGGATTCGGAACGGGTGGCGGGGCCGCGGGCGTTGGGGCAGAGGCAGGGGCTGCCACAGCTGCAGGCGGGGTGGGTGCCGAAGTTGCCGCTGCAGCTGACGTGGCTGCGGGGGTCGAAGGCGAGGCTGAAAAATTTGGCTTGGGCTGGCATAGGGGTGGAGGTTGGGCTCTGCCTCACGGAACAGAGGGGTGGGTCGTAATCACCTTAGACACCATAAGAACCAAGAAATCCTTCTCCTTGATCTCGCACGATGCGATGGTCTTGTCATCCGTGAGGACCTTGCCTATACAATGACCAGATTAGATGTCCCCGACGATGCAATGACAGACACGCGCGTACCAGAGTAAATGATCTTCTGAGAGTTTACGTCGTGGCCATGCGCGTCCCGGATCTTCTCCTTCAGGTTGCCAATCGTCTCAGTCTCTTCCGCATCGATCTGCATGATACATTGGTATACAGAACTAGATTTAAATGTGCGTACGTACATGGAACACCTTTTGCTGAAGTGTCTTGATTGTGACCCTCATCGTCGTCGTGCGTCGTCGGTGCAGAGGGGGAGCAGCGATTCAAATCATCATATCGAGACTATAGGGTGGTTATATAATACGGGGTTCCTGGGGTCTCGCCCTGCCTGCACGCTGCAACGCCATCGCGGCTTGACTCTGGCATGGAACGTGAAACGGGCGACGGTTATCTTCGCAGAGTTGCAGCGTTCATCAGAGCCAATGACAAGGGCCTGGCAGAGGCTGGCTATGCCCGTCGGCGTCGCCCACAGCGAAGACACAGTGCGGCGGGCCACTCGCTCAACCCAGTCGGGTGGTTCTCCGGCGGTGGTTCCCCATCGTCACCCCCTAGGCCCGTCGTATTCACCGTGGACACTCACCGTCTCTTCTACATCTTGATGCGTCTCGAAGCAATCGGCCTCGATGTCGGCTCGCTGGATGTCACAGTGGACAACCCCTCCAAACCAATGCACTACACTCACATCGACCCCAGCCTCGCGTCAGACAAGTCCGAGACGCTCTCGCTGACGTCATTGCGTTCTTCTCTGTCTACAGTCTCAGGTCTGTCCCTCGGCGTCGGTTGGTGGTCAAAGGCCGAGCCACAGAGTGTCGACTCGGAGCTCAAGTACATATACAGCAGCTTCACAAAGCTACCCGCATTGTCCATCAGGGCCCCCGGCCCCAAGGTCATCCAAGAACTCGCCGACGACCCGCCATGTCACAACGCCCTCCCACTCGATGCGTTCAAGAACCTTCAGACCCTTGAGTGTATCGACATCGATCCCCGGACACTGCTGGGCTGGGACAGACTCGCAGATGGTTTGTGCAGTTTGACAATCAAGCGTAGCGGCGTGGAGGACGTGACGGACGTTTTCGTCGGTGCCGTCCTCGACGATCAAGCGCGCAGAGATGGTACGTCAAAGGACGACAGGAAAAGACAGATACCACGCAGACAACGTTCCTTCCCAAGTACCCCGTTACCTCCATCCGTACCCGAAGAAGGCTCGCCCGTCACAGACTGCTCCCTACTGCCCTCTCCAGGGTCCGCTTTGAACCCGTACAAATGGAGTCTATTGAGATACCTTTCGCTTGCAGACAACGCCCTGACGTTCTTACCAACCGAACCACTACCTTACCTCGTCTCCCTTATCCACCTTGACCTGTCGTCTAATCTTTTTGTTTCCATCCCCCACGGACTCTCCGTCCTGCACAACCTCGTCTCTCTCAACCTCGCCGACAACATGATCGATTCCGTACTCGGTATTTATACTAAACTCGGTCAGGTGCTACATATCAACTTGGCTGGGAACCGCCTCGAGTCTATTTGTGGCCTGGAGCGGTTGATGGGGCTAGAGAGAGTTGACCTCCGATTCAACCAAATCGACGAAAGTGCAGAAATAGGCAGACTCACGACGTTACCAAACATTGCCGAGGTGTGGATCGAAGGAAATCCATTGACAGAGATAGAGGACAATTATCGCATCACATGCTTTAACCTTTTCCACCAAGAGGGAAAGTTCATTGTTCTTGACGGCAGTTCACCTTCTCTTATGGAGAAAATGCACCTCGCACCGCTGCCACCTGTACAGGTGCCCCCCACCAGGACGGTGGTAGCATCGCCGTCATTGATGGTCCCTATTGAAGGTACATCTAAGCCTCCAACCGCTTCAGATGCACTTGACGTTGGGTTGCCTTCAAGAAGAGCGTCGTCTGTTCCGGGCGGAGGCGGGAAAGACAGGCATAGGAAGCGCAAAGCGAAACGTATAGTTGACTTGGATGGCCAGCTGCTTTCCAGCGAGGCCCGGTCGGCCACGCTACCTCGCATTCCTAGTCCGCTTTCGTATCGGCCTCCATTATCCGATTTAGAACCTCTGGACACGACACAGGATCAAATGAGAGAAGGACAAGTTTATCGCGCGCATATTGAAGCGTTACGGTCAGATATGGGAGAGGGATGGCTGAAAGTGTTTAGCCAGAGTCATGTCTCGTCGCCTGCTGCCAGTTGATTTGGTGTACCACACGAGGTCTAATGCTACATCTAGTGCTTATTATACCCCAGAGGTGCGAGTTTTTGTACTGTACGATATGCCCGGTAATTAAGATCATGGCAAGCGGGAGTGGTCGGGGTCCGTGGCTGGTGGTGCTTGCCTTTTTGGGTGTGGACCGCTAGTTTCGCTCCTCTGCTCTTTTTCTTACAGTCAAGTCCAACCGTTTTGCTCGTGGCATTAAACAGCCTTTGTCGTTCTTTACCTTTGAAACATTCATATTCACAATGGGAGCTAACTTGTCAAAGGCTTTGGGTCCGTTTCTGCGACGCCTTCGGTCGGGTTCCACGCACTGACTACTCTCCTAGGCAAGCTCTTCGGCAACAAGGAAATGAGGTTGTTAATGCTTGGTCTTGACGCCGCTGGGAAAACAAGTAGGTTCCTCCTCAAGACCCCAGACGTGGTCTGAAACTGTCTGCCAGCCATTCTATACAAGCTCAAGTTGAACCAATCTGTTACCACTATCCCTACCGGTCAGTCTCCAGCGCCAATGCAGGAGTTCCCTTGTAACGATTACAAATACAGTTGGTTTCAATGTCGAGACTGTCACCTACAAGAATGTCAAGTTCAACGTTTGGGATGTTGGAGGACAGGACAAGATCAGGCCACTGTGGAGACATTACTATACCGGCACTCAGGGCCTTGTCTTTGTGGTTGACAGCCAGGACAGGGACAGGATCGACGAAGCGAAGCAAGAACTACATCGTATATTGAGTGACAGAGAGATGAAGGAGTGTCTGTTGCTGGTCTTTGCGAACAAGCAGGATCTTCCTGGAGGTGAGCTGTACGGCATTCTTCTCTGACGCTGCAAATCTAATGCGCATGATGCAGCCATGTCTCCTGCAGAAGTCACGGAAAAACTTGGTTTACATCGCATGCGCGACCGCTCATGGTACGTGCACCCAAGGTACGCCGCACGGTCCGAACCACCGTCAGCCATGTGGCTTATCACATCTGTAGTTGTGCAACGACAGGCGAGGGCCTTTTTGAGGGCCTTCAATGGTTGAATCAGAACGTGAAGAAGCGACAGCCATGAACCCACTGCACGAACGCATCTTCTCGTGATACCATGAACTCCCCACCATCTACCACAGTAGACCTTATCTCGTCGATACCCACGTTATGCTATCTCCCCTCATGGCCTGCACGACCCTCGCACGTATGACAATCTATCTCCCATGTTCAGTATTGTCTTGCGCTATCTACTTCTTTTCCATCGCCTTTTCAGAACGAACGTGCTCAAAAATACGAGCGCACGAGGACTTTTGGTTCGCGATTCGTTTTCCTATTGGTTTTTCTTAGCTTTACATACATTAATCGGAAGAGTTGTGCTCCCCCACGCGAACGACGATAGCTTGTCCATGTTGGCTTTCCCTAGTACACGTCTTTGCTTGCTTACATACTAGTCTCGACACAATGATAATGAGGTGTGAATGTCGTGCTCGGCGGTCGGCCGACTATATTTATGCGTTGGCAACCCTTCCACAATACATTCTACATGCTCTGTTCAGCTCTGCGACGTAGTCTGGCTCAGCCTGCTAGGCGTTTCACAACGAGAGCGGTCGAGGGCTTCGCGGGCTCTATCGGCAACACGCCTCTGGTAAAACATCACTTTCGACGTCGATGCTACAATTCATAACCTCATTAATCACTCTAGATCTACCTAAAGGCTCTGTCGGAACAAACAGGGTCCAGCATATTCGGAAAAGCCGAGTTCCAAAATCCCGGTGGAAGTATCAAGGATCGTGCCGCCATTGGCATCGTGCTTGATGCCGAAAAGAAGGGTCTGTCAGTGAGCGATCCGTATGTGGAAAAGATAGCTTCGCTCATGTGCGGCCCCCTTCAGCATAAAACCTGGCGGAACTATCGTGGAGGGTACCGCTGGCAATACTGGCATTGGATTGGCTCACGTCTGCAGATCCAAGGGTTACAGATGCGTGATTTTCATGCCCGACACTCAGGTGAAATGCGTTCGGTTGTTTCTGTGCAGAGCATTGTTATTGATGTGACCGACGATGAGACGTTAGAGCCAAGAGAAGATCGACCTCCTGCGCATGCTTGGGGCGGGGGTTTATCCTGTACCTGCAGTGCCGTATGAGAACCCAAAGAACTACAACCACCAGGCGAAAGAGTATGCGCAGAAACTGGATAATGCAATTTGGACAGACCAATTCGACAACACGGCAAATACATATGCTCATTATATCACGACTGGTCCAGAAATATGGGAACAGACGGAAGGAAAGGTCGATGGTTTCATCTGCTCGACCGGTACTGGTGGTACTCTGGCCGGCGTCGGCAAGTGTCTGAAGGAGAAAAGCAATGGCAAGTCACAGATATGGCTGGCTGACCCTCCAGGCAGCGTTCTATATACGTACATTTCCAGTGGTGGGAAGCTTGTCGAGCGAACGGGGAGCTCAATCACGGAAGGTTGGTTCCATCGAACCAAGGAGGCGTTATAAAGCTTGCTAACTGGAGAGTCAGGTATTGGTCAAGGGCGTGTCACCGCGAACTTGGGAACCTTCATCAATGAATTGGACGGTGCTCTTCATGTGCCAGACGAGCAGTCGATAGCGATGTTGTACCAACTGTTGGACACGGAAGGATTGTATGTCGGCGCGAGTACGGCGCTAAACGTGGTGGCCGCTGTCGAGCTTGCACGGAAACTTGGAAAGGGTAAGGAATCGCATCGGATTGTGCCAAAGAAGCTTGACTGAATCCTTACATTCCAAAGGATCCCGTGTGGTCACTGTCCTTTGTGATGGTGCATACCGCTATCAGAGCCGGTTGTTTTCAAAGAAGTGGTTGCAGTCAAAGGGACTGTTTGATGCTGTACCGGAACATCTGAGGAAGTACACTGTGTTGGATTAGATTGCGTCGATGTGCATAGGCCAGCTATCCCTGTACTAGTACCGAACACTGTACACTTGTCACGGCCCTGATAGACGCGTGACCTAGCGTGCTCCGTGACATCATTACGTGCCGTTCCGTTATCAACGAAGGCCACAGGCCAGCACGCCGGTGGTCATGGCAGACTCCATTCCGGGCCCGTGGATCTGCGACTACCTCATCGAAGTTGCAGAACGGCACGGAGAGCAGCTTTATAACGTTCCCTTTTGCAACAAGAGGAAGAAAGTTCAATTGACAGAGGTGTGTTCTCAGCCCGGCGATTCAATGCACAACTCAGCCGTAGTGCCTCAGCTTTTGACGTTTCACAAGAATAGCTATGTCTGGGCATGGATTTCTGACAAGGTCCATCGCATTGCTGTTCGAATATCTAGAGAAGGCGTCGAGGATTACGAAGCGTACGTACGCCCTTGGTCGTGATGCGTGAGTGCACGAGTCCAACTGAGTCTGTAGTCGACACGGTCGCAAGGTCATCGACTGCCGTTTTGCCGTCGTGTTTATCCGAGACTTTCGGCCTATTTTTGCCCCTCGTCCTGTTGGCGCCAACCAGAAAGGCAACACACCAATCTCACATATCGCCCTAGAAGTCGGGTGTGTAAACTTTGTAGGGATCGGAAGTCATGTGTTCTGCGACCCGAAAGACGTGGAGTCGAACGCGTCTGTGAAGGAGTGGGTCTTGGGTCTTCGTGAGGACGGTGGTGGCGGGCAAGTCACATATGCTTACAGGTGGAAGTTTCGCTTGACCGAAATTCCCTTGCAGAAACATACTCAAGCTGAGAAAGCAAGAACAGAAGGTACCCGCGAAGATGCAAGTCTCACCTTCACGACGATCGTCGCCAACTTCATACGAGCCACCGGGTGTTCAGGCAGGCGAAGAGGCCGTTCCAAAGCCAGTGATGGGTGATGTAAATCCAAAACCTTTGCGGTCCAGGCCAATCGATCTCAGAAGAGAACACTCAAGACGATGGCGCGTGCGTTAGGAGGTCTCATCCTGAGGTGACACTTATTAACACCACATTTAGGCGTACGAAGTTGACCGATGGAAGTTTGCCTGTAAACCAACACAACAAGAAGCAGCAGCGAGTATGTGGTGTTCACCGGGTTATCGCGTTGTTTACTATTTTCAACACCACCCGTGCAGACCGAGAAGCAGAACCAATTGTTGTAACTACAGATCCCGCGCAAGGTGGGATGATCCACTTGCACACGCATATCAACTGACTTTCCTCACAGTGCTTGCTTCCGTCACGACGCGTATATCTCGAACACCCTTACCGGAATCACCAAAGGCGTTGGTTCCCCAAGGTACTCCAAGTGCATGGTCACCATCTCAGCGCGCAAGCACCGTGCAACAGGTGGAATCGTGGACTTCGCCACCTCGCGTTACGACTACGGACACTTACACCGCTGAAGTTCACAGTGACTTAGAGATAGAGAAGCCCACTGAAGAAACTATTGAACTTTCTCGTAGTTTGCGATCCTACTCTCCTCGGCCTCCTACTCCCGCCCAACGCAGGGGAAGGGTTTCACCCATCTTTCAATCTCCGTCTTCTCCATTGCTACCAAGCAGCGCCTTTCCCTTGCCTTCATTTCCCACCAATCTGCGCAAGAAAGTGAAACGCAAGGTCCCACCTCCGGAGGTGCTTCCCACGCGAGATCCCAATCATTCTGGACCGACTCAGATTTTAGTACCAAATTCTGACCCCACTACATCAACAACATCTCAGCCACTTTCTCAGGCTTCACAGTCACACACAATGTCTCAAACGTATTCGCAGTCTCAGTCACATGTACCTCCTTTCCCTTCGTCGCTTTCTAACGAATTCAAGCCTGGAGAGACGTCTACGCCGAGAACCGTGGGTGGGACTAGCCATATAGACTTGTCCGAACAGGCGTTAGGGATAACCTCAGAGTTAATTTCTAGTCAGTTTGAGACTGGGAACGAGCAAGCTCTGGAGTCTGCAGACGAGTCGAACACTTCACGCAAAGCCAAAGCGTTGGTTGTCGAAGGCAACCAAGTTCATGAACTTAATGGCCAACTGCCTCCGGGCTCCTCGCTTGTTTCGTCACTATTCTCACCAATGAAATCAGAACGACGATTTGAAACGGAGGAAGAGCCTTGCGAACGGAAAGTTGATGTTCGCCCGCCGATAGGTCAATCCCCTGCCGCAGGGGAGGAAGAGCAACATAACTCTGCCTACGGTGGTGGGGAACTTTCCGAAGATGACTTGGAAACACACGTTGTACTTTGTCAAGACTTGTTCTCCACTTCGTCTACGGTCGAAACTACGGCCTCCAATGGTGGTGGTAGCGTTTCAGCCGGATCACCATCGCCCCATTCCATGCATTCCCTCTTTTCTGCCTCTCCTATTCCTGGAAGTAGAGGCCGGTCACCAACCCCTGAGTCTACGGACATGTCTCTGAATCTTCTACCAGCTCCTGATATTGTCGTACCACCCCATGACCCTGAAATTTGGAAACACCCCAGTTTCTTGCGCTCGAGGACGGTGGGAGAGGAAGAGATCTCAACAGCGAGAGTGCAGAGGAAGCACAGGCTCTCTGAACAGTCTATGCCTCCACAAAAGAGGATGAAGATGAACACAAGCTCCAATTCCGAGGTGTCAGCACCTCTGCGGCCTTCTGTTGTTAAGGTTAGATCTCGGTCGCCACGTCAATCCGAGAAGACGATGGAGGATACGAGAGACCCCGGCGAAGGACGGGAGCAGCGAAGCATAAGGAAATCTACTGATGAGGACAGAAGTATTGGTCTCCCTTCCCAAGATCCCACTATGCAGCCGCTGGGTTCCCAGCGTGAAGGGAGTACCAACATGCCCCGGTTAGACGGGCTGACGGTGGATTTGATGAGCATGTTCCATGATTCGGCACTTTCGCACTTTCGAACGACGTGGGGCGAGTTGCAAGGTATACTATTGAGGACAGGGCGGGTTAGGACGCTTGGGGAAGAGGTGTTGCGAGATGGCAACGTTTTCCTCAATAAGGATTGACTCATGTACATGTCGACCGATGAGGTTGTCGATTGTCCTAGCCTGGTATTCTGCGTCGCTATCTCCTGGCAGTTGCACTGTGCTCTTGGCTGGTTCTAACCATCTTCGAATTTGCTTGACTGCAAGGGCTACTACGATGGCTAATGTAGGTTGCACCAAACCTTCACAGCGCTGTAAAGATTTTCCGGCACTGGTTTTACGTGCCTTGGGAGAAACTTTCAGATGCACGTGACCGCGACGCGATGCGCAAAAGTCCATTTGGCTATCCAAGTTCGAATGTAAACGTAACCAACGACTAGCAAACAGCTGGATCGGCTTTTCAAGGCAATGGTACAAAGAAAGCCCGTACCCAATGGACAAGATTACGCATACCACCATCATCGAATGGATGAAGAACCGAATTATAATGAGCAACAGTCCGCCTTCATAAGCTCTCATCCAGAACCGTGAGTGTAGCAATGAGACATGCACTTTGCACTGCGCGGTGCTGAACCCTTTTTCTTTCTAGTTCCCAGTCTGGTTCTTTGTATGGACATACCAGTCAGGGTGCCGTCCAAGTATACTCCCAGAGCCCGTCCGATGCGGCGCATATGTATGATGAACACACCAAGTGCCTGTATAGTTTCCTGACGAGGCTTATAGGGAACACGATCCAAGTTCGATGTACGAGGAACCAAGGCCACCTCTAGAACCATACCAACCTGGGCAGCCTCTCCAAACGATTGTGACGGGAGAGACGCTCGAACTTGGCGACTACGCGCCCTCGTCAACGGCTCATGATCACGACCCATTTTCCGACTCATATCGTTTGTCACAACACTCCCAGACTCAGTTGCAGTACAACCAATACCCGTCCGATCACTCGTTCCACCAGCACCCGTCTAGTGGGTCACACGAAAGACTTTTGGACATGCCCTTTGGTTCAGCTCAAACGTCGAGTCTGCAATATCCTCGAGGGACTCCCCAGACGCCAATCAGTGGCCCAATGGACCATTTCAGACATGATACAGAAGCTTATGCTTCCGGTAACTATACTCGCGCTACCCGCCATACTCCGCGGTCCCGCTCACCGACACCGTTCGGGGATGACGAGGACTACAAGTTGGACGGGGATACCGTCCTGCACTACACCGGCCATTCCAGACACAGTGACCAATTCTACGATTCTGAAAAGCTTCACGACGACCTCGATGACGAGTACGATATCTCGCAGTACGCCGATAATCCGGATGAGGACGATTACAGAGGAGCTTCGGAGAAAACACCGCCAATAATGGAGCCAGAAACCCCTGTCGAAACGCGTCACTTCGGGCCTGCCCCGATCGGTCGCATTCGCAGACGGCTAAAGAAAAAAAGAGTCCAGCTCACAAATGGCAACCTTGTCGTGGACCTCAGCGTCCCTCCAAAACTCGTTCTTCCCTATCGTGGAGAACCGGAAATGGTTCAAACGCGGTACTCAGCGGTCACTTGTGACCCTGACGATTTTGAAAAAGAAAAGTTCTTTTTGCGACAAAACGAAAGTGGTCGGACTACCGAACTATTTATCGTCATCACAATGTATAATGTAAGTGTACGGCCGTCACTCCGCTGCAATTCGTGACCAAAGGATGTAGGAAGACGAGGTGTTATTTTGCAGGACAATGTATGGAGTGATGCGCAACATTGCACACCTCTGTTCACGCAAGCACTCCCAAACGTGGGGCCCTGACGCGTGGAAGAAGGTTTGAGCATTCTTGAACACACTCGAGAGCTGAAGAGGCGACCGTCGCATGCAGGTTGTGGTCTGCATAGTGGCCGATGGACGCAAGAAGATTCACCCTCGAGTACTAGATTGTTTGACTGTTCTTGGCGTGTATCAACCTGGAGATCACATGAAGAATATGGTCAATGGCAAGGAAGTAACGGCGCACCTCTTCGAGTACACGACTTCTTTTGCGTTGGATCCCAACATTCAGTTCAGGTACCCGGACAAGGGCATTGTCCCTACGCAAATAATTTTTTGCATGAAGGAGAAGAACCAGAAGAAGATTAATAGTCATCGGTGGTTCTTTAACGCCTTTGCACCCATGTTGCAGGTTAGTTTTTTGGGACATGTGAAAGACGCACTACTTAATGTTTTTGTGGTAGCCGAACGTCTGTGTGCTACTTGATGTCGGTACGCGTCCTGGGAACAATAGCATATATAAATTATGGAAGACATTTGACGTCAACTCGAATGTCGGAGGCGCTTGCGGCGAAATTGCCGTATACAAGGGAAAGAACTGGAAAAATCTTCTGAATCCGTTGGGTAGGCGATCATCCCCTCACCGTTTTCCATCTTTGAATCATGCGCGCGCAAGTTGCTGCTCAGAATTTCGAGTACAAACTTAGTAACATACTCGACAAGCCTACAGAGAGCATGTTTGGGTATATAAGTGTACTGGTGAGCCTTCCTCCCTTACTACAAAAGTAGGACAGTATTGATTTTTGCTTAGCCCGGAGCATTCTCTGCATACAGGTATGTATCTGATGTTTGTAGTTGACATCTCTGCATCTTATGCCTCCAGGTGGATAGCGCTGCAAAATGGTAGAAATGGACAAGGGCCGTTGGCTTCCTACTTTAAAGGCGAAGTACTTCATGGCGGCGATACAGACATTTTCACGTCGAACATGTGTAAGTTCCCTCTTAAATGAGACATACTCTTCTGACAGCAAACCTAGATCTCGCCGAAGATGTGGGTATTTGTGAAGTGTTCGGTATTCTAGCATTACGTTGACGGTAAATATCAGCGCATACTATGCTTTGAACTGATAGCAAAGGCAAACTCTAACTGGTATAATTTAGCTCAAGTCGTGACCTTCGTGCACCTTTAACTGCTTGTTTCTTAGGGTCCTCAGATATGTGAAGGGAGCTATCGGTGAAACCGATGTCCCCGAGTCGCTTCCCGAATTTATTTCCCAGCGTCGTCGATGGCTTAATGGCTCGTTCTTTGCTGCAGTTTATGCTATCGCACATACCGGGCAAATCCTGCGTTCAGGGCATAGTACATCTAGAAAAGTCACGTTGATGATCGAAGCGGTTTATAACCTCATAAATCTGGTATTTTCCTGGTTTGCAATTGTGAGTCTGCACGTTTCTTGCTCGTCACTCGTTCATAACAAGCGTCTAGGGCAATTTTTACCTGTTCTTTGTGAGTTTCGATTCCATTGTTATATAGCAGGTCTTGAGGAGTGCTTCGTAGGTAATCCTAAGTTCTTCATTGGAGGACCCGTCATTCGGAATGCCGTCAATACGGTATTTTAATGCCCTTGTGCAGGTAGGCTCTGAATCACACTTCTCGAACATTGACGAACAAAACGCACTCCACAGTATTTCTTAGCCTCCATCATCATTGCTTGTTTTTTGATGTCCATGGGGAATAAGCCTAAAGCGTAAGGATGTACAAGGATACCGTCCTTCAACAAACTCACTTGCCCGAGGCAGTGCCCACCGAAAGTATAAACTTGCCTCGGTCTTTTTAGGAGTGCTTATGATATACATAATGGTCGCTTCCGTGTTTTGCGGAATTGCGGCAGCCTCGCAGGTGGGAGGTCCCTTGGTGCTTTTAAGTGTTGCCATCACGTACGGAGGTGTGTAACGTTATCGGCTCCTTCCCTTGAGACTCAGCTCGTTCTCTGTAGTCTATGTGACCAGTAGCCTTCTTGCATTCGACCCCTGGCATATTCTAACAAGCTTTTTACCCTACTTACTGGTGACACCAACATACCTTTGCATACTAAGCGTGTAGGCACCACTCTACCTGTCTCCTGAATTCATAAACTAACCTTAAGGAATGAGCTATGCATTCTCGAACCTCCACGACGTCTGTGCCCAGTCGTTATGATCAATTTACATTTGACTGACAACTCTGGTAGATTTCATGGGGTACCAAACAAGACATAGTCCCTGACAAGGACCTCGGCACTGCGGTGCAGGACTCTCATTCTCAAGTCGACATCGAGATGCTCGCGGAAGCGGCGGATGCGAATGGGATATACGAGGACGCGCTGGAGGGCTTGCGCGCCTCCAAATTTGCTAACGGCGGTGCCCTCAAAGGACCTGGTGCGAAGGGCGGTAAAGCAGGGAGCAGCGAGAGTAAAAGAATCCGCCCCGAGCGGAAGGTGATGAATGAACGCGAAAGGGAGATGGCGGCCATGGACTACTACGCTGACGTGCGGACAAATGTATTGCTGGCGTGGGTTCTGTCGAATGTGTGTGCATGCTTTCTTTCTACCTCAGCCTCTAATGCCAGGTACCAGGGTGTTCTTCTCCTACTCATCCTCTCGGAATCATCTCCTTCAAGCACGTTTGACCCCGAAGCAGGTGTATCTCGCACCAAGGGTTATCTCATGTTTATACTGGCCTTTGCAGCTATTACCAATAGTGTGGTGAGTCCCACCCACCCTTCCATTGCTTCGGGAGGCGATCTGCTTTCAAGTGAGCTTTGTTGACTCGTGAAAATCTAGCGCTTCGCAGGGTCGACGTTGTATTTGCTGATGCGCGTGTTCACGGCATGACTATGTAAGTACAGCCGTTACGCGTGTTCTGTCTCGTTAGGTGCAACGTGCGAATGAAACTATGAAATACCAGTGCTGACGTGGTGCTTAATTTCGATAGAGACAGACCGGGGGACCGAATGACCGAAAAGGAAATCACCCTCGGGCATGATCATCGTAGGGAGAGAAACCGATTAATTCTAGCCAGTTTGATGAACCGACATATCGTAGAGCGGAGGTGAAAGAAGACTTCTTTAAGATAGACTATCACATCTTCGACATATTAAAATCGTTGGCTACGTCTGAAAGGTTGTTTCGGGACAGCTGAAAGACGGTTCCACCCACGGGGAACACTGTGCATGCCAACCTCCATCCAATTGGTTGGTGGCAACTGGGGCTACATATTTCGAACGTTAGCCTCGGACGCTTGATACGCAATCTGCAATATTATTGCCAACTCTTTCTGTGTGGCGACGAAACCGGACTTGGATTGATTACGCTATCAGTGAGTAAGCATTGCCGTGTATAGATGCTTTGGATACCGATCGTATGGTGATGCTGATGCCAGGTGCTCCATGATTGTCCCTGTGAAGGTGTGAACGCCATGCTTTTATGCGTACTGCTTGCAGACGAGCAGTCTGATATGGTGTTACATAGAAAGTAGTGTTTGAACCTTGTCCAATGATATTATGGTTACCCGACTTGGAAGGAGACTGGGCATGGTCTCGTACAGGTACACGAAAACGACCTGCTAGGACCGCCCATGCTGCACCTCTCCGCTCACTCCACTACTCTCGCGGACCATGTCAAGCGCAGTAGATGGACTGGTAACCGTTCCCTCGGTAGTTCACGCTGAAGATGTCCAAGACGTGCCAGATATTGTGGAGTATAGACTCTATAAGCAACGATTCTCGGGACTGTTAGGCCTCGTCTGTCTCATTTATTGGTCTCAGTTTTCTACCTGGCTCAACTGCATCCAGACGTTTTTCTATCAGATTATACTCGGAATCGTCACCGGGATGCAGTGGTCGTGGTTCGGACCAATTGCAACCAACAGTGAGCCCCATTGGAATCACTTCCCTTTCGCAAACTGACGTCGTCTTCTCCAGCTGCTGATGAATTTGGTATCTCATTGAACCAGGTTAATTGGCTCGGAAACATCACATTCTGCATATTCGTTCCTGCTTCATTCCTGGTGCCTGTCATTTCCTCCCGCTATGGTATACGGCGATGTGTGCGCACTTTCCTTTTGGTCGGTTTATGTCGTCGCCTCATTTTTTATTATTATCTTCCAGTCGGAAATGGGAGGATTAATGTTACTAATCTCTGCTTGGGTCCGATATGCAGGCACAATCCGTTCATCATCTCCACAATCTGCATTTGTTCTACTCTTCTTCGGTCAGGTTGGTCTCCTCTGTCCGACACCCCCTCATACTCTGAGCTCCTTCATCATAGCTCTTCGGCGCCATCTCGCAACCGGTGTTCCAAGTACTAGCGCCAATGTTTTCGGAGAGATGGTTCGATCTCAGAGGTCGAACGACCGCAACGATGGCCGTCGTTATTGGTAAGTCGGGTTCACCATTTCCCATGGCCCAACTCACATCCCGGTGCCTAGCCAACCCAATTGGGTCGGCACTCGGCCAACTTCTCTCCCCCCTCATGAGCACTCCCCGGCAATCGGTCAGCTAGTTGCTGATTCAGAGTATTGCTTGGCTACTCATCGTCTTGATTGAGATAGATTCTTGTACTGGGGATTATATCTACTGCAGCGCTTCCAGCTGTCCTTCTCATCTTTGATTCGCCTCCTTCACCTCCAAGTAAGCCTGGGACTTTGCCCACACTCCCAAACCGCTCACCTGACGTTGATACTACCTCACAGCGTACTCGGGCTCTAAGCCACCATTATCACTCATCTCTTTGTGCCGTGCCATGCTAGGCATTTCGGTTTCCAAAGAGGCACGCATGTCGCGCCGCGAACGTGCTGATTTCGCTATCATGATGCTCGCCTTTGGCGGCTTAGAAGGTGCGATCAATGCATTGAGCGTCTTATCGGCTCAATGGTTCGTACGTACCTTCCCATCGCCGTTTCAGACCTTGTCTTAATTTCTGTTCATTTGATCTATGTGATATCATTCACACTCAGGAACCTGTCGGTTACTCAGATACTACGTGTGGCTTCCTGGGTGCGACGCTGCTCCTGTCGGGAATTACCGCAGCCGTGATCTCCGCCCCACTATTTGACCGTGTGTTCACCCATATTATGGGAGCAACGTTGAAGGTCCTTGTGCCTGTTGTGTCTTTGACGTGGTTATCGCTAATCTGGGCTGGTAAGTGACAGTCTTGCCTGCGACTTAGAACTTCTGTCTTTTATGGCTGGGTAATTTATTCTGACCTGCTGATTCACAGTTACACCAAACAACTCCGCAGCCCTTTTTGTTCTCATGGTCATTATTGGTGGGTGCAGTGTGACCATGCTGCCACTAGCGTTGGAACTTGGAGTTGAGGTGACAAGAAATGCAAATGGAAGTTCGGCTGTCTTATGGTGTTGGTAAGTATGCTGACCTCTTCTTCCGCTGGTCTCTGATGACCATCGATAGTGGGAATCTATTTGGCATCATTTTAATCCTGGGTAAGTACTGTCATCATTCACATGCATTACGTAGCACTCATCCATCGTCAACCGCTAATTAATGCACTCCTCGCAGTGGAAGGTGCTCTCCGTGCTCCGTCAACTGCCGATCCGCCCTACAACATGCATGATGCACTCATCTTCCATGGCTGTGTGGTGATGGTGTGCGGTTCGTTCATCTTTTTCCTGCGTGCTAAGCAGGCTCGACGTGAAATGGATGAGGTCATAATAGAGGACATAGTTCCGAGTAGTGGCGCTGATGTCCCCCGTTCCCGCCCTACCACACACTTCAGCAGGACGGGTGTCCCACCTTTGGAGATGGTCCGAACCACAGATAGTCCGAAGTACGAGGCTGGACTTTCTGAAGACCTTCCAGGTGACCCCCAGAAACGACCATCGGAACAACGCTTAACGGAGATAACTCACGGCGGTGAAGGAGAAGAACCTGAGAAGTGTAGAAGGGCATACAGCGGCGGCGATATACAGAGACAACAAACTAATGAAATCCGTCGATGCAACATTGAAGTATCGTGAAATTTGTGTGCTCTTGGAAATATCTATCTAGCTTGATGTAGGAATCTTCATTATATCACTGTACCTTATTGTCACTGTGTTGTACGCTCCTGACCCATCAAACCATTCGCTCGCCATGTACCAGGCAACCACGCAAGTTCAAGTCAGATTACTCTACCCCCTTGAAGCCTTGGAAATACTTTTCCCTGAAATCTTTGTGGGCGGGAACATGGTCGTCTTCGCCTGTACTAGAAGGGACAGTTTCAAGAGTTGGGGGTGGATGATCGTTCATAACTGTCTTTCTGATCGTTATGAGCTACAAAAGTAATCTCGTGACTTGCGACTAGGCCAAGTAAGGACGACCTACCCGACGGCCCCATGTTCCGAAGTCCTGTAATGAATTTGCAACCAGTTCCATCCCTTCACAAAGAGATGATATGATGTCCACTTGCTCGTAGGAGTCCGTGACAGTTGGAAGAAAAAATACGAGGAGACCGCGGGGCTTCAGCAAATAACGTGCGAGGAGGATAAGGTCAACAACAAGTGCAGAAAGCTCATAGGGTTTTGTTGGTGGAATGTACGGTTCGTCGGGGTTACTGTCAGAGTACATATGGAAGATAAATCAAGTGTGGATAGCCAAGGACTTACGCCCTTGGTATCTGAAGTGGTTGTCGGTCTTCGCGGGCCTTTTTTCGCCCAAGACGCTTCGCCCCTGCCCTTACGCCATCTATAGCAAATGACACCGTAAGTTGCAGACCACACGCGCCTTATGGATATCACATTACACGGTGGATCAGTTACGATAGCGTCAAAAAGGCAGCCACTGCGCCAGGGATTATGTGTCACATCAAAGGTGCAGAGGTCCACGATACGACTGACAACACCATATTGCGAAGCGGCACGGATGATGCCTGGGGTTTTTCCTATGTGCCAACAAAAAGATAGAGAGGAATTGAAGAAGGGGTAAACTGATCGAGTTACCTTTGCCCCGCATCTGGCGACCATCGATGTCAGAACCACATACTAAAGCGCCAAAGTACGCCGTGGTCTGAAAAAATGAAAATGCTCAGAGCAATAACTAGAGTAATGAGGAAGGAGGTATACGTAGGCCATACTGCCCGTACCAATAAACGGGTCGTATATCAACTTCCCTGTGGAGGCCTGAAAACGAAAGAATGTGAAACATTCCGGTGGTAGCAAGTAATATCTACCTGTGTTTGATTGGCCATCAGAAGCGATATCTCAGCCTCCATACTCGTATTCCCAAAATATTCCCTTTTCTTCACGTCAAAGGTTCGTATTAAGGAGCGCGCGGTACCCTCCACAATCTGTTACGTCTCGATTAGTTGCACGAGGGTTTAGGAGGAAAGCGGGACCTACCAACCTGCCGAAATATACCTGTCGAAAGGCACCATTAATATTACGCGCGCCATCAGGATGCCGATCGTTCTCGTCTGATTGCGTTCAAATATTGTGGGGAACGGAGAGTCGGATGAAACCTACACTCCTCAAAGCATCCAAGTACGATGTCTGGATCTTTCATATCAATCTTACCCAGGAAGTCCATGTAAGAGAAGCTCTCGATCACATTGCGCTGCCAGCGCTGGGACAGGCTATGGTTATACCCAATGACGGTAAATTTGAACGAGGTGTCCGAAATATACTGCTCCCAGCGCGGGCGAACTCCTCTATTGGCAGCGTGCAGCTCGTCGTAGGTTGACCCTTGGGCGTAAAACTCGTAGACCGATCTGTAGGAGAGCGATCGTAAACAAGTTTCTTCTTCTCCCTCAAACTGTCATTTGCATACTTGATTAATATACATCTGCTAGCCAAAAGCTTCGCATGAGCATCCTCCTCCAATCCCAGGACCATGAATGGCCGTTTCACGGCTGCTTCGCATGCCAATGGATCGCTGTAGCGGCTGAGACCGATAGTAAAGCCATAGAGTTCGGAGATTGACTGCAGTTCGGGTATGCGAAACTCATCGTGTGCTTGGGCAAAGACAAAGAGGTATTCTCGTGGTGGCATCGATGTGCAAGTCATAAAGGAGTTATTATATTGCTTTCACTACCTGAGCTTGCTTGCAGTGACTTATGTAAATGACCGTCTAACCAGAATTCCAACACCTTCAGTGATCGGTGATGGCGGATACTGCTCTACACTTCGGGTACGTCGCGCAGACGATTATCAACTCTATCGATGTGGATAATTGTGAGCTAGTCACGAACTGAAACCTTCGAGCTGACAAACTGAGCGCCGTGTTGTCTATATACACTGTAGTCGAAGAGGGGATAGATAAACTTCGCGCGTTCATTCCCGATACAACCCTTGTGGCAGCATTGGACGTCGTGGACCGGGATCGTGGTAGGTGTCCATGGTCCGCTGACTACAGGGATTTATTCACTGAACGGACATCGTGGATAGTGTTGCGGTACAAGACACCATGGGGAAGGTCCCACTATGAGATTTTTGGTTCAACCTCCACTTACTATACCGTCTTTCCACGGTTTGGATCCTCTGCGAGCATGTTCTGCTATTGCACATGTCCTGCCTTTGCATTCTCGGTCTTGGTGAGCAATTCACATCTCATGGTGAGCTTTCTTTTTTCTTTGGTCGACCAACAGTAGCCTTATACCTTGGAGTGTAAACACGTCCTGGCCGTGTGTCTCGCAGAACGGTTGTCAAAGTGTATCGAACGTACGGTGACCGACGAAGAATTTGTTGCCCGGACTACTGCATACCTGTGATACCTGAAACCCCCACTTGCATCAGTAGTCAAACAGAAACGAATGGTGGTACAAGCCCTGTAAACGATTGTCAATCTTCTACCGTAGATTGTGGATGTTGTTCCAAGTAAACCAGCCGCGCTTGCCAGCACATGTCCCTGCACTTGAGCAGACGAGGAGCAATATGAACCGAGGTAAAAAATGCCCTGTCCAGTTCACAGCATCAGAATGCAGACTTTATATGTGCCCCATTTCCCCTAGCCACCATCCACAGCAGGAAGAATGGTGTAGTGAATAAAGGGCAAGAACACAACAGTGACTAAAGGACTCGTCGGTGCGACGATCATCACAAGAAACTGGCGGCATTGGTCAGATTGCGACAAGATGAAAGCTGCAGGTTTGACACCAATGCAGGTAGAACGAGACGGCAAAGCTTGAACGAACCAGAAAGAAGCAAGAAGAAATCCAACGGGTATTAAATATACTTGCTTTAGGGCCGGCCTTCGAATACTCCGTTCCTCAAATTGTTTGGATCCCCTGAAGCACCTTCTCCTTCATGATCTCCCTTGATCATTACAGAGTGTGTTACAATCCCAACAATATGTACCGACAACCGTGGCCTCTCTTTAAGAAGGCAGCATCAGTGCGAATATCGCTTTGCTATGGTTCTCGCCTGTGGACTGTACTACGACTTACGTCCACTGCGCAGAGGTTGTGCGCGTGTCAACGATGTCTTTAGGACTTGCTCTCGTCGTTAAACCTGGTGGGTACTGTGCAGCTTTTGAAAGGTTCGTTGATAGCGGTGACGCACATTGAACGCTAATCTATACGTTCTTCATAGGTCTTAATCATTCAAGTCTAGTTCGATGTCCCAAACCGGAGAAACCGGGCGCGACCGTTCACGTTCAGGTAAAGCCTCCCTCGTGAAGTCAAGCCCATCAGATATTGCGGAAGATGAAGATATGCTTGAGTCGAGCCCAGTATGTCCAGCTCGACTACGAGTGCGTCGCGGGGTTACTGAGAGCACTTCACTATTTTTCTCCTTGGACGGTAAGCGTGTCGGTGTCATACCGGAGGTATCCGGAATACTCGTTGGGGGAACATTGACTTGGTTACTGAGTGAGGGTGTCGTGTTTGCTGTCTTGGTATGAAAAGGTTTCTCGAACGCCTCTTTGATGCGTTTCACTTTCACCTGACCGAATCCCGGCAAGTTTTGCAAATGGTCAGACGAGGCCTTGGCAATGTCTGCAAAGGTCTGCATAGAAAAGACTTTGGTAACGACTTGCATCGATCAACGCAGAACTTACACCCAGGGAGGTACGCAAGGTTGCAACATCGGTCCTGTTCACTTTGTTGATGCTGGTGAGGGCGGTTCGGAAGATGGAGTCATAATCTTTGTCGATGCGCTCCTTTATCAAGTCCGGAGGCTTGTGTTCAAACTGTTTGAACGTCGCGATGTATTGACCAGCTTCTTCATTGCTAAAGTATTGTGAGCCAAGGTCAAAAAGGTGAAAATAAGCCCACCTCCATGCTACGATGATCGTGAGTGAATTAATGAGACAAACCTAGGATCAACATTAGCATGCGGCGGATACGGATCGAAGTAGCAGTGACCTTGGTCAACTCCCTAATCAACTCTTGATGTTCTGTCTTAAAATCGGTCAAGATGGGAGTGATGTGGTAAGATGTACCGTGATACTAACGACGTCGCACATAATGAGCAGTATCCTGAGGTTATAGGACCCCCCCAGCTTCGCAATGCGGGTGTGTATGTACTCAGGATGCAACCGATGGTATTTCAGACTGGAACGGAGGATGAGACAACAGAAGCGAATCAGCACACACGTGAAGAGGCCCACCTAAGGAATAAGATGCAGGTCGTTCGACCGACGTGGTAGTCGGGCACAATATCACCGAACTCTTTGCCAACATGACGGATGTGCTCGAGGATCGGATTTAAACGCTTTATTGACAATCAGTGAATGTGGAATACAAGCGGAAACGCTCACTTGGTTGGGATTTATGATAATGTTGTTCCCAGCACCAGGTTGGACGACCGGCGGCTTTGTCTTGGTGGCCATGCGGAAAGTCTCAAGGTGAGCGCTGACAGTGAGAAGGTTGGGTAGTGGTCGAAGCGAACTTCTCGCCTGTCCTCACCACTCTTTGCGAACGGAGGTTGTTCCAGTGTCCCATACCACGTCCTGTCCCTAATACCCAGTGGTCCGACCCACATGGATAAGCTCCCGACCCACAATGAAGTTGTGGTCGCGCGCTTTCGGCCTCGAATGCGCCGCCGTTGGAACTTCAAATATCTCAGCTTACTCTGCCTCTGCGGCATCTATCTTACAGCACAATCCACTTCGCGCATTGTCTTCGTTCACGATGAATCTACTTCATTGCCTGCGCACGCAGAGGAAGCGCTACATCAGTGCAAGATGCTCAGTGTGAAGCCAGGACCACCCGATAACTTCCACCGGAGGTCCCAGTCGGACCGCTTCGTCAAGGGGACACCTCCAACTCTACTCCGCAATGCGTCTGTCTGGACCGGAGATTCCGCCGGATATGAACTACGTGATGTTGATATCCTTTTGGACAAAGGTATCATCAAGTTCGTGGGGCAGGGGCACCAGGGACTGTTGCATGGATACAGTAATCTCGTCACCGTCGACGTCGGCGGAAAGTGGGTGACACCTGGGTATGTATCTCTCGGCTTCACAGCACTAGAGCACTGTTGAAGATCCTTCTTAGGATCGTTGACATGCACTCTCATCTAGGCGTCGATAGCCTTCCATTCCTTGCTGGCTCTAGTGACACCAATTCTCTTAAAGGTTTTATCTTTACTTTGTTGTGTAACTCTAACATCTGAGGTAATGACATGACGGTTGTGCCAGGTCCGATTCTACCATGGTTGCGCAGTCTGGATGGATTGAACACACATGACGACGCGTACCGTTTGTCTATATCTGGAGGAGTTACTACTGCCAACGTTTTGCCGGGTTCAGCTAATGCCATTGGTGTGTGAATACAAACTTTCTCTCTCAGACCGACCTCATCTCTACGCAGGTGGTCAAGCCTTCGTCATCAAGCTACGCCCTACAACTGAACGCTCGCCGTCATCCATGTTACTCGAGCCTCCCTATACCATCAATGACACCCAAGTTGATCCGACCCTGCCTCCTCGCTGGAGACAAATGAAGTTAGTGATCCCCTCGTTGATAGGAATATAAATAGTGTGACTACTCTCGCAGACACGCTTGTGGTACGTTGATGTGATAATTACCTCGAAGTGGGAGTTTGATCGTATATATGAATTTCAGGAGAGAATCCAGGTACGAACGCGCATGATGAAAATTGCCGTGGTTAATGCTTCTGATGATAGGTCTTATCTATGGAAACACTCGGATGGATACCTTTTGGGCTTTCCGTCAAGCGTATGGACAATCTCCTTATTGTCTTCCTATACTGCTCTCATGATTCCATTGCAGATATGATGAAGCCAGAAAGTTTAAGGAGAAACAAGATGACTACTGTGCGAAGGTTTTTACTGGACGATGGGACGGCCTTGGGGACTTCCCCCAGGATCTGCGATTGGAAGCTTTGGTTGACGTCCTCCGAGGTAGAGTGAAGGTCAGTGCTCAGTTTTTGTAACAGACGTTCTAATTCAGCTCTTTTTAGGTCCATGTCCACTGCTACGAGGCCGTTGATCTAGATGATTTCGTTAGAGTGGGTTCGTAGATAACCCCTCAGGAGAAGGTTGTTGACAGAGTGTTAGCTCATGAACGAATTCCACTTTCCACTTGCTGCTTTTCACCACGCCCATGAAGCCTATCTGGTACCTGATACATTGAAGCGGGCGTATGGTAAGTTTTCATCCTGACCACACCTGTTACATCGTCTTACACCTGTAGGGAACACGCCCGCTATTGCTATGTTCGCGACCAACGCTCGTTACAAGCGCGAGGCATACAGAGCTTCCGAATTCGCACCACGTATCTTGGCTGAAAACGGAATTGATGTGGTGATGAAGGTCTGTACATCTTCTGCAGATCGTTACAAAACTTCCGTTTAATATCGGTCTAAGAGTGATCACCCGGTATTGAATTCTCGTTACTTGCTGTACGAGGCGCAGCAAGCCCATTATTATGGACTATCAGCCGATCTAGCTCTTTCTTCTGTTACTTCCGTGCCAGCAAAGGTTCTTGGCCTGGATCACCGCATCGGTTTCATCCGTGAAGGTTAGTATGTTTCTGGTAGTGGGTAATGGCGTCTGATGCTTTGGCAGGCTACGATGCAGGTAAGCTATCGCATGAAAATCAATGGTCGCTGGCCGGTCATTTACTCGCGCTCAGACCTAGTCATATGGGACAGTCATCCCCTGGCCATCGGAGCGACTCCCACGCAAGTTTGGATAGACGGGATTTCGCAGCTACAAAATCCGTATGTTTCTGCGAAGCCGTTGGCCTTCCAAACTGCCCCATCCACACCCAATTTCGATAAGGAGGCTGCTGCAGCCATTAAATATGAGGGCCTTCCACCCTTGTCAACTAGATCACCTACGACTAACGTAGTTGTGTTCACCAATGTCGGAAGTGTGTTTAGCAAAATCGGCATGGAAGTTCAGCAAGTGTTCTCAGCTTCTAGTGCTGGACTTGGTGTAGCAATCGTGAAAGCCGGAGAATTGATATGCTACGGCCCGCACACCACCTGCCTCCACTACGTTACCTCGAACGAAGTGGAGTGGTCTGATTTGGACGGGGGGTCGATCTGGTGAGCCCCTTGTTCTTCATCTTGCTCTCGTCCAAATAGTAGTCTCCTAGTCCGGCCTTGGTATCATACGGGTCCCCTTTGGGCTTAGAAGAGATCCATGATGAAAAGTCGACTCGTGATGGTGTAGTCCTCGATCCTTTGGTAGACCGGATTCCCGGAGTTTTAAATGGGAGTGAAGTTATCAGGGCCGTTGACGGGCTACTTTTCGCCACTCGCGATGCTCTGTATGCCTTTCCCGTCTGTCGTCATCCTGCAGAATCTAATGTTGCATTATCAGGCTTGCGTACCGGGCAGGTGTAACTTCCGCCGTGACAGCTCCAGCTTCCAATGGCCTTGTCGCTGGGTTAAGTACCATTTTCTCCACTGGTGCTGCACACGGGCTACAGGCTGGGGCCGTTGTTCAGGATGTCGCCGCTCTTCATGTTAGTATCAGTCACCGGTGGTCAGGTTCCCCCAGTGTGAGCACTCAAATTGCAGCCCTCCGCAACCTCTTACTGCATAGCAACGATGGAACACCATTTAACCAAGCTGCTAAGGTGAAGGATACTTCCAGTGTCTTCTATGTCCTCTCTAACGCCGTCAACAGGGCGAAATCCCTCTTGTCGTTGAGACGGCGAACGTTGACATCATTGTATCCTTGCTCAAGCTGAAGGCACAAGTCGACACCAATACGGGTTCCAACATCAGATTGGTGATTTCAGATGCAGCGGAGGCGCATGTGCTCTCCAAAGAACTTGCAGCTGCTGGTGTTGGTGTAATCATGTCGCCTTCAAGACCATTCCCAGAAGATTGGCAGAGCCATCGCATGTTGGTGGTCAAATTTAAGATCGTTTCTGAAGCATGCTCAAGGAGTTTCTGTAGCCTTCCCGGTCCTCCTTTGACCAACGACAGCGCAATTAGCACCTTACTAGACCATGGCGTGACAGTCGGCATTGGTATCTTAGAGCCTTGGAGCGCTCGAAGCACGCGCTTTGACATCGCATGGGTACGTTTTGCGGGGGCTGTTTTGCAATAGTGTGCTCAAGTACATCGTAGGCGGCTCTTGAAAGTGATGGTAAAATCTCCAAAGCCCAGGCACTCGCACTTGCTTCTACCAATCTTGAGAAACTTTTGGGTGCCACAGCTCAAGGAGATCTGGTTGTAACTCGGGGTGGGACTATTCTGGACTTCGAAGCGAAGGTTGTCGGTGTCATCTCACAATCGAGAGGCCTATTTGAGTGGATATAAACACAGGAAATAGCGCACAACGATATGCCACAACAAGAATAGCTGATATTTGACACTGCGAGATTACGCAGGTGGTACCAGAGTTTGCTTGACGTAGTCGCGAATCATGGGCAAGGCCTTCATCATGGTTTTGATCGGTTTCACCTCATCTAAACATTATGATGGTTTAAGTATTTTAGGAAACGGGAGAAAAATGTACATACCAATTTTCATGACACGTCCATGCCGTTTGAGGATCTTGCCTTCCGGCGCGAATGCGGGGTGTTCAGGATGCACAATGACAATCGAGTTCTGTGCATGGTCAGGTATTTGCCTTACAATTGGCATCATCTGACCTTTGAGTACCAAGCTCTCAGGTCATTAGAGTCCTTAGGTATCAGAGGTATTTTTGTCGTTCCGACGACTTGTACAACCAGATCCACGTATTTGATCATGTTCGCAGCTGTCTCAGTAGTCCCTATCAATGGAGTTCAGAGTTGATTTCACTGATTTCACGCACGCCTCTTCTGAAACAGGTCCATTAAGGTCTGGCATCCCTGGCCGTGCCCAATAAGAACTATACGCTGCGCATTTGAAAGCCTCGGAAGCGACTGAGGGCACTAAATATCAGGGGGATGCCAAGACTTACTGGATATAATTGTCCCAAAGATAAACCAAGAGGTCTCTGCCGGGATTTTCTATCGTAGTCTTCGAACGCTGTATATGTCAAGAGGTTTGAATGTCGATTTATCAATCAATTGCACCCTACCATATTCGTGGGAAGGGGGGTTGTCGAGAAGGGTCGCGGGAACATATTGACGTCCACAAGAGCGTACTCTTCAGCTCTGACCCAAGCGATAAGTTCTTTAGAAAAATCGATCTGCAGTCGCGTCTCAAAACTCCAGGTCGTCGAGAAACGAGTTACACGGAACACGTACAAGGTATGAATGCTCCAGATTGACGTCACACACAGGCTTTCCATCCAGTTCGGCTCGAAGGTTTCCGCTACAAGTCCTTCAGGTATCTTTCCATCGTCTTGCGAGAATAAACTCACAATTCATGCACGAACATGACGATTGTCTTGTTTTCCAATAAATCGGTTCTGGAATTTTGTTAAGCATACACATCGAAGAAAGCCTTCATCGACCACGCACGTGCACATTACTTGAGATCCATAACGCTCCTCGTAAGCTGGCATCAACGGGACCTGCAGCATACGATATTGTGAATATAGGAAATGCTGTCGGTGACCCTTCAGAATTTCTGCAGGGCATGAAAAGGGACCCAACCACGGAGGACAGCGTCCGCACCTGGTATTGAGAAGGAAATTTCGTCCACGTCTAGCGAAGCTTTCGTTAGGCAAACATTTGGGATCGTCCTCAAAAAGTAGTACCTTCGCGAGGTTCACAAGCCTTCGGGTTGACAGATTTCCAATATTTACTCTGCTCTAAGGCCACCTGCCACACAGTCTCCGTACCGGCCTCCGAAGCTACCATGGGTGGCAATTCCATAGGGGCCTCGCCGAGCAGTGTTTGGGCCACAGCCAAGGCAGAGTTTGATATAGAATCGAGATTGTAACCGCCCTGTCCATGCGACTGGATGAGTGATGTTTCAATAATCAAGAATATCACTGAACCTCCAGAGCCACCACGAGTTTGCCACCAGCCAGGCCCGAAAGCATGTGGGTCATGTGGGCATAACCAGCTGGCGTAACATGGCATTCACCAAGATCATCCCCTTCGGCTGCATCGAAGCCAGCCGATACTATAAGATGTACGGTAAGCTTGGCAAGGATAGTGCCAGGAGAGCAACATACTGATAACTAATTCTGGGGCGAACTCCAGAGCTATGGGCATCACAATCCGTTGAAAGGCATGGATGTAGTCGGCATCTGTCATGCCTTTGGTGGGCCATGGGATATTGACGGAACTGATCCATGTCAGAGGGCTGTTGAAAGCACAATCTGGTTGACGCACTAGCCGAGACCAGGACCCTCGCCACACGACTCGAGACCACCGAATGGTCCGCACGGATAGAACTGGCCACGTTCGTAGCGATGTAGAGAGATGTACAACACGGAAGGGTCATCATTGAAGGCGCGTTGGGTACCATTTCCTGGAAAAGGTGGGCAAGGGATATGACATGTAAGTGAGTGAGATTACCATGATGTACGTCCCTTGTAAGCGTCAGCTGAAGACTCGGACGGACTGACAGCAACAGCATACCAATCTAATATTAAAATACGCTTGATCTGCGTCTGAAGTTGAACGACCTTGGCTGCAACAGCGACATTATTAAAGAAGCAAAAGCCCATGTGTTCATCTGGTTCGGCATGGTGACCAGGAGGTCGCACTATGGCAAAGCTTTTCTGGAAGCGACCTTGCGCGACGCTAAGACATGCCTCTATGACACCTCCACAACTCAACCTTGCAGCCCGAGTAGTGCCGTTCATGACGAACAATGACAGTGATTCGTAGTAGCTCTCTGAGTCGATGATCTCCTGTTCCGTCATAGCTAGGACAACGTGATAGTTATGAGACATACGAAGGGTGAGCGAACAGACGTGCAGCGCTGAATGCTCACCTTGTATGGCGAGCACCTTATCCCAATGTTCCCGACTGTGAACGAGGAGGGCTTCGTTGCGGTATACGGGGCGTATCTGAATCTCTTTCATTTTTGAAAGAAGTTTCGAGTCCTGGAAGGCTTTGCGTATTCGGGCTATACGCTCAGGTTGCTCTGGGTGTCCATGCAGGGAGGAATGCAGAAGCATTTCTGCAGAGTAGACATATCCGACTGTGTACTTCGGAAGTGTCTGATACGGCTCAGATTGCGCCCGACGAACTTGGTCGTCCTGAGGGGTCCAAACAGTTTGCTTTTCCTGCCCATCCACGTCCATGGACGACCCATTCGTACTATTCATGATTGTCAAACGGTGGGGTGAAGGTTTCGCTTGATTTGGTCATCCAAACTCAGACGACTAATGGGCACTAATACTCCTGCAAATACCACTACGGTAGCTGGTAGTGGCCTCGACTGCCCATCCCTTCCTGTAAGTTCCTCCTGCCACACGATGTCCTTCTTTAGCCGGCTGAAAATGCGGATATTCTACTCTGATTCATTCCTTTGTTGTATGCCAATTCGTGCCGGCTTCGTGTTGATGACAGTGTCGACTTTCCTCATTGCGGGTGGTATATCCGCCATCGTCTGGTTTGAGCTTTCGCGTACGTGGATCGTGTTTGCCAATCCCACCCCTCAAACACTTTGGCAGGTTCGTATGGACTCACGACCGATGAGCGAGTCGCCTTCATCCTGACAGGTGTCATCGAGACCATCCTATGTCTCCTCTCCATTGCTGGGTACCCACATCCTCATCGCTGGGGGACTCGTCCCATACTCATCTCATCGCCTTCTACAGCTTCGTAGGTGTCGTTTCACGCAAGCAGCCATTCATTATTATGTATACCTACGTCCTTTACGCGCATACGATCCTCAACGTTGTCACCGGCGTGTATTTCATGGTCACTATTCTCGAGGGTAATCGCCAACAGCTTGTGGACTACTGCGCATCAGTGCTTGCGGGCCCATCGACAGAATCGAGCTGTACGCGAGTCACGAACATATCGACCTATGCACTCATAGCCATTGTTGCCACCTTATTGCTTCTCGAGCTGTGTACGTGCCGCCTTCCTTTCGTTCTTCCTGCCTCTAGCTCAACTAGCCTCTTCAAAGATGGAACGGTGGTAGCCATCCAGTATACGCATAATCTCCAAGGCCAAAAGAGAGGCGACCGCTCTAGGTGTCCTAGTTACTTCCACGCTCTGTCCACCCCTTCCTCAAAGCATTCTCGACAAACATCTGACGACGTCGAGCTGCTACGACGAGACGGAACACATGCCTCATATTCTGTGGTTCCGTATGTAGACCTATATGACCCTGAGGGGCGTGCTCTCGATACCGGCTTACGTTCCCCGACGGCTTACTCGTCGGTGCCCGTGTACGAACGCGGGTTATCAGTTTTTCCTCTTACGCATAGCCCACAGCCTTCACAAGGAACCCTCTCATGCGACCGATCCCAACGGATTGGGGCATTGCCTGTCCAACCAAGCAACAACTCTTCCGCGGGGGTTTCTCCATCCGGCTTCGAGGCGCTCGGCAATAGGGAGCCATTATCCCCGGAAGAAGAAGAAAATCCAGCATCGCCGTGCACGGAGGAATTATCCACGGCAGCACATGCAGCACTCATGGACCACGCGGCATACGTACGCCCTGCGTTCTCACTGTCACCAACCGAATCGCTACGGCTTTACTCCAACATGTAGTAGAAATCTCATGCCCAAGGCATGAAGTGTTACTATTTGTCCATAGCGACTGGGACGTACTTTCAATGGACTTGTATTTACTTAATGACAGATACTGTCACGATTTAGACACTCTACATACATAACCTAGCTCTAGTGTACTGTAAATGCAGACTGTTCCGTGTTCAAGACCCAGCTCGCTACTGCAGAGGACTTCGCCAACAGAGCCAAACTTTTTGGCACTGCAAGGCTTCGTCGCGAAGCGCTACAACACTCGATTGACTAGATGTCATGCACAGGCGTCATGACGCTCAAAGACAAAATATTATCGACTCCGTGAGTGCCAAGTGTCCCTCCAACGTCTCAAATCGGTGACGTGGTGCGGTGATACAGCTCGACCACCTCATATTCCAGCTGTATTGCCTCTCCTTCTTTCTGGCACCAGCCTTGTTGCCATTGTTTTGCAGGGTATTCAGTCACTACAGGGAGGCCAGCTTCAAGTTGCCCTTGCGCGCCTGGTTTATCCTGCTGTGTCTATCCAACCTACCCAGTTTCTGGTCACACGCCAGAGACGGTGCAGCAGACGGCCGCGCCATCGTGCTTGACTTTGTCGGTATGGGTACGTTAACGTTGCTCCGCTATGACACGTCTCTAGAATTAAGGACATCTATTTGCAGGATATGTACCCTCCAAGTTACACCTCCTTCTGTTGGACGTCTTTATCGTGGCTCTTCAAATGGTCCTCGCAACGATATCTTATGAAAAGTCCCTGCACGCGTCCTCGCCATCCGCAATCCCTGACACGTTGCTCTCTACCCCAACGGCGTCAATTACCCCACTACCGTCCACATCCTCGGAAGAGGAAATGCCAAAGCATGGCGGTCATGAACCAGCATGGGTCGTAGACCTTCATGTACGACACATTATCAATCGTCTACGCGAACCAGCACCTTCAAGATCTGAGGCGCAGTCGATGTTGCCGGTCCCAAATACCACACCCTTGCCCATACCCCTCCACCTACGGGCTATCATGAGGCGACGGGAAGATGGTAGATAACATTTCGAACTCAGTCTGACCAAGTAAATGACATGGGTGGTGCAGAGAGGATCCTTACAAATTTGCTTGGGGACTGGATGTAGAAAACATGCAAGGATTATTGGCGTATCTGTTGTGCTTTTTCCCCCTCTCCGATCACTATCGTATACGCCATACGTATATCCAACAAGGATGCGGTCAGGTTACCATTTGCGCTTCATCTAAGAGTCAGAGATGTCAAGATGTGTTGTATATTTTTCAACCGTCTTGTGGACATACAGCTTGACGCAAGCATTGTCCAAATTTCTCGAATTCCCGTTTACAGGTGTCTTTGCGGACATCGACATACGTAGCAAGGATGCATTTTCCGTATGCGGTTGCCTCCGCCGAACATGTCGTAGTCGAGTGAATTGCAAGGCGTCTGAGCGGCGTCACTACCTTGTCACTTGGAGTCTGCATCGGAGTACGGAAGCAAGGGTAGGTGCTTAGTCAGCTAATTGGCCGCCTTACACTATTCAATATTCAAGTACGAAGCCGCGCCGCAGGCTTCAGACTTGACCGGTGACTGCCAGCATCATGCTCAGCATCTACCTCTTGGTGTCGTGCATTTGCGTGCTGGTGGCTTCCATTCTTTACACGTTCTATAGGAACCGATTCTTTGCAGCACTCATTGGACTATTCTTGAGGATACGGTTCTGGGACCAGCAAGGTTCTAGCGTATGGGTGGAAATTGGTGAGTAGCGGGTCGCCGCAGAGCACCTGGCATGCTGGCTGACGTACCTGCGTCAGGATCCATTCACTTCTCACTCTTGGCTGGGAGAATCCTTCTCAAGGACCTCCGTTACCACTCAAGTAACCAGACCATTAGTGTTGTGAAAGCCCAAGTTACGTGGAGGTACTGGCTACGCGCCACCGCGACAGAGGATGAGTTGGATCAAGAGCATGTTGGTGGCGAGGATTGTAAGCTGTTGGCCCTTTTACTTTCGCAGTGTACCTACCTGACACTTGTGTGTCCAAGTCAACCAGCCCCGTACTTTACCTCCGTGTCGCGTCAAGATTTCTGTTCACGGTTTTGAATGGTTTCTGTACAATAAAACTGCAGCATACGATCATATCGTTTCGCAGATGCAAGCCCGTACCCCTTCAAATCCAGAATTATCCGCGCCTCGACGCCTCTTTACGCGATCGTCTGGTTTGGATGGTATGCTACTCCACTTTTTCAAAGTGCAGGTTTTAGTTAACGCAAGGATTATGCGAAGGTTTATATCCTCCCATTGTCCTTCCCAACCTCAAGGCCCCACCGATTATCCATGCTGCTCTGAACTGGGTTAAACGCCAGTTGCCCTACATTGATGCAAAGGCCTTATTACCGGTGTCCATCGAAGCCTTCAAGTGCTCCATAACCTGCGGAAATCCTTCTACTCCGAGTTTAATGATCGTAGAATGCCACGGGACGAACGGTACGTTTGGTATCGTGCCGGTATGTGTTTTCATATTGCGTACATAGGTTGTATTAACCTGCGCTAGGCTAGATCAAAATGTGACTTGTATAAGCAGCTGCTAAATCTCAAGTTCCAGGATGCCGTCGTCCGTCTCGTTGAGAATCCTGACTATCAACGAGCCATGATTGACATAGGACACTCGATCCGTATACAGACGGAGTCTTCTAGGTATGGTGCTATCGAAAGGTCCGGGGCTCGATCTGAGATTCATTACAGTCATGCCGACCGCATTCCACTCCTGTATCTATCTCATGAAGTGTTCGCTAAGGTCTGGAGGGCGTTGAAATTGTACTTGTGGTTCCGTCATTCTCACCGCACTGATGCTGGTTACAACCACCGGCACTCTGTCCCAAGAAAGGCGTGGAAGGGTCCCGACGACGGTGCGTTTGTCGGGAATGAATTTAATAAACTCGAGTATGCTATCGAGCGACGCATCATCGAAGCTCCCACTCTGGAACTGTCATACTATGTTGACGTCGTCGGTGAGGTTCCCGCCGAGACGACTGGCCCAGGAGGCATGGGTCTTGAGTCTTATGACATTGGCAACGGGGACTTGCCCCCTGAATGGGGTATTGACCTGGTCATCCACCACGGAGTAATACGTTATGGTCCATGGGCGGATAGGCAACGGTAATTACCTCGTCCCTATGCTTTAGGGGTACTCAATCTTGAACGATCCACAGAGTTCACCTCCAACGTACATTTTTCCCTCCAAATTATCATGATTCAGATGTCTCTCAGCGCCTGAAGCCTGGGGAGAAGAGAATTTGGACAGCAATGAAAGTTTTTATCGAGCTTCGAGGAGAAACGTCTTTAACTGTACCTTTCCGGGAGGGTTCCAAGGATTGGCAGTGGGATGACCAGGCACAGGGCCCGAAACCCAAGAAACGAGAACCTGCCTTTCTTCATCTTACTGCAGGAGATAGTTCGTCCATCAGCTATATTATCCCAATGGTTATCGGGCCCGAAGGTTATGAGTCACGGTTGGAGGTTCACTTGGATACGGTGCAGCTCAACTCGAGCTTGAATGAAAGCAGAATCATCACGGCTGAGTCGTGTCGGGTGAGGATTATTGTTCTCCATAATTGTGGGGTATCTAACTGAGCATTAGGTGCACGCAGCACTTCCGGCGCCGATTCAATGGAATGCAGAACGCAGGTGGTCATTCACGATTTCGTTACGACAGCCTATCGTTTCCCCCCTGCGGGATCATATCAACATGGTCACGGATTTATCCCGGGATTGGATAACTGGGCCGCCGACGGAGTGGTACCAATTCATACCAACGGTTTATGCCTTTGAGGTGGACCTGTTTCACTTCAACCTCAACTTATACGCAAACGACCAGAATATTGTCGATAAGCCACTCGTCAAGGATGTCAACAGTGAGTGCGCTGGCCTCTCCTGTATTATGCGTCTCATTTTCCCTTAGCGATTTTCACTGCCCGAGCCCCGCGATTGCATTGTGTAGTGACAATCCCTTCGAATACGTATCGTCCAGAAACATCAGCAATTCCATTTTCCATTGATGTGCCAGATTTAGCTGTCTCAGTATCGTTGCCGAAGTGGAATACTCAATCTCTTTATAACCACAGTAAGGAGCAACAGGTCCTCCATACGCGTACCTTTCGCCTGCAGGCCTCGTATGACAGCTGGAGCGAGGTGCGCTCCGACCATATTGATCAAATCAAGCTCGATATTTCTGTGGGTTGTGTGCGGATCTATCTATGCCTCCTGCTCATTGTACCCAGCTGGCCGATGTTTCATTTAAATTACTAGGATGGGTGATTAGATATGCTATGGTCTTGCGCGACAATTACTTTGGATCCTTCACTCATTTTTCGACGCTCGTCGAGTATTTGAGCAGGCACGCGAAAGGGGAAGTCGGGGATCCTGTCGAGAAGAAATACAGACTTGGGCAAGTGGGTACAGTTATCTTAGTCCTCTTGATAGGATATTGACGTCGGGCAGTCGAATCCTCTTCAAGTCATCATCTGTCTCATGCTGCAAAATGGGTCCGTCTTACTCCCCGCGGCGCTCCCGGGATATGAGAAGTACGGCGACAATGCGACAACCACTGATGATGTCGGTGCTTCCCTATTACTGGGGTTCCCCGAGCTTCAACTTGACCTCAGGCTGCATGACTACTTCATGGGTGCGTATGTAGCGTCAGGCGGTGAATGGCTCTGATGTGACTATGGCAGACATGTCTCTAAATGTTGAAGAAATAAAAGGTTGCGTTCTTGAAGTCTTTCCGGAGGATGCATTCTTCAGGCATGAATGTCCTTCCTTTGATGAAACGTTGATTATCGATGGTGAGTTTCTTCTGTACAATGCATGAGCTCCGATGTTGAACGGTTATAGGGATCGATATTACTGCGCACAGGCTATTTGGACCTCCTCCACGAACACGCACCTACGTATGCGTTTGGGAAATTAAATTTGGTAGTGTAAGGGCGCTATTGTCTGCACTCGAAGGTCGCATAGCTCTAGCAGCGCTGGATGTCTTTCGAATTAACTATGTCGACTTGCCGAACGCTCCTGCCGGCGACTTTGGCATACCAATCGATCCTGACTGTGCGTGGGACATCCACCTTGACGCGTTTAGATTGCTGACATGAGGGCAGTGACGTTCATGAAGTTATCCGTGAAGGCTCTCTATGTTACTTTGCTTGCAGGTTCTGCGGCTGTCGATGTGGCTTTACCGCGTGGGCTTAGCGTCCATTCCAATGACTTGCAAGGCCGATTATGCGGCAAGTTTGTCGTTCTGAGGATCCCCCTTGCCAACCTGAAGGCACTTCTTACTTCTGACTCATATCGCAAATCATGGTCAGAAGCTGCCTATTTGGAATTTGACAGCAATTTGGAGATTTATTCTTCGAATCCCGACGGCCATGCCCAGAGCGATTTTATACAATCACAGGATGCACTCACTCGAAGAGCCCACTATCTTCTCTCCCAGGTCAAGGAAGCGCGCGAGCATTTCCACAACAATCGCACCGCGGCAGGTTATAGGCGGCATCCACCGTCTCTTATCGACCATATGAAGGATCTTTATCTTCCTCAACTTACACTTCCTTCGTTCCGTACACCAGCCTCTACCCTTCAGGACCATCAGTTGGCAGGCTCTAGCTATTTCACTCGATGGTCTCGCCTGCCCTACCTATCTGAGTCAGAAGATGAGAGAATTTCAGAAGCGGGCCGTGATGCTCGAGTAGCGTGAGTGGTCAAGCATTGCGAATTAGTTTGGGAAGACAATTCTTACTTTGCAGGAGGAACCGAATCCTGCGACCTGTGGTAGTGCAGAATGACGATGCGGAGTTGACTATTTCTGATGAAGAGTCAGACAATGGGGACATCTCAGACACTACTTCATCGAGGAGCGGATGGTCGGATGTGGATGGTGAGGACGATCTTGACCCCTCGAAACCAGCTCATTTCTGAACAGCGCAGCGGCGGTCGAAAGAGTATCTCGCGGGTTATTATCGTCTTACGAGGCGTTATGATGGACGTGGTCTGAATAATTTGTCGGCTTATGAAGGTTCACCCTTTGCCTTGGTGTATGTGAGTGGACAAGACCCTTCAGGGGCAAAAGCTGACCTTGGTACAGAATCCGCCTACTGCTATTGAGAAACCAAATGAATATTCGCGTAAAGCGCCTTACTGTGCTTTGAGTTCAGCACCCGCTGCAAGTACCATTTCAGCAATTCGCTTGGAATCGATTCTGGCATTCGAGATATTGATCACTCCGCTCATTGTTATCTTTGTGTCCACGATCAGGGATGAGGTCAAACAATGTGTACGACTTTTTTCTGCAACGTTTAAGCCATTTTACTCAGCCTTTCGACAGAACCTTAGTGACGAGCTGCTGCTTGACACTTTCATGTGTCGACACCTAGGGAACTTCACCGAGTCAGGCCTATCGTCGGATCCTGGGTTACCGTCGTGCGACGTAAACCTGCACTCCCTGCGTGTTCAGTTAGTAGAGCAGGTTCATTGTAAAGCGAACTTGGATCAGGCGCCTTCCAATGTTGCCATTGACAACGGCCGTGTTGACCTCCTCGCATATTGCTCCCTAACCGGCCTGCTCTTCAAGTGCGTTCCCCAGAATCGCTCTGTCAACCTTCAGCTGGGTTGTCAGGCGCTCTCTGCTGGCCTCAGCAGTCCGTTTGGCGTGCCAATCGCTTCCCGCCCGGAGTACACTCTGTCACTGGACGACGTTCAAGCAAGCTTTATAAGTGGAAGGTTGGTCATCTGTAGCGAGAGACTGATGACGCAGATTGGCCCATCGGATCCAGAGTACATAGTCGCTCTGCTGCTTGCCACGAAAGGGAACTTTGAGCGGCTAGCATCGACCTACAGAGATTGGCAGTTGGCCTCGTCGGGTTGCTTCCCCGCACTTGTCCGCCAAGTACTCTCGCGAACCAAAGAACGTGCTGTTGTTGATCCGCTCTCCGTTATGCAACCATCTTTCTTGGTCCAGCGAGGACTGCCTGATGCATTACGGACTGATCCACAGTTCAAATTTCTCTTCCACATGCGTTCTGTGTCGCGGCTATGCGGGCCTCTCTCTTCTGCGAACAAGGAATTTGCAGGCGAGATGGACGATCAAGACCTGCTTAGGACTTGCCTTTCAAATCTCATGGTAGATATTGACGATGTCACTCATTCCTCCCTGTGGCAGACGGTGTACCCAACGGAGAAAACGGTTTCTCCTCGAGTGTCATTGACCATAACCTCTGCTTTGTGTAAGATTGATCTCCTGCGCTTCACCATGTTGTCGAATACGCCGACGTCGCAGAGTCATCTGGCTACGTCCGCGCTGTGTCTGGAATATCGATGCGATTCGCAGGCGGCTAGACGCTTATTTCCCCAAGAACCGTCTACCGACCCTCTAATCAGCAGGAATCTCATCCTGGCTACTGCCGCTAGTGTTTCCTTGGTAATTTATCCCCGCTTAATCGACTTTGCTCAGCGAATCGTTCGGGTACGAAAACACTATGACATGGGCTTTAATCGCGATTTTTCAGCGACCCTCACGCCATCCCATACCGTCGTTTTAGTCCAAGTTGGTAATTTGGATGCACAAGCTGCAGCGGAAAATATCATTTTTGAACTGGGGGGGTCTTCATTGGATCTGTGTTCTTCAGTTCTCGTGCGCCCCGACATTAGAATGGACTCGATGAATAGCATCTTCACTTTCGGAAGTCTCCACATCCGGGCACAATCAAGAGAGGCCAACACCAATGTCCTTGTGCCTGAACGTGACTCCCTCGCGTCGTTGACTTTCGCCAAGGGTAGCTTCAGCGCGGTCCAACAAAGTGATCACATGTCAAATACGTTGCACCTTGTCTTCTCCCTGGACGACGTTATTCTCAGTGTTCCCCGTAGTGCTCTTCGGCTATATCGCTTCATCGAGGAGTGGAAGGCTGACTTCCTACCCACGTTTGGCATTGCAGCTGAAAGCTTAATATCCGAAATCAAGAGCGGCCAGACATTCCCCTCCTCTTTAGATCTGCCAGCTTCGAACTCGCAGAGGCGTCAGAATCCCAATCTCATGTTTCATGGCACTGTTACTAGCTGCAATGTGACGTTGCAGATCCTGAGAGGGACCTGGCTATCCTGGACCCTACGAAACAGCACAGCGTTCAACGCATCCGTACCGTATGCCACGACAAGAAGGCAGAGCAAATTTGGTCTTCAGCTGCAGTCTCAAGTTCTGGCTATATCCTACAAATCACGTAGCACGGATAACAGCACAGAGGTTCCCCGCGTTAAAGTTGTCTTGCCTGCGCTGGCGTTGACCGGTCATCAGGGGAAGGACAATGTGGATTTGCTGGCTGCCCTGGAGTTCGCGGACGTGAAACTGAAACCCACGCATTGGGATTCTTTACTCGTTGTTCAGCAGAAGTTTGGACGCGACTTCACAGACTTGATGGACTTGATCCAGGAGACGCGCCGGACACGACCAGTGAATCCCGGGACTGCAAAGCCGGAACCGAAACCTAATAGATATAATGTTCAAGTCAACCTAAAAGGATTCAGAATTGGCCTGGAAGGACCCGCATCCACATTTTACTTGGGGTGCCAAAATGTGATGGGAGGTGTCACGAAGAAAGGTGGCTACGCTGGGTGGAAGATTGCACTTCGTGACATAGCACTATCTCTGGCGCCTGGTAGTGGGGCAGCAAAAACAGAGCACGTCTTCGATCGCAACCACAAATCGGCTTTCATTATCGTTGATATTTCCGTCGCGGCTGAGGGTAATTGCCTAGATGTGTCCATACCAAAGATCCAAGCCGTCATGCAACCGAGTTCAATAGGCGAGCTTGGGGATTTTATTGACCACCAACGGGTACTTAAATCTTTTCCTTGAAGTTTGTTCGATTACCAACCCATTTCTAGGCTGAGCTTTCCATCAGAAGAAGTCAGAGGGCAGCGGAACTGGAGGCATTCAAGGAGAAAACTCGAACCATTCTGAAGACTTTCGAAGTTCAGCAGCAGAAACCAGATTTCGAACGGAATGCCTCTTGGTTGAGCAAACACAGTGTTACCGTAAACGTCGAGAGGGTCGGTGTCGCATTCCCATTGTCCTTCGATCAGAGTTTGGAGTTACCAATATTGGCCGACTATGACTCCTCTGCCGTCCGCGCCTTCTTATTTTCTGTGCGTCGGATCAAGTTCCACACTCAGAGAGGTGAAGTAGGTCAGATGAACACCAAGGAATTATGCTTCCAATTTGTAAACCGGTGATTACGGTTTCTTATCGTTCGTGTGCATGGCACTGAAAACACATTCAAGATTTAGGCAATGGATTCCGATGGATTTCAGCATTGAGAATCACGCCATCCAGAATCGCCTATGCTATCCCGAAATGAAGATTCAGTTACGCTCCGATACTTCGCAGTTCAAACGTCATATCTGGATCGTTGGAAACGTCAGTGGATTCGTTCTGGACCTTGATTCGTCCATCTCGAGTCACGTATTCTCCTTGGTCGACGTATATCGTCACGGACGGGAAAGGATGGAACGCCTGGCCAACGCTGGGATGGCTCCTCGGGCATCGGAGTCCTCCGGCAGGAGTACCTCAACCGAAAGTTATTCTAATGTGCTCCCGGCAATAAACCTGTTCACTGCGCTAGTATTTGACAGCGGGCAAATTCGGATACGTAGTCCGACTGGGCAGTCATACCCAGTGTTTGGCAGTCATCATGGCAGCGGTGACTATACCCCAACAAGGGAAGTAGAGGTAGTCAAACTGCCAGTTTTGTCGGCATGGATCGAATACCGAGCATTGGCTGATATCCCAGGCACGTCTGGGTCTGTGCAAGTGCCTATGCTAATCTTCAAAAGCAAGATTCACTCGAGCCAAAACACACTCCATCCCGATTTACTACCATTTGTCACTGAAGTAACTGATCAAGTCCAAGCCCGGATACGAAGGAGCTCCAGTCGACAGGACACACGGGTGTCTGTTACTTCGGAACACAGAGACTCCTCTCCTCGACCTTCGCCTTCCGCGCTTCCAGGGGATTTTTCTCCAACATCTAGTTTGCAGATGAACTTTTCACTGCGCGTTGACAAATCTACTTTGCAACTCACGTGCCAACCAGACGTGAACGTCATTGCGGCTCTCAGATGGGAAAGTGGTGGCTTTATAGTGAACGTTTCCCCGGGAGCACATAGGTTAACCTTCACAGGATCTGTAGATGGTCTGACAGTGGGGCTTAAGCATGGCTTTCTTAGCGATGATTGCGTTAATCTTGCGGCTCGCAATCTTGCCTTCTCCTTAGCCTTTACTAAGATCGAGGACGACAAAGGGAATCCGGAGAGCTCCATATCTCTCCTTGTCAACACAGACATTGCTGGAGGCGTACGCTTTTCCCGTCTGCAGGATATTCTGTGCTTTAAAGCAGTTTGGTTGGACCGCATTCCTTTGATCTCGGAGCAAGGCCCCAATACAGGGGAACTGTACACTGTTCCTACGATGCAGTCTCTCAGTCCAGCAGAAACACAGAACGTCACCACAACTATTGTGCTTTCAATTCGTAGGACCGAGGTTACTGTCGACCTCGGCCAATCGATCAGTCTCATTACCCTCGATCTCAAAGAGGCCCTTATTCGTACGCGTTTTTCCGAAAGCTGCTCTGAAGTTTCTCTGTCTGTCGCAGATGTTGCCATTCTAGCTCGAGGAAACGTTTCGGGTCACGTTGTCGTCCCTAATTGCATCTTCCATACGGTTCGCAGGAGCGAGAACCCCCTGACGCGGAACTCACGTACAGCGCGGCTGCTGGAACTAACGATGACGAGCGGTGCCCTCAACGCGGAACTCGAGTCGGAGCAACAGCGCTTGTTGGTGTACAGGTCAGTTCTCATCATTTGTGTGGTATTTTCTATTGACAGTTGGGTTAGGGCGGACCCAATCCAAGTAGACATTCGCGACGATTGGAGTTTCATCACTTCTGAACTGGGAGATGGAGATCGACCCCTACTTTTGGCCTTTACTATTCATGGGAAAGACATCACTGCGTTGGCGACAGTTACAAGTCTCCCCAAATTGATGCTCTATGCAAACAGGTTCAAAGCCAGCATTGCATCTCAAAAACTAGCAGCAAGCCGAGAATCGGAAGCATTCCGCGCCACGCAGAGCCCCAAACCTAATAACCCTCTGACAGAAGTTGCCTCGGCTTTCTTCCAGTCTGCAAGGAACCGGCTCCAAGAAACCGAAGTAGAATTGTCCTACGTCATTCGCCAGCAAATGAGCTTCCGCCTTGAAACTTTGAGGCTCATCTTCTTCCCACGGACAATGGCAGATGTGGAACTTGCATCTTTTATTGGGCGGGACGTGCAAGCCAGCTTGCATCGTGCTGTCGTAGACGGTCGGCCGTCCCGCAGGGAAGTTCACCTGTCGTTCATGGCGCTTAACATCTCCAAATTCAGTCAGCTCCAGCCATTCCTCCCCCCTTCAGTTGTCATTTCCAGTGATAGATCATGGGTAGATTCACTCTTCAGGAATCCCACAGAAGCGAATATCGTTGGCTTGCCCTCGATGAGAATGCTTATGATCACCGAAGAGCCCAGTCCAGAACTGTCCACGCGCCTGCTGTACGACTTTTACAGCACATTCCAAGGGCGAGATGACAAAAGGCCCGAAGATATCTACATAACTCTGAACGTCGCGTTGTATTCGTGGCTAACTGGGCTGCGGAAAAATCTTTCGCGCGAGCTGGCTCAGTTGCAGACGCAAACAGGTACCGCTGCGAACACCGTATCAGGAGTACGGAAGAAAGGCCTTTGGAGTGCATCTGAGGCTCATTCTCTTGATACAACACAATCGGACGGAGATATGATGGCGTCTCCTCTTATCCCACCCAAGCTTCAGCATTCCTCGATGTCCAGTTCAGAGGCTTCCCGTCCTACCAAACAAGTCCCGCAGTCTCAGGAGGCAGATGTCGACACCTCACTCTCCGTTACAACGGGTATCGCCTACGAGCCTCGCGAGAGGAGAATTCAAAAATTGACTCTCCGGCAACTAGGAGAGGCAACTCCGGACGTGATGCATCCTTTCTTCATGAAGAAATCTGGCTTCAATCTAGAGGATTCGCTACCGCAATACGTTCACGAATATGCAACGATACCTCTGGAGAAGATTATGGAAGGACTGCTAAACATCTATAGCAGGCAGTTACCGACCAAGTGGAAGGAGAGGGAAAGAAAGCTACTCTGAGAGTCTGCCAAGGAGTTGTACGCAGCTATCGAAGGGCAGGCAGTTCATCCATATACGTACCGCATTCTAAGTATTATTCAATGGTCACATTCAGCAACGCTTGCACTATTATACTATATTCTAATTAATTGTAGGACATGGCGCACCCCAGATAATGACTTGCTTGCCTTACATATTGTTGGGAGAGAAGGAACAAGGTCTGTAAAAAAATGATACGGTATTTGAAGAGCGTAGGGGATGTCCTGGCACCGATTGGCGTTCCACAGTACCTGCAATAAATTGAAATAGGACATGGTGGTCATCTACCTTCCAACCCCTGCTCTACCCGCCCCTACATTGAAGACGCTTAAAAGTGCAAAGCACCCGTAGAGCAATGCTACAGGGTAGGCAACCAGTAAACGCTGGTCAGACATGCGCAACACGGCGACGAAGATTCCCGATGCAGCATATGTGCACCATATGATTGAAAGAATGGAAAGCATGTAGCCAAGAATACCACTACGTAGACGGGTGGTTAGCACTTCAAAAATCAGGTAGAGAAATGTAACGTACTCTAACGTCACCACAACACTGACAGCACCCACCCCAACCATGGGGAGCAGACAGTATCCGAGTACGGACACGACACGGTACACGTCAATGCCCTTGTCAGACATGAGATTAAGGAGTGTGTATATTGAGATGGAACCGAGCAACCCAAAGCCATAGATGTACCCAAATTGTGGCTTCCCAGACTACTCATATGTGAGGACCATCAGAGGAACCCGGCGGTCGAAACTCACCAACAGGAGGAGCATGCCAAAGCAGAAGAAAAAGAGAAGAGGGCCGGCAAGGTCTGCATCATCCATTATATGTTCGTCTACATGCTGCAGCGGATTCAGCACCGTCATTGATTTTGCTTGTATATGAGAGAAGTTGATGCCGAGTTCTGCAACATCCGAAGATGAACACGGTGCTTAAGATATTCGACTGGGTTACTTCGTACCTTCCAGCAATGGTGGTTCCCCTTCGAATCCTCCGGTACCAAACGCAGTCCACCATCCACCTGGCTGTTGAATACTGCCTCCATATGACGGAGTGACCCCGCCCGTGTTCACAGCGCCTTCCAAACTCGACCGAGAGCTGGGGTAAAATTGGCTCTGATACGACTCAGCTGCATAGAACTGAAGCGGCACGTTAGCTTGTGAAGTCGACGCGACGCCGTACTGGTTCGCAGTGTCCTGCCACATCGTTGTTTTCGCGTAGGGAGGCTCGCGCACAGTCACGGGCTGCGGTGTACCCCGGGGAAGGCCTTATTCGGCATTCTCCGAAGTCCTCTTCTCTGTTCACCATGGTAAGTCATACGCGACAACAATATTTGTGCGCCACTGACGCCGCCCTTTACTCTTTCAGCCGCAGGTAAGCCCGATAGAACTCTTAACCGCGTGTCCAAGTGCCTAAGGGACTCGATTATAGAATGAATACATTGAGGAGCACATCAAGCGGCATGGCAGACGGTTAGATTACTATGAGCGAAAGTGCGTACTGCCGATGTAGCTCACAACGCTCAGTCACTAAAGAAATGTCGTACAGGCGGAAGAAGGAAGCCCGTGCGGTTCATAAATCCTCTGCAGTTGCCCAAAAGACCTTTGGCTTGAAGGCGAAGATCCTTCACGCGAAGCGTCACCGAGAAAAGGTGCAGCTCAAGAAGACTCTCAAAGTCCACGACGAGCGCAACGTTAAGCAAGCTGATTCGTCCGCCGTACCGGATGGTGCATTGCCGGCGTACCTTCTTGATCGCGAGGGACAAAAGGATGCGAAGGCCTTGTCATCTGCTATCAAGCAGAAACGGAAAGACAAGGCTGCCAAGTACTCTGTGCCATTGCCAAAAGTGCGGGGTATTGCGGAAGATGAGATGTTCAAAGTGGTGAAGACGGGGAAGAATAAGAGTAAATCTTGGAAGCGCATGGTAACGAAAGCTACATTTGTCGGCGAAGGGTTCACACGTAAACCGGTGAAAATGGAACGATTCATTCGACCGATGGCGCTGCGATACAAGAAAGCAAACGTGACACATCGTACGTGATGTGCAATGTGTCCCTCATACACTGTGCTTGACCGACTTTTTATAGCTGATCTAAAAGCGACCTTCCAGTTGCAAATATTGGGTGTCAAGAAAAATCCCCAATCACCGATGTACACCCAGCTGGGTGTCCTAACCAAAGGGACAGTGATAGAAGTGAACGTATCTGAGTTGGGAATGGTCACTACGGGTGGCAAAGTGGTTTTTGGGAAGTATGCGCAAGTCACCAACAATCCAGAGAATGACGGTTGCGTGAATGCAGTGCTTCGTGAGTTGTTTGCCTCTTGTGCATCTTCACAGCCTCCTCTAACAGCACACCTCCACCTCAGTCGTATGAGTCTCGTTTCCCTGCCCTTTTGTGTATCCTACGTCCGTGTCAACGTATCATGTAGTGTAGTTTTCTCTCTTGGCTGACTCCTTTAAGATGGCTGCTCTATCTATTCCTATGCGTGACCACCTAGAGTGGAGCCTCACCAGCCAATGGGAATCGTTACATTTTTGACGGTGTTTATTATTTTTGACCGTCCATTGGGCCTTTCCCATTCAATGCCCTCAGAAACGAACGGCGATCTTGCCGTGCCCATCTCCGTCAACAGGGATTCCAGCAACCCTCCCAGACCACCAGTGTGGCCTCTAGAATCTGCAGATCCTGGAGTGCCCCTACCTCTCCAGGCAAAGTGTGATAGACACGGCCGCCAAGGCGGCATATGCTGCAAGGACATCAAGAATGATGACGAGCGCACACTAGTCGATCCGGACATCGTTCGTGACGTGTAGGTCATCATGCTGTTGGTATACTTACCTCTCCTCATCGTTAATGTTAGCGTGATTGGCCTGTCTGACGGTCTCACCGTCCCTTTTGCCCTCACGGCCGGTCTTTCGTCCCTTGGAGAATCCAGACTTGTTGTTCTTGGCGGCATAGCAGAGCTCATTGCGGGTGCCATCTCTATGGGTATCGGCGGCTTCCTGGCGTCGCAAGCTGAAAGAGATCACCACCGGTTCTTAAAACGACACATATCTGCTCGGGTGCAACGTAATTGTGATGGTGAAATGGAGAGAGAAGTGTACGCGATACTAGGACCAGTTGGCGTCGACGAGCACACCTCGCAGGCGGTCACCAGAAGCTTGTTAGCTGCTGAGCGCGAAGGGACCGAAGGTCCAGTAGACGAAGAACGACAACAACTTAGATGGAAAGACGACGTTGGGCTCACTGCGTTCCTACTCAAATTCGGTGAAGGACTCAGTACGTGGTGACATTCCACCGCTCCCCGATATATTTGACGATCATCGTTTGAACAGAGGAAGTGCCAACCAAGCGACTTTACCTTTCTGCCATAACGATTGGACTCGGTTACTTGGTCGGCGGCATCATCCCCCTGATCCCGTACTTCTTCATCAGTCGCGCACACATCGCTTTGCTTTACTCTTGCATTCTCACTGGGGTTGTCTTACTTGTCTTCGGCGCTATCAAATCCCGGGTTACTGGTGCTGGAAACGATGCAGCAGGATACACATGGGGTGCAGTAAGCACCTTGATGGTGGGTGGGGCCGCAGCAGCAGCAGCATACGGAATGGTCGCGCTCTTCGAACGCGACTCCTAATCTCAAGTTAATATCTCCGTGATGCCTCGAATTTCGAGATAAGCTGTATTCATATAAGTGGAACGCCTACTCGAAAAGGAGGCTATGAACCTGTTTGTTAAAAAGCTGCACCTGTCTGTAGTTGTGTTATACCACACCACTGTCAAATAATTTTCTATACATCTATTAAGCGACGCCTTTTATTTAGCCCTGTTTGCCGGATTGTCTTGACTGCACCGTTCATGTCGGCGTCGAAGTCGCCCGCGCCCAACTCGCATTCAGCATCTCCTGCGCCCGGCCAGACCGTGCGTCATGCAGTCACACCGCTGGATCACCAGCGCGTTCAACTCGAGCGACTTCTCAAAGATCCGAGCAAGCCAGCTTACATTCCACCTCCTCCAAAGGAGAAAATCATTCGTGCACCGAGGGAGATGATGAAGAACGTGCAAGGATCGAGCGCAGGAGCCGGAAGCGGCGAATTTCACGTATATAAAGCTAGCCGTAGACGAGAGTACGAACGACTGAAAATGATGGAAGAATCTGCAAGAAAGGTGTGATGATGCATATGTCATAGTGCGCTCGATATTTTGTCTAACACGCGTTTGTGTATGTAGGAGGCTGAGGATGCCCAGTTCGAAAGGAAGAGGAAGGAGGCTGAGGAGCAGGCAGAGGCCAAGACTGCAAAGAATCGTGCTAGAAGACAGAAGAAGAAGGAACGGATGAAGGCTAAGCCTGCCGAGAAGGATACCGACGGGGACGATCACAGCACAAAGGATCGTACCACAGGAGCACCTGTTAAGAAGCGTCGGATGGTCAATGGGACGGAATTGGTGTTCAGGAAACCGGGAGAGGAGAGCGACGAGGATGAGGAGCTTGCGGACGGTGGTCAACTTGTCGAAGCAGTCTCCACGAGTCTCGAGGCAGCGTTGGACACGCGGATGATAGCACCAGAACAGAAAATCACAATTCACGAGGACGACTGACGTTCGTTTCGACCGTATCCACACATTATGTTAGGGTTTCTGAGACCACTGCTTATGACGTGTATTATAGCTGTTTGATGTCGACATCAGGTATTCCATTCTCACAACATTTCCCCAACACGTCCTATGGTCCAGGAAACCAAGGAAGCACGCTCGGGGTACGAGAGCGACATCTCTAGCAAGATTTCACTTGCCAGCGATGCTCTGGACGACGAACCCATCGGGCAAGGAGGACGAAGGAAGCGTCTACGCAGTGCCGCTTCCACACAGGCCAAGTCGACCAAAGCAGTCTCTAAAGGGACTGTATCAACATCTTCACGAGGAAAACGTAAAGCGGGCCACGGCTCTCCTGCGAAAAAGAAGCACAAGGCGCAGGCGGAGGACGAAGACGAAGGCATCAGTGAGGTTGATCTCAAAGATGGTCAGGAGATTGTAGGCAAAGTCGTCCAAGCTCCTCAGACAGGGTGGGGTAAGTGTCGTTGGAGGGCCCCTAGCATAGTTCCTTGCTGAGTTTTGATCCTTCAAGGTTCCAATGGGCAGGTTTCACAGCACACCCTCGACTTCCTGGCACAATTGCGAGACCCGAGTTGTAACGAACGTGAATGGTGAGAATCTTACCAGCACCTCGTGTTTAACGAGTTTTGACACCTGAGTCAGGTTCAAGCTCCACGGTATATGTTCCTCCGATTCCTCGCCCTCAAGGATATCTCAATCCCTTGCAGAACCTGTGTACAGGCGATGCGAAAAGGAATTCAAAGATTTTATTGAAGCCTTCACCGAAATGCTCGTCAGCGTTGATCCACAAATTCCTCCTCTGCCCCCAAAAGACGTAGTTCACAGGATCTACCGTGATGCGAGTCTCCAAGTGGTCGCAATGTCTATACGCTTACACCGCATGACCGTAGATCCGCTTCAGCAACGACAAGACGCCGTACAAGACGGGACTGTCCGCGAGCTTCTCGAGGAGTGGGAGGAAGGGAATCTTCGCATTCTGTTAGTCCCACTCATGGTTACCTACTGACCTACTGACCCATCCATACAGACCACATGTAAGTCTTTTCCACGTTGGCTGTTCCCTCTCCTCTACTAGGATTTAATGGATCCTAAACCCAGATTGAGTAGGTCATTTTCAGGTACCTCCTACCGTGAAAATACGCTGACTATTATAAAGTCAAGCCGGGAGACGAAAGCATGATTGCGGCTGGGGCGTGGTGTCCCGGGCGAGATGAACTCTCGTTGATCAGGTTTGTCACATTGATGACCCTGTCGGGTGCCTACGATCCCTTCTCCGCACATTAGGAATCACATACTTCACTCCCCGGATCGGCTTCGTGAAATACTCTCAGACCCGGAATTTGTGGCGAACTTCGGCGAACCACGACCTCATCCGGAAGGAAAGCGCCGAAGCGTGTTTGGTCACGACGATGAATTGAAAACAGCCCCAAAAGGCGTCGACAAGCACCATAAGTGAGACCGGGCGCATTGTGTACGGTGAAGTTCACTTACGTGACAACAGGGATATCGATCTTTTGAAGTGCCGATCGCTAGCGGTTTCGCGGACGTAAGTCCTGTGGCACCGACTGTAATACGTATGAATAACTCGTTGCCAGATTTACGGACAAACAAGTCTTGAACACAGATTTCATTGAACAACTCAAGAACGTCGTGCGAGTACTCAGGCCATTTGTCCACTGGTAAGGGGGACGCTTTACCTAGCGGATTGTGTGTGATGTCACTTATCGTCTCCTTTGTTGTCCAGTTTGAACGATATGATAACACTCCCTGTGGATGAAGGATCCGACAGCAACGAGGACCAAACCGATTGAGATCATCACTTAGCCTCTCAATATTGTCCGTCCGACACACGTACTGAATGGTAGTTACGGGCGTAGGTCGAAGTTTCAGTGATATGCTACATATGTACATACGGTTTGATCTAACCTGAGCTCTTTGCCGGAATTATGATGTCTCGACGTTGTCGCTCTCTAATAGGCTACCCTATCTTTCTTCGCACCCAACACCATGAATCGAATGCCCGACGACTCACAACTGGATTCAGTCGACAGCGAGGTGTCTGCTGAAGACATTGAAGAAATCAACGCGCTGACTGAACTAGGCACTACATTGATCCAAGCCGTACTAGAAAAAGAGCCTCTTACGAACGTCCAGGATCTTATCGACGCGGGCGCTCCGTTGTGGTTCCAGGACAACGAAGGTATCTCACCTCTGCATGCCGCTGCGTACGTTGGGAGCGAGCAGCTGGTAAAGATGTTCCTGGACGAAGGCGCAGTCTGGAACGCAGGCAAGTGGACATTGATCTCATATATTGAATTCACTCGCAGAACTGCTCCAGTGGACAACCTTGGAAACACCGCGGGTGATATTGCCCTATCCATGAACAATGAGGAATGCTACAAGCTTATCCGCGACGCTGGCATCCGCGCAGGTACATATGTTGTTTACGCAAGGCTGATCGCTGTGTCTCTGACAGAAATTGTTCAGGACTATTGCTGGCAGTGTTATCCTCGCGCTCATCACTCGTGCGATCTCCATTGGCACTCGTGATCGACGGCGAGGACAATACTGCAGCTGCGTCCAACGTCGCGTTTCTTGCCTCGCCTCTGCAATATACGACTGATGCAAACGGCCAAGAAATTTGTCTTCTCAAGCTCAAAGACAACACAGAGATCGGTGTCATGATGGGATGGGAGAGGGAGATCAGTCAGTAACAGTGTTGCACCAGAACATGGCACGATGCTGAACATGGTGGCGCTCAGTGTGCAAGACTGTGAACGAGCTGTGTTCCAACCACCCGAGATTGAAGGAGGGACTTCGCGTTCTTAATGTGGGATTCGGCCTTGGAATTGTCAGCACAGACGGTTTTGTACCACACATGCCCCTCCTATCGCACTGACCCATGAGCAGATCGACAGTTTACTCCAAGGACTATCGGAGCCACCCTCCCTGCATGTCATAATAGAAGCTCACCCAGATGTACTGGCGCACATACGGGAGCGCGGGTGGCATAGCAAGCCGGGGGTCAAGGTTATGGCAGGCAAGTGGCAGGACGTCATTCAAAGCAAAGAGTTCCGCGATCTCGGGAAATTCGATGTTGTCTATACCGATACCTTCGCAGAAGACTACCAGGGTAAGAAGCGATAGATAGCACATATTCAAAGTTGACTACATACTACAGCGTAGAACTTCACAAGTTTTTTAAGCTATTGCCCAGTTTGTTGGCAGGGCCAGAGGGGCGGTTTAGCTTCTTCAATGGCCTCGGAGCGACCAGTACGTCTGTACTCAACTTGCACAGTGCAATTGATTGATTCACGACGTTAGATGCCCTTCTTTATGATGTTTATTCACGGGTATCGGAGTGCCACTTGTCCGACATTGGGGCAGACGTTCGTTGGAGCTTTGTCCGAGTCGATGGCGAGGAAGATCAAGGACGATGGGAAAGATCAAGGGAATATTTTACTCAGCCCGTATACCGGCTGCCCATCGCCCAGTTGAAGTCGAAGGAAACTTGAAAAACCACTCGCTTCCATCTTTCGGAAATACCTGGTCGTGATGGCTCACTGTACTGTATTTCGACCCAAATTCTCCAAATTGATTTCCAGGGTCTCTTCGAATCCCTTTCTGGTTCGGGATATGCATCAGTAGTTTCCCCTGTAACCGATCATCACTAGCCACTACTAGTACTGCCTGTAGGATAGCTTGATATTCCTCGATTTCCCATTATATAGCCTTGTAGTATGTACGAGATTTTCTGTATGCGCTTGGACGCCATGATGTAAATTCCTGCCAAAAAGGTCGCCGCTGTCGGACCAAGTGTCTTCAGAAATGACAATCTACAGTCTCTACGTATTCGACAGGTACGTCGTCTGAGATTTTCGCTCTCACAAGATCCATCATTTGCGCGTACCAGGCATTGTGCTTGCGTATATTATCATGACTGGCACCGTACCAAACAGACAAGGCCGGCCGTGGAGGGAGGGCTCCTGAAAGCAGTGTCTCGCGCTGTTGCACCACGGCAAGTCGATAGCGGCGCGACTGCTGTTCCTTCGACAGTCAGCAGTCCAAGGAATACTCTCGTATCCACCACTGGTGCTGTCATTGCCGTTGGTGAAGACCCCTCGGCTAGCACAGTACTGCCTACAACGAGTGCTGGGCCCAGGTCCCACACGCTCACGTTTGATGAAGAGGCGAAGCTTGTTTACGGTGTCATACTCTCGCTACGCAATATGATCAAGAAACTTTCTCGGAGGTACGTGCGTCTCGTTGTGTCCTCCAGCCCTAGGGGGCTAAATTTATCTCGGTTTCCAAAACACGCAATCTAGAGATGAACAATTCACGAGTTACCGCACATCAGCATACAAACTACATCTCTACGAAACACTGTCGGGGTACAAATTTGTTATGTTAAGTGACCCATCCACCGATGGTCTACGATTCGTCTTGCGGCAGATCTACAGCGGCCCGTTCGTGGACTACGTCGCTCGAAACCCTCTCGTTCCGATGGACTCGAGGGAACAGGGAATCGACAATGAGTATTTCCGAGCCAGCGTGGATCGTATGATACGCGGTTTATCTGTCTTCGCGTAATGCAAAATCCCATTCGACCCAAGTCCTTCGTTGAGCTGGATTGTCTAAATGCTTGATGGTATAGCTACATTACAGCATAATCAAGAAAATCAGTCATTATATCCCCCCACATTACCCTCTGTTCTATGTCTCCAATTATGTAGTAGGTAGAGGGGCCACAGAGTCCTGTTGCTCCAGTTGTTTTCTCAGTACGTTCATCAATGACATCTTCAACTCCTTTTCTTGCGTGCTCTCTCCCTTATCACCATCGTTGTCCTCGCCTTCCCCAGCCACGGCTTCATCCAGCGCTAGCTTGGTTTCGCCTAAACGTAGCATGTCCTCTTCGATCGTACCCTGTGTGATCAACTTTACAACCTCAACATCGCGTTTTTGGCCAATGCGGTAGGCACGGTCCTGAGCCTGCCGGTCATTGTGGGGATTAAAGTCTTGGTCAAACCTGCAAGATGTCAGCGACCAATCTGACATGAAAATGACGACCATAACACACATGATGACCACGCTTGCAGCCGTGAGATTAATCCCCATCCCGCCCGCCTTGGTTGACAAGAGAAACACAGGTATGGATTCATCCTCGGTGAATTCGTCGACCAATGATTGCCGGATGTCTACGGCGGTTGAGCCTGTTAATATCAGGTATTTGATATTCTTGAACTTCAGAATAGCTTGAAGGATATCCAGGATTTGAGTGAACTAGCTAAGGGTTTCAGAACGGATGATCTGACGTGCCGTACAGAACAACCAACCTGAGAAAATATTAGAACCTTGCGTGTTTGAGCAATATATTGTTCTAGCAGGTTCAGCAAGACCGTAACCTTGCCGGAATCGAGGTAGCATGTCTCATCCCGAAGGAATTTGCGAGTGGACTGATCGAGAGTTAGTGCGGAAGATCTTCGATGCAAGCAATTGTATACCTTGTAACCTTGGCAGAAGAACTGTAGCTCGGCATCTGTCATGACCTCCATGTCTTCTTTGACGTAGTCAAATACAGCACCGCGTTTTCTGAAGTCGGGTTCCTTGAGTAAGACCTTCGTCATTGAAGTTAAAATTTGGTCCGTAAAGAGTTTTCTGAAGAGCATGGGGTGCGAGGCCGCCTTCCGTAGATCCATAAGCACATTCGAACTATTCTCCGCATATTTATCCTTCGGGCGGGTTCCTTTGGGTTTCTTCACAGGCTTTTCGGCTAAGTTTGGTGTCGAGGTACCTGAGGTGCTTGGCGTTTTGGATCCTACCTCCAATATGGTCTTCCTGGAACGTTGCAGCGCATCTAGGTAAATAGACCGTTGGAGATCTGTCATTTGACACCACTCCACTCGTTCCACTTTTAGAGGCAGATCGTTAAGTACTTGGTCTTTTCGTCGTCGAAGGACAAAGGGCGTCATCATCTTCTTTGCTCTCGATACCCGCTCTTGCGATAACAAGGTCACTTTGGCGTCTCCTTTGGTCTTGAATATGGCTCGCAGGGAATCCATGGCATCGCCAAGTAGATTGGGTAAGATGAAGTTCAGAAGAGACTGATAAGAAGTCAAGGGTTGTTACGGAGGAGATATCAGACATTCTACCTACCACAAGTTCCTGTAAGTTATTTTGCAGCGGGGTACCAGTAAGCAGGAGGCGCCATCTAGCTTCGAACTTGAGCAGTGCCTGGTACCGTTGTGACTGGAAGTTCTTCAGAACATGGCCCTCATCGAAAACGATGCTCTGAGAAGGTGAAAGCTCAACAACAGGGTCGTGACTAGTAAGTGTGCGAGAACTTACGTCCCATTCTATCTTCCTGAAGAACTTGCGGTCTCGCTCGTCACCTTGTGCAAGATTATATGTAGTGATTAGAACCTCCCAGCCAGTGCTATTCTTGTTACGTTGGCGCTGTGTCTCGAGAAGCGTTTGTCGAAGTGCTGGACGCTCTTCTTTTCCGGCATAGTACGTCTGGACGGATATAGATGGTGCAAAACGCGCAAATTCTCGACACCAGTTCTCCAGCGTAGAGGATCTGAGGCATGACGTGAGAGGGCAGTAAAGGGACGATCGAGCACTGGACATACGGTACAACGATAAGGTGAGGACCGACGTTCCCCTTCTCCTTCATGTGAGCGAAAAAGCTAATCACCTGGATGGTTTTACCCAGACCTAAACAGTTCCTCAATAAACCGGAACTAACAGGAAAAAATACCACATACCCATCTCATCTGCAAGTATGCAACTGTACTCTCTCATATAGAGCAGGTATAACCAGTTGACGCCCAGCAACTGGTACTCCTTAAGAGTCACACCGTCTGGCAGTATTGCCGGCTGTGTTGCAATGTATTGCTTGGATACATTACCCTTGACCACATCCAATGAGCGTAAGCTCAGTGAGCCATCCTCAGCTTCACCTAGAGTAAAGTCTTCTTTGCCTTTGCCTTTTCTATCGTCATCTTCAGAACCCCACGAAGCAATTGCGGCACGCAAGCTCGCTCCGATGCGTTCACACTTCTCAAGTACATTGTCTACGGTCCCATAGCCACTCAGCACCGTCTGACAATCCTCAAATATTCGAGGGCTAATGCCGGCTGGCCCTGCCTTCTTTTTTCCCTGACCAAGTTTAACGATGAGGTCATCGACGGAGCGGAATGGTCGTAGTGATACAATTACCCCCGCCTGCTCTGGAGTGCAACCTAGAGTGCAAGATGAGGGGAACACAAGAGTAAGGGCATATGGGACGCACCAGTCAACTCTTGAAGCGCATCCGAATGGGCTGTGTTGAAGTAGTTGAACGCGCTCCTCTCGGCAGGTGGTCGCTTCGAATAAGGACGGCTGTCAGTATCCGACTGCTCTGAATCCGACATCAGTGCGTTATTCAAGCGTCTGCGTCGCGGAGGCTTGACCAAGGGGGTAGACGGCGACGTCGGAGAGGCTACAAAGGAAGTTGAGGCTATGGGAGTGGCTGGTGTGGTGTCGAGGACGCCTCTATTAGCATAAATTGACGATTTTTTTGCTTTCTCCTTCATAGCGGCGCGGGAGGCCTTGTTGGCTTCATCCACTTCTGCCACACGACCGGTTTCGCTGGGAATGTCAGAAACCATCGCAGATGGGCTCTGATGACGAACGGGAGATGGAGGCTTCCATGATGGATCGTGCAACAGGTCGGTAGCCTTCTTAATGTCTCCTCCAGCTTGGTCCCATGCGGCTTGCACGAGTACGGGATCTCGCTCTGGATTCAGAATCTTGAATTTGGTGAATGCATCCTTACTCTGCGTCACCTCTTTCTGCGCAGAAACCGCAGAGAAACCGGGGCGTTGCCCCCGCACGATGCGCGATCTTCCCGGTGGAGGAGGCGTATCTAACGAGTGTCGAATATCGGGCAACGAGTCATCTGACGAAGTTGAATCGGCGTTCACCTTCCGTCTGTAGCCAGGCCTTTGTATGTCTGGAGAATCAGGTACGAGCACGTTCGGTTGCCCAGACATGCGCTCGCCAGGCACCTGGAGGGGGTTGCCACGGTTAATCCGCTTCCTAGGAGGACCGTCGTCCGCCAACCCGTCAACTTCCGATAATCTCCGCGTATCCCCTCCATGATGACGCGTAAAAGACGCGTGAACGGGGACGAGCAGACCATCGTTGAGGAAGCCGCTGGAGGAAGACAGGGGGTCGAGAGCGGTGGACTGATTTGCGAGATTCCAAGAGGAATAGTGGCCGAGGCCGAGCATCGAGGATGGCTCGTACGCGCTTCTCTGATGGTTTAGATGTGGTGACTGTTGGTAGTGGTTGTCCGCAGAGAGAGGACTTGAGTTGGGAACGAAGACCGTTGCGGTGGTGGACGGCGTGGCAGGTGGATGGTAGCGGAAGGTGGACGAAGCATCTCTCGACTGTGCCGGCAGAGAGCGCATTGGGATGCTGTTGAGCTCTGGCTGAAAAGTTCCAACACCAGACACATCCTGCCGCGCGGTTTTGCGGAACCTTAGTCCGTCTAGGGTAGCTTTCTGGTACGACGATAACGGGCGCTAATGAGAAAACAGACAAAAAGACTACGACTCATGCGAAGACTGACTCTATTAGCCTCAACGTCGCCTTCTGTAGCCATGGACAACGTCGCCGACGGGAATATAAGGGATGTGAAGTGTTCTGCCCCGGTCTGAGGGTGATGAGGAGACGTAGCAACGAGTCCAAGGTAGTCGTAACAGTAAGGACGTCGGAGAGTCAATGCGGTGTGGCACGAAAATTTTATATTTTACTTGTAGCTACTGTTACATGAGGTCATCGTGGACAAAAAGGTTATATAACAAGGAACTGGAAGGTAGATAACCTTTGCGTTATTGGTACCAGGTCGGGATGGAGGCACGAATTGACCGTTTTCGACAGAGTAGGGAGGTTGTTGGAGTGTAGAGCGCGTCTCGTAGCTCTTGGTGTCGCTGAAAGAGTTGGGGATGATTGCGCAAGGACGACCGGTGAAGAACAATCTCGTCGAAATACACATATTAAATCGCTGCATAGCCAGTAGCACCGAGGAAGAGTGGGCGAAACTCCCGCGCGACATCCTTCACCGTACGGACAGTGTCGTAGGTCAGATGCGTATGGGAAGCGATGACGGATCATCCTTCGATAGCCTTGAGCCACAGCCCAGACCAAGCTCGGGACCGTAGTATAAGAGTACGAGGGCCCTATGGATCGAATCGCCTGCAAGCTGACGGCGAACAGATCATGTTAGAAGAACAATCAAATAAAAGGTTCAGCCTCGGGTATGATGCCTGTGGCGGAGGTTACTTGTCAGTCAAAAAATCCTGCAAGTTGTAGACACCGGCGCACCTGTGAACAGCAGACGACGGCTGCATGAAACGAAGAAGGAAAACGCCATTATCGGAATTTCCGAGACGAGTATCGTTTAATACTGCTTATCAGCAAATATCGCCAATAGTAGACGGAAGATTCCGGCGAGACAAACAGCTGGGCTTTAACTGGCCAAACCACCAGTCGAACACGTTTGACGGTCGTCATCCGTGAAAACTGGGGCCATACAGAATGAATGAATGAATGAATGAAAAAAAACCGTCGTCTAGAGTATTTAACAGTGCGACGACGGTGAAGAGGTTACATCGCGATGATCTTAAGAAAGGTAGTCAACTCAGAAAAGACCTACCAGGTGGTGGAGATGGTGGTGGTTCAAAGTCAAGAGCAGAGCGGGCTCTGTTTAGACACCATTTGTCCACCCAAAGGCAGTTGCCGTGGCTCCCGCACTGCGCAGCCCCTGCTGGCGTCAGACTCGAGCCCAGTACTCCTCCTCGTCATACCATCATGCTTGGCTTACTCGACATGATCGTCCTCACGGCGTCCCTCGCAATTTCCTTGGCCATCATGGTCCCACTCGCGGGCGCCATCGTCCGTTTCAGAGCTAACTATAACCCAAAGGGACTCCAGCTCGATCCCGAGGGCGACGTACAACCCCACACTGGCCCAGTCATCTCATCCTTCTTCGCCATGCTCAAGAGAGTGTATGACATCGAAGTACGTCTCCCCTTACCCAGGTCTCATCAGTCAGGTACCCATCACATCCATAGGGCTGGCCGGGCTTATACAAGGGCCTCAGTGCGTGCACGCTTCGCTCAGGCTGATATGACCTCACCCTTGCATAGTGCCAACCCTGATATCCTCTCTAATCATCACTTTCTTCCTCATCGTGTTCCTGGACGACAGTAGCTTCCGTCATCGTGCATACACCGCACCTTCTGCTGGCATCCTCGGAACCTTATTTTACAGTATCTTTGCTATGCTAGTTTCCCTACCGCAAACCATCATCACAGACAGGCAAGCTTATCTACCACCCATATTTAACAATTCTCCTTAGTTCCTCTTCCAGGGCTATTACAACCCCTCACAAGCTCCCTTGGTTCAACGCAGCGCATTCCTGCCGCATTCTACTTACTCCTACGGAACGCCGCCGTCCATGGATCATCTACCTTACTCCAGGCCTCCTCGCTGCCCAGGTCGCACATATTTCCTACGTCGTTCTTATCCTGCGGTCCATCCGTCGCCTGATCCTCCCCGAGCTAGCAACACAGTCCGGGTGGCGTGACATATCTCCCCTAAGATTATCTGTCTTTTTCGTACTGGCCCTCGCCAGTACTGCGGTGCTTACGCCCCTTGAGGTTATCTCTATACGACTCGCGATACAAAGGAATTATGCCTCAGCGGAGTACAACTCGGTCTCACAAGAGGGCGGCGACGCCGAGGACGTCACAGAGTACGCAGGAGCCAACGAAGATGTCATTGGGTAGGTTCACTCGCTGAATACTTCCATGCAAACAGCTCACTACGCCGACCAGACTGAGGTCGGATCGCGCACCATACACTGGCTTGATCGATTGTGCCAAGACGATAGTTGAGGAGGAAGGCTGGACCGCGCTGTACCGGGCTTGGTGGTTAACCATGTTGGGTTGTGTCTCTGGTGCTTTCTCTTAGGCGGACGACATTGCTGTTACAGTCCCTATGTCTCATGCGTTCGTGACCATCTACCTACAAATTGACCAGTCAATGCATGAAAATAGTTCTAATTCGACATCGATTCACGGTAATCAAGTGTGTGGTGGTTGTGCAGGAGCTTGTTCCGAACTACTAGCTGTTGCGCTCGCCTGCCCGGAACTTGCCCCTCTCGACATCAATGAGTTCAACAGAAGCGCCAGCCCACTCATCTGTGACGACTGCAACAGAGACACATTGATGTCGAGGCTCAACATCGTCCCATTGGACGTTGATCCCTTGAGAATTGCCGCTGGCTGTGGTTGATCCGGGGGCGGTAGCGAGGCAGCCGAAACGGGTACGATACCCAGAGCATGCAAAGCAGCAAGAGACGTGACGGGTAATTGGACCGGTATGGCCCCACCTGACGGTGCATAACTTGGTGCACCTGATGACGTCGTAGTCGTCGTTCGGGTAGAAGGTGCAGTATAGAATGTAGATGTGGTTGCGCCAGACATGTTGGCGCTGTACGGCTGCGTATACGCGTATGCATACGATCGGTAATACTGCGATGATCCGGAGGCTTGAGGGTAATATGTGGACCGGAATTTGGTCACAGTGGGCTGCGACGCGGCACGTTTTTCTCTTTGAATGACATCCAATTCATTGCGAGCACTTCGCAACTCGGAACTCACAGCCGCCGTTTCTGCTCTTTCAACCTCCAGTATAGCCTGTATCAGAGTGTACGTCTGTGGGTTGGGCGAAGCATGCTGAAATTTATTGTCAAACCTCTTAGTAGTATAGGAGGGAGGTACCACATACCGTACCACCTTTCACTTGCGCGCGTCTGAAACGTTCCTGTAGCTTCCTAAGCCGTTGGTGGCAATTCAAAGCAAAGCGGGTCTCTTGAAACCAGTTGGAGATGAACATGCATGATACATTGCAGGCTGACGCTAAGCCCACCTTTGATCTCCAGGCGGATGTCGTCATATTTGGCCCTTTCCTTGCCCTTGTAGGGCCGACTCTCCGGTAGTGTACGCACGTCCTCTTGGGGCTGCTGGAATATGTGATAAGGGAGGAGCCTGTTTACGACGTCTGCGTGGTCGGAAAAGGGAGAATCGATATCCGGGTGCAAGACTGCAGCATGGTCTGCGGCAAGACAAGCAGCAAAACTGGTTTCGTGTTGGACAGTCAAGCAAAGAAGTTCAGCAAAACCGCACGACGCACCCAGCGGCAGTTTGCTGAATGATCTGTTGCTCTTGCTCTGACCGAGAAATGGCATTTACGGAGCAATCCTTGGGAGGGAGTAAGGCAGGGATGGTAGATGGTCCAGCAGAGGACAAGTCTTGCACTTTTTGCGACGCGTCATTAGATTGGAACGGCGATGGGGCCTTCGTAACTTGCTGGATGTGGTCGAGGGCGACGTTCTGGACAGAAAACGATGCTTGCAGGTTGTCCATTTTCCCTCTGGCTCTGTGTGTTTGGTTTTGCTTTGGGTCCGCGGTCGTGACCCGTGACCCACGGCACAGCCACACACTTCGCTTTAGGGCTGGTCGTGACATTCGTGATTATATAATCCCCCTATTGACATCATTCGTGGTTCTCTACTACTTGACTTCTCCTGTGTCCGCCTCCTCCTCCTCCTCCTCCTCCTCCTCCTCCTCCTCCTCCCCTTCTGTCTGCACTTCCCATCCCGCATGGTTCGGATTGGAAGTGAGGAAGTCATCCGTGCTTTCCGTGGCCATCTCTGACCATATCATTTGGTTAGTTCGTTCTCTGGTGGGATATGATATTGGCCACCAACTCTTATCTCTCCTCGCCTGCTCAAGCTCAGAGATAATATTATCCTGCATAGTAACGACCTCTTCCGAAGACTGACACGTCCTGTATCTTTCCAGGTATGGTCTTGTCCACGAAGGCAAGTCAGATGGTGTTCCGTTTCTTGCACGCGGGACAAGTACCTGTTAATGTTCCAAAACGCTTCTCCCCATCCGAACTCTGCCATAAGCGTATTTGCGTGTGCATCGAACCCCGTGAGATAAAATGCCGCCGCCAGAGCTTCAACACAATTGAGACGCCAAGGTCTACCGTAATTGGTCGGGTTTGCAGCGAGGAGATATGGCACTATGTAATGAGAACGCGATGTAACAGTCGGAACTCCCTAATAGAACTAGTGGATGCTCACATAACCGCTCATTTGGGCTTGCAATCTTGGAAAATGGGACATCGTCGATCCTAGCCCACGAACACTCGACTACTGCCAAGCCATCTCTCGCGACGATATCCCGATCATCTGGACTCACGACGGTAACTGCCTTTGGTCTACCCATAGTCGAGCGGGTGAGTTGCGCAATGAGACTTCATCACCGTACTCACGAAACAACGACGCCCCGAAAGCGGGTCCCGATCTTGAGTTCCCTGATCAAGCCAAGTCTCGCAAGTTTCTTTCCAGAACATCGTCGCGGATCACAGTGGCCGAAATCCTGCACCACGTGGCATCAGCTGTACTCTTTCACGATTCCTCCACTTCCACAGGGTGAACTGACCCACATCGCTACAGGGACATCTATACGGGGGGCGGTGGATGAACCCTCGTTCTCCTCCTGCTCGGCATGTTCGCGTAGCCGCCTAGGTGTATGTTGACGGTTGTATCCTCGCTTTCCCCTCGAACGTAGTGAGAGGTTCTTATTCTTGCCCATGGTGGGTGTATTCAGCTGTGAGCAATGTCGGATCAGGGGTCGAGTCCCTTTCAGGTACATTATAAATACCTGGTCCGCACAAATGGAGCTACGCTGGCATCTACTTCGCTTGCGGAAGCAAGAAGATTACACGAGTTCTCCTCTCTTATTATCGAGAGGAAGCGTCTATCATCATAAGGGAGACCGTCACGACGAGAAATCAGTGGTTGCTTGGGTTAGAGGATGTTTGGTTGTGTTTGATCGGCCATGGGACCCGTATATAATCCAGCTAACGCTGAAATTTTATGTCTCTTACGGCCAATTTCTGCCCGGACAGTTTTTCTATGCCTCCACTCTGTACCGGTTCTGGTGATGTGCCGATAAGGACGGTATCACCGTCTCGTTTCTACGAGGCGGAAGGGCAGTTGAGAAGTGCGGATTTGATTCAAGAAGGATCTGTCATGGTTTTAGTCTGCCCTACATTTCTTGATCGAACGAGAGTACGCACCGTAGATGCCTGGGAATACAATATACTTTTACTCTGTCCTCACCGTGCAAAACCAATGAAGGTGGTCTTTGTTACCAAGTTCGGTGCACAGTCGAAGCCGAGATTAATGCACATACCACTTGGGGCCAACAAACCGTCACTGGTGATCATATGGACCGGTATCGTCAACGCTGCTAATAATTATGTACTGTCCTCGAAAACATTTTATAGAATGATTTTATACTCGCCCACGGGAAGTAAGGAACGCCTTAGCATCCTCCCAATTCATGCGCTCTCGCTCTTTACCACGTATTTCACCCCTTCGCGTCTCCTCTGCATCCACTGCCTTCCAATCTTCGTACTGTGTGACGGTGCCGTCCTTAATACCCTGTGCGACTTCCTTTGGGGGATCCTCAGGATGGGGCCGCGGATTTAGCATCAGATCTGCTGAATTTTCGTTAGATAGATATTCAGACGCTGCCGTCGTCTGTATTCTCTCCTTTCCAGGTGTGATGTCAGACAGGATGGTGTCCGCTACGGCATACGCATCCATCATCGTTGATGCGAGAACCCCTTTCGCCCCGTTAGCTGCCCACCCAGAAGCGTATACGTTGGGAATGGCAGTGCCACTAGCGGAAAGGATGCGGCCCGCACGCGTCCGCAGATGGTTGACGGACGGATCCAGGAAATGAGCGGTGGGCTCAGCACGGAAACCAAGGGACGTGACGACTACAGAGGTGGATAGGGCTGATGTCTCGCCGCTAAGTACGGCACGGCCAGTGACAGGATCTACACTCGTGTGCGCAAGAGTCAATTGCGACATATCAGTTGGAGAGGCAGGGCTCGGTAAGGTAAGACTTGTAGGAGATCGGTAAAACTCCAGCGACCACGATTTCGGGGTTGTTCCATACGCCTTTTGCGAGCCCTTTTGTAGGAGTTCTAGCGTACGTCGTTGCTGACGCGTAAGCGTGGTGCCGTCGGGTGGAGCGAGAACGGAGGGGTCAATCGGTACCATGGCCGCTTCAGGAAGATTCATCAATTCACGGAGTTCTTTGTTAGTAAAGGCAGCCTGAAGAGGACCCCGTCTACCAATGATTGAAACATGCCTGATTGCCGACCGGGACAACACATCGAGGGCCTGCTCCGGTAAGTCATACTTTTCTAGGACAGATGGGTTGGTAAGCAGAATACGAGCGATGTCGAGTGATACGTTTCCATTCCCAATCAACGTAAGGTGTGTGAAACTGTCCAGGGCAGGCGGAGGGGGCTGAGAGGGATGTCGGGTGTACCAGTGAACAAAGGAAATGGCTGGAATGCAATGGCGCGACGGTGGTATAGCAGGGTGGAGTGCGGGAAGCGGACATCCAGTAGCAAAGAGAAGGTGGGTATAATTCGAGAACAGCGAGGAAAGGGGAATGGAGAGTGCGCTGGGGACCGGAAGGAGCCCATCGCAGCCAATATTGACGTTCCCGAAGAAGCGGAATCGGGGGTCAAGTGCGGTTGCATCGAATTTATGCGTACAGTTCTGGAGTGTCGTTGGGTGCTATCAATACCGAATACGATAAAACTCGCAACGAACTCGCCTTGACTTCAGGGTGATCCGGAGCAACACCATAGCGCACAAGACCATGTGGGGCCCACACACGGTCGAACATGTGCACACGAAGGAACGGTGAACTTGGGTCACCATGGGGGAGAAGCGATAGCAGACGAGAAGCCACATAGAATGCAGAAGGCCCTCCGCCAACGACCGCGAGTTTAACTGGGCGCATCTGTCCAGAACAGCTGAAGATGCAAGCCGGATGGCGACCTAGTTGCCTATCACGTCTTCTGCGGAGCTGCGGACGAGGTAGGTCCAAGTGCAAGTGCGAGTATGCGGTAAATGTAATGATACATACGAGTACCAGCTGCCGTTTATTCATCGTGCGCTATGACTTACCATTCCCTTGAATGAGTCTCGAGCTCCCACGTAGAACAACAAGTTCGCAATGCAGGCAACGCTCAGTGCGAACGCACTCAAACGTACGACGCGGAGGCTTTACAACTCATACTACCTACTTACCGAGCTACAGCGTTCTCCAGAGCCCTTACCTGCTTGTCGAGATACGGCGATGATCTTGTTATTCATGCGGACGCAGAGCATCTGTCATTAAGCACAACAAACTCCTCGCTATCGGCCTACTGCCGATTCAAGTACAGCAAGAGGTTCTTCTCTAGGTACAGAGTGGGGAATGATCTGAACCGGGATCGAGCCTCCTCGGGTACTGTTGTCGAGGAGGATATGAAGGGACAGATCCCAGTCAAGGCATGTTTTGCCGTCCGGACCACTCTTGCAGCGCGTCGAACGCGATATTCGTAGACCTTTCTTTCAATTCTGAAGCACAAGACAATCGAGAAGACGGTGGAACGCTGTGAACTTTCGATTGTCGAGGGCCCCACGCAGGATGACCAGGTAGAACCTAGCGAAGATCAGGACTCTCTGGAAAGCAGGCTCATCGTTAGATTCTACTGCAAGCTCGGTACGTCGTAGCATTCTTCGTTTTAGATTTCCCTGGTCTAACTACCTATCCTCTCCAGGCATCGTAAAGACACACAGACTTTCTCTTTTAATACCGAGCTCCCTCCTGTCACCCGGTGTTCCAGATTCAGAAAACGAGTCACGCTTAATGATTGGGCCAAGAGCTATCAGAGATATCACGGAGCATTTTCCAAATGGTCGTGGCACGAAAAGTGATCCACAGGTCGTCTGGACTTTCGGGGCCTCAGAAGTTGATGTCAACAGTCTCGAGTCTTCTCTTGATGCCAGAGGTAAGGAGGAAAGCATCAATTATACGATCTGGAATTCATAAACATAAACAGGAAGAATTCAGCTGGCTACTGAACTTACCATAAGTGCGGACGAATTCGATGTGTACGAGGTGTTTTCCCCGCCGATCACCATTGCCTTCCACTTACGGGAGTTCAACGTGAGTTGTCCCACGAGTACTCTTTCTGCCTTGCGCAGTGATCTTCAATGCTTGTAGGCCACTATAGCATTTGCAGAGGCGACGAGTTCGCTGCTAGAGCTCCGATTTACGGACCCGGCAGCACCACTTTTCATCGGCGTTGAAGGTGATGAATCTGAGTGTTTGTTTGTCATCTCTACCTCCCAAATACAAGGCGCTCCCGCAGATGGACAAGGGTCTAAAACTGCGGACTACGCCGCCAACGTCGGATCAAACGGTCGCAAACGCGCGCACCCCGATGTTCCCACCGAAGATAGACAGGCTGTCGATTATTCTGAATCCGGACGAGTGAGCGGGGCTCCTCGTACTGAGAAGGCGAAAAAACCTGCGAGAGCCGCCCTCAGGTCAGACGTCGTCCCTGCGGCTAGTAGTCGCAGCACTAGCATCACACCACGAATAGCCTCCAAGACAGATAATAATTCGGACACTATGTCTCCGTCATTTATGACGGGACGAATTTCCCTGATGCAACGAGACCCCTCCTTGAACGAGTTTCAACCTGTGTTTGATGTCACTGGTGACCACGACTACGAAAACATGGAGATGGACCTAGGGGCTAATTCCAATCCACCAAGCCCCAGCGCCCCGGACAGAGTGTGCGAGCCGCTCTTTTATCCCTCCTCTTCGCAACTTGCACCTCCGCTGGAGCCCAGTCCACCATGCGAGACCCGTCAGCATCAGCCTCAACACAAGCCTCTACCACAGCTACCGCAAGCGGAGAAACGAGCTATGTGGCCCTCAGGTTTTGGTGCCGAGGGTGTGGAACAAGGACCACGAGTTATGCTCGAAGGAGGACGTGATGAAGTTGACTCGGCTGTGGCAGCCATTACAGAAGGTGGGGATAGACGAGTAGGGAGTGATGGAAGAGACAGTCTAGAGTTATTTGAGGACGAATTTGGCCCCACGCAGGAGGGAAATTGCGGGGTAAAAAAGGTGTGTGCGAAATGTTTTCTCGGGGCTTATTTGGTGACAGTGTGTCAGGTGTTTCAACCACTTTTCGAGGATTGATCGGATCGCTCTGCCTGTGAACGGGCAACTCTCGGTGCGAAAATTCCTGGAGGTGTCCACAACTGGGAGCGCATGGACAGTGTTATTTATGTGTACTAACAAGCGCGCGAGTGAGCTGCTGGCTTGGGGTGGGCGCCGAATACTCACGTGCTTGCGGCCGTAGAATATGGCTACCGCTTTGTGACGAATGTCCGGCGGTGTTAACTGTAGGTGCACATGGAAAGTGCAGTAAAGCGGGTGCATTTGGAATTCGAGGGGAGTTTAGCTATATAGCATCACACCACTGTGAAGGAGCAGTGTTGGGGTGAATACAAACAAAAATCCTCGCAACAGTAAGTAGAAATAAGGTGACCCTGTTCCTCTTTCAACTTCCTCAGCAGGGCGACCACTTCAAGGGAGTATTCCTCTGAAAGTAGTCGGCGGCGCCTGTGTGGCGCCACTGAGGACTGGTACCATAGTGAGCAGGTGAGTGTAGCATGCACTTACCGTTTGTCGAGCACAAGGAATTGGATCTACAGCAATGATTACATGTTACATCTCGTTGTCTACCAAGAGAAATCACATCATTCAGCGTCTGTGATGCAATAGTGGTACAGTAGGTACTCAGACATGCACACAAACCCATTACGTAAAGTGACGCGGACGCAAATGAATCCGCCGCGACAATTTATACAAGTCGCCCTACAGGGTAAAATGAGTGCTAGAGGTCCAATATCGTGCAACTGACTTCTCCACCAGGTATGTTTTGCAAGTTCGGGGCCCGCAGTCGCTGGATACTCCCACCGCGTCTACCGTTTCGTCACTGTAGAGATGGATTCCACCCCTGCCAACAGTTACCGTCACGTCAGCACTCTTCTCGATTCACTGGACTCCCTCCAGAGCGACGTCACGCAGTCAAACTTGGACTGCCCTTGGCGGTAACTCTACTGACACTGGGTGGGACCGGATACGTGGCGTATGAACAATATCAGCCATTCCGACATTCGTTACTGGCTATTGTCCGGTGCTCGAGAGTGGCTGGTGCGGTGCATTCTAGTTTCTGAGTGTGTATATGGTGCTCACCAGCAATGATATGCGATTGGGTCCACAGTGGCTGCCGTTCTAGGAACTTTAGACTACAAAATCACTTTTGCACGAAGTTACACCTCCGGAGCGGAGAGAGCGCAGGGATACTCAAGATGTCATACCCGAAGTGCTAAGAGGGTCCTCAAGGCACTTTTGGCCAACGGAGGTGAGTAGGATTCCACCATATATGCAGCTGTCGGCGTTGGAGAGAATTCTCATACCCGTCCTTTCAAGGCGTTTTCATCAAGTTGGGCCAGCATATGGCTTCGCTGTATGTCGTCTCTCCGTGCTAGATACGGTACTGACAATGTGTGGTACAAGGATTGTACTACCAAAAGAATGGAGGGACACTATGCGACCATTGCAAGACAAATGCGATCCTACATCATATGAGGACGTCGAAGCGCTCTTCCTTTCCGACATAGGCAAACCGATCGACGAGCTATTTGAAGATTTTGATCCCACACCTATTGGGGTCGCAAGCTTGGCGCAGGTGCACACAGGGAAACACAGAGAGTCAGGGAAAAAGGTTGCCGTGAAGGTTTGTCATACGTAATCACAGCGTGCAGCGCACGAGGGTTTTCCGGGGTATTGACTTAAGTCGTCTTCAGTTGCAACATCCCAATCTTGCGGAGTTCTGTGAGATCGATATGGCAATGGTCAGTGTAACTCTGAGTGAGTAAAAATTTAGCAGGGACATTCTTAGCAAGACCTTATTATAATCTCAGGTTGGATCAAGCGCTGGTTTCCAGAGTTCGAATTCACGTGGCTGAGTGAAGAAATGCGAGAAAACCTGCCCAAAGAAATGGATTTCGTCAATGAAGCGCAAAACGCTCGTCGTGCGGCTGCCAATTTCGCCAACGTTTCCACATCATTGTACATACCCGAGGTGATCTCAGCTACTAAACGTGTCCTAATCATGGAATACATACAAGGAGCAAGGGTAGACGACCTGGCCTTCTTAAAGCAGGAAGGAATCGATAAAAACAAAGTGGCATTAGAGTTAGCGAGGATTTTTGGACGAATGGTATTTGTTGATGGCTGGTTCCATGCGGTGAGTTGGTTGTACAAAGTGACTGGTTGAGTATTAAGTCGCGTCGAAATAGGATCCACATCCTGGTAACTTCGTTTGGCGCAATGGAAGTGGCATTCTCTCATGTTGACGTTTCCAGGTAATTTGCTTATTCGGCGGGCTGCGAAGGATTCTCGTTCGCCGTACAATTTTGAAATTGTTTTGCTGGACCACGGTTTATACTTTGACATGGATGACCAACTTCGGATCAACTACAGCAAGTGGTGGCTCTCCCTAATTGCCAGGACCTCACCCAAGACACTTGAGGATCGGAGGAAGTATGCAGAGTTAGTTGGGAACATTACTCCCGATTTGGTGGGTTGGTTGGCGCTGCCTTGGGTTGTTAAGCTGAAGAGCTAGTAGTACCCGGTGTTTGAGGCAGCTATCACAGGTGGGGAATATGCCGGGTTAGCCAGCCGATTAATCATGCTGAATTCGACCACAGGTCGTGTAGCACTCGAAGGTGCATGGCAAGATGAATCATACAGTGGCGGGTATGACCGAGCGTCGAGTATAATCGACGTACCACCCTTCTCAGAAGCAGAAGGGCAGGCTATCCGGAATGCCGTCAGTAATGAGGGCATACTGCTCTCCGTTCTTGACGTACTTAGAAGGATACCGCGAAGAGTGGTTATGGTTTTGAAGTTGAATGATTTAACAAGGTTAGTGGTGCTGCCCTGTCACCTTCATGTTATCCTCACCTGCACCGGTAGGAGTTTGGACCATGCACTTGCCACAACACATTCGAGTGTAAGCATACAACCGCTGTTCGGAATGCATGAGCCAATGTTACATTATAGGCTCGCATATTTCTTATTACCGCCAAGTATTGCGTGGCTGCGGTTTGGCAGGATGACTATCGGCGAATTCAACATGGTCTACGGCTGTACGGATGGCTTGGCTCTTTGCGCTGCTTCGCTTCTTGTTGGTGGTGAGTTTTTCTTCTTTCTTGAAAGAGCGAGACCTTCGGTGGGTCTGTTTATGCATGTCGGGACATAGGAAGTATGTCAAAGGCTACACGACTCTGACCATTATGGAGACCGTCATGGATATGCGCGCAACACTGACCAGGCTCGTACCAATGCGATATGCTTGCAAATTAACCAAGAAACTACGGTAGTGGCAATTTCTGTGAACAGGAGTTAGATGGTAGTCGCTATCGTACAACTACTTGTGCTTCGCAGCGATGAACGAGTCTAATACATCGATGCTACCCTTGAGCACATCCCACTATGTAGGAGCCAGGTCAGTAAACACACAATCGACGGCATCTGACCAACCAACCTGTTCCGGGGAGAGTGAAATACCTTTTCTCCCTGGTTTCTCGTCATCGTCTGGTCCGAAGTATTCTCTGATATCAACAAGTACTTTGCCTTCTTGCAGTTAGGCTCTGAAGGTCTAAGGGGATGGAAAGTATCAACCTTTGAAAACGCGAACTGTGGCCCGCTTTTTTTTGCCCAGGTCTACGTAGTTTTCCCCTTCAGCATTTGTATGGATTGAAACGCCTTTGTGTGACATGGTCCCTTCGTTCGACGCCTAAATTGAGCGGTCAGGGGTAATATCAGGGGGTTCTTGGGTTCATTAGATTCCATACCTCATCAACTTCCGAGACTTCAATCTTAGGCTTTTTCACGGTCTTTGACTGTTTCTGGGATGTGTATTCTGCAGGTTTCTTGGCAGTCTGTTGGTCGACAGTGGTACCGTCGCATTTGTGAGACACAAGATCGGTACGCACTTTCGTGGCTTTGGGAGGACTCTCCTGTTCTGAGTCGCTGGATGTACCACGGCTCAGGCTCTGTTCCTCTTGTGTTTTTCTCTTCCCCATGTTGGTTTGCCTGCTAGCTGGTTGGCTGGGCTTTCGATGCGTGTAACCTTTACCTTGGGGGCGCGTCGCGCTGTACATAAAAGGCGCGTGTAAAGCTGATATAAACCGTGAGAAATACCTACTTGATATATGCAGGTCCTGACCTCGTCAGCAACTTCCTGCGAGTGGAGTTCCAGCGCCGCGACTCTCTCGACTCTGACCAAACCAACGACGGAATTGCATACAGCATCGACGAACGTACACTATAGCGTTTCCGCCTTGGCTGCGGTACCATGAAGATCTCGCAGAAATCTCGGAAGGCAGCTCAGCCGGTATGGCCACTTTTAAACCTGTGGCCTTTGAGTCGCTGATTCTATGTGTGCACCGATAGCATCCTCAAGTGGCGGAGCTCATCGAAAAGCTTGCGAACACTCCTGAAGGCGACATTGCAGACGTACTGACGCAAATCGACTCGTGGAAATGGCCACGATCTGACCTGAATGCTTGGGTCAAGGTCCTTGACAAATTCGATGCAATCCTAGGAGACGCCATAAGTGATTACAACGTAGACAAGCTACAATTAAACCCGTTTTCTCCGGCCACGAAGCGGACCCTCTCCGAAATTCTAAGGTTCGAGAGGCTGCTGTTGGAGAACTCCACCAATCGCAAAACCTTCAATTCCTATGATGTGCGTAAACCCTTTCCATTGTTACTGAACATGTCTCATGTCGTCCCTTGGTCTCAAAATACAGAGGCTAACGAACCTGATGTCCACATCCGATCTTGACGTTTTGATATTGGCGCTCAATCTCCTTTTGCGCCCCGCGCAACAGTACTCGGCTCAACCTGCCGTGTCTGTTGTGCTAAGCATATCCACACCGCGGCTACTCTCACTCTCCAAACGCTGGCCCAATGTGCATGAGCACGGGATCAGCTTATTGGACCTTGCCAGTCCAACTGGTCTGCCAAAGGCCAATGTTCTCCCTAGCGATGTCCGCGAGGTAAGTTTTGTGTATTACAAAACTGACAATAGCACGAAGGAGAAGCCAGAAGACGAAAGATCTGAACCTCCCGCAAGTACTTGCAAGACGCAGACCCCCAACCCTGGCCCAATAAACATACACGTCGGCGAGGAGAGGCTCTTGAACGCAGATGTTATGAATATCCTGGCAGACACACTGGAGGTCCACCTTCTGTCCGATGACGACAAGTTTGAACTTCTCTGTCGGATCCGGACCGCAAAGGCCCTCGTTACTGACAACCAAACCGTTCGAGAGAAGCTCGTTATCGTTCGCCTCCTGTCAATCGCTATCTACTGTCACACTCACAGTGAAAGTCAAGCGACTTCGTCGCTGTTCCTATATGAACCCGATTTGGCGACGCATATCGCAGAACTCTTACAATTGGATCGCGGGGTTTCTGCACAGGTTCAATCTGCGGCAATTGCAGCGCTAGACTCCATCGCGAGATATCGCAGTCGTATCCAGGAGGTTTTAGCAGCCGTCAACGCAGGAGTTAATCACGGCATTTTGATGGCCCTTCTCCGCAAGATAACTCTTGAAGTCAGTGATCCTGAATCGAAACTGGCCAACTCGTTCGTGGAGGCCTTACTGGCTTTCATCACATATGTCGCTCAACATGCGGGCGGGGGCAACATGGTCGTCGGTGCTGGCTTGATACCATTGCTTGTCCAGATTATCGAGAATCGGCTCGCGCAGAGACTACAGATGGTATCGAAAGCCATGCAATTGGTAGACAACGTAGTTTACGGATACTCCAATGCTTTTCAACTTTTTTCCAATGCGCGGGGTGTTGCCTCCCTTGTGGATAGAATACAGGTGGGGTTTAGGGTTTAGGTCAAATCAAGCTCACCTGATTTATTCTTTCATTCTCCACAGCACGAAGTTGATTTCGATATCACGATGTATGGAAATGAGATTCGCTCGCGGGAGATATTTGGGTCTTACGGTGATTTGCCTGTGGCCCGCGCTGCAGTCTTAAAGCATGCACTTCGATCCATACATCGGATGATGCAGTCTTCGGGTACTGCGGAGGGTCTTCGAGGGCTGATCGATTCATCGTTGTTGCAGTCAGTCAAGAAAATTATGGAGTACCGAGGTTTGTTTGGCCCCAGTGTGCTTCCTCTTGGTAGGTTCGGAGTTCCTAGGACTAACACCTGATTACTGATTTATCATAGCAATGAATATCATGGCGACATTTGTGCACAACGAGCCAACGAGCCTTCCGACAATTCAAGAGGCAGGTCTTCCACAGGTCTTCTACCAGGCTATTGAGGCTGGTCTGGAGCCTTTTATTGAAGTGAGTTTCTAGTTCGTCTGCGCCACCAATCATCCTGACCTTGCTTTAGGTCGTTCAAGCCATCCCGAACGCCATCGGTGCTCTGTGTCTGAACCAAGCTGGTCAAGACCAGTTAGCGGCTCGCCCAAGCATCATTCCGGGAATTTTTTCCATCTTCACTTCAGAACGTCATTTGAAGGTCCTTCGTGACAAGGAGAATGCAGTTCTGATTGGTACTTCCATCGATGAGCTTATTCGGCACCATCCTTCATTGAAGGCACCCGTGTTCGACGCCGTCAAGTCCACTTTGAGCAAGATAGAAGATGCGGGGAACGCATTTATCATCCCTGAAGATAAGAAAGAGTGGTACGAACTACTTACTGTGCAGTCCGCCGAAGAGAGTGTGGAAGTGGCGATGGAGGGTGTTGAGTCAGAAACCCCTCTGGACCCTGCATCATTTCTGGAAGAAGATAATTTCAAACAGGATGCAACACAGACAGATCATGACAACAATGTTGTCATGTACATCGATGTTATTTGCAGAGTAAGTGATGTTAATCATTCGTCAAGGGCCTACCTCAGAGCGCTGTAGTTCTTGGAAGGTCTTTTCCAGCACCCTCAGCATTGCAAAGATTTCATCAACACTGAAGACGGTCTCGACCGTGTCGGTAGACTCACCGCCCTCCCTTGTTTACCGTATGATTATGCGAACAGCGTGGCATCTGATTCCCTGGTTCAAGTTATCCGAACGATGGCCGAGATTGGACCGAACGACACATTATCTTACCTTTCAAAGCTGGTTGCCATGTCTCTTGATCAGACAGAGGAGTTCTGGAAGTGCCTTGCGCCCGAGTCCAGGCTGGCGTCTATGTTGAAGCTTAACGGTAAGCTGGTAGTCGGATTTAACCCTGTGGTCGTGTATTCATAATACATGGGCAGGTGATCAAGCCCTTGAGGTCAATCAACGCTTCCGGAGTTTGGTTGTACTCCATATACGTGTGACTCTCATGGCCGATGTTTTCTCTACAACTGGTTACGCACACGGACGTTCGGCCATCGGCCTGTTACAGACGCTGATGGTAGACCCGCCGAAGGTGGTCACTGACTTGGGTTCCTTGCATCGTGCGTTTGTCTGGGAGAACATTCTTTTCAAAGCCTTTATCACTTTGGAGGGTATTGAACTTGGTATTAGCGGAGGAGCGTCGCCTCTTGACAGGTCCCCTAGTCATCTGCCTACCCCTCTCCCAGAAGCCGGCGGGGGCGCTACCGTCACTAACGGTGTTCAGCCAGACTCTGCCTTAGGTGTCTCTTCTAGCTCTGCCAAACCAATCAAGGAGACCGTAAAAGATAAGAATGCGAAGGCCCTCAAACACCTCACTCATGGGCTCCCTACCGCATTGGGTCCCTTTTTTCAAGGTAAGGCACCATGCCCATCTCCAGACTGTCGCCTGACACACTACTAGCCATTGTGAAGTTGTTTTACGCGAGGCGTAACCCCGATACCGCGCAAAAGAAACAGATATTAAGTGCAGCAGATGTCGTAGCGGGGATCATGATTGGTCACATCACACAAGAATTTGCTGGTGGGTCGAGCGAAGTAATATGAAAGCTAAGACTGACTGGGCAACAGATGATACACTGCGGTGCCTCGATTACTATAGCGTGATGTTGGGCGTGATGACTTCTCTCCTGGTCGATGGTAGGTTTTCTCCTCACTCTTTGCCGTGTATGGTTACTTACCTCTCGAGTGTTAGAACGTACGATGCAGAGCACTCTTCACACAGTGCTCTTACTTGCTTTCCAGCGTATGAAGGGACTAGAGGCAGTATTCGGAATAATCGAGAAGTTCGTGGAGTCTGCTGAACGCGTGACGAGCGTTGTGGCCAACGAGCGTTCGGAGTTGATGGTTCAGGAATTGGTGCGCGCACACGGGGGTTTGAAAGTGGCATTACATCTTCTGCGTCCTCTCATCTCATCCAAACCCTTAATCGAATCTGGGCAAACCGCGATGATGATCACTCGGGACAAAAGAGACACGGATCGTGGCTATTTCGAACCTCATCACTTCCTCGTTACTCTTCGCCTTGCTGTCATCCCCATCGTTCGAAAAATCTGGGAATCTGCATGGCTGCGCACGGCTCCGCTCACACTAGTCAAGTCTGTTATCCACCTTGTCCTGGAACTCACATCCGGAGACAGTGAGGAATTGAGGGCCGATGCCCCTGGTGAAAGCGTCCCTGGAACAGGCATCGGCATTGGTACTGGGTTCCACATACGGACTGTTGGACCGGACGAGAACCGCATCCGCCAATTAACTGACATGGGCTTTCAGCGCTCGGCAGTGGAACGAGCGCTTGCTCGTACTCGTAACAACGTCAATGCTGCCACAGAGTTGCTCCTCTCGCATCAGTTCTTGTTCCCTCCTGAGCCAGAACCGCAGTACGCCGAGGCCGCGACATCTACCGATACCGGCGGCCACTCTCCGACAGAAGGTGGCGAGAGTGACGGTTCCGTGATGCACGACAGCGGGGTTGACGCAGATGAGCCGTCAGCTCAGGAACAATCGGTCGTTACTCCAGAAGGTACTAAGAGCTTTGAAGAGCTTCGGCGGGATTTGGATATCGCTCGGGAACCTCTCAGGACCGAACTCGCAAGCCGGGCACTAGTGTTGGTTGACGAGTATCCTTCTCTGATATTTGAGGTTTGCAAGGTTTTCGTGCAGCCGTCCGCGGACGTTCGCGAATTCTCCGTACGTTCGCTGATCGGAGACATCAAGGCATACTCTCCTGGTGCATACGATGTTCGGGAAGAACCGCTCGCTATAAGGTGCAGGTTGTTGGCGTTGGCCTTGTCTGAATGCCAATCCCTGGAACCTGCTTTAGGGCGAGGTTTGATGGATAGTTTACTCGCCCTACTTCTTTCGAATTCCACAATCACCGAGCCTGAACACCACCTCCCGAAGTGGCTCGCTTCCCACCTCCTAGTCACGGAAGCCTTGCTCAATATCGGCGACCAGCCCTCCTCTGTTAACCTCCCAAAAGAAGGCGACCCGATAGAATCGCGGGAGTTGAAAGTTGGGCCCGCTTACACCGAAGCTCGCCCGCTTCTACTTGATTTCTCTTTCAGGTTACTTAGCCTGTCCAGCTTACCGCGCGATGAATTCTTGGCGACCTTGCGTTTATTGGTCGTGCTTACTCGAGATCATCTGGTCGCCTGCGAATTCACAAGCCGGGGGGGCCTTCCATTGGTTTTCAAGCATCTTCAAGTTTGCCCAGGACCCAGCAGTTATTCCTACATCGCCATCATCTTGCGTCATGTCGCAGAAGATCCCAGCTCCCTTCGCAACCTCGTGCGTCAGGAGATCAAGCGCTATTTCTCCCAACCCCGTACGCGTCTTGTTGAAGCATCTACCTACCTACGAAACAACAGTGCAGCTGCGCTTAGGGATCCCAGGCTTTTTATCGATGTTACAACGTCGCTTTGTGAACTTCAGCACCCTTACGACCTTTCTCACCATATTGGGCTGAAATCCGATGTACTCAGTGAAACATCGTTGCCGAAGGACAACTCCGCGAAGCAGGTGGAAATGCAAGTGGATTCTACATCGCCTGATGTCCCTCAAGTCGTGACAAACGAAGCTTTGGAATCAATGGTCCACTTCCTTATTGCCGAGTTGATGAGGTGCTCCAAGACACCCTGCGACACATTTGTGCCTCTTCAAACTAAGGAAGCAATAAATGAAGTCACGTCGACGGAAAGCACAGGTCAGGTTTCGGACCAAGACACCTCTAGCCAACAACAGCGCTACCTCTATTCCTGTTTCATCATGCAATGCCTCACTGAGCTACTCTTTTCCTACGATTCGTGCAAGAACGTTTTTTTGTCTTACAATCCCAAGAAACGTATTCAAACTCCTTCGAAAGAGTCTGGGGTCAAATATAGGACAGCTGTCCTCCAGTTCTTCTTGTCCGAGCTGGTGACCTATGAGACGGTCTCAACTCAGCTTGATGATTCCGCCAAAGCCCGTCTGACGCTCTGTGGTTGGGCGATATCGGTGATTGTGGCGCTGTGCGTTGACAGTTCTTCAGGATCGGAGGTGAAGGACGTATCGCCAGATCTTGTATCAGTACGTAAATTTGTGCTGGAGGCAGTTAGCCGCGCCATCAAGGAGATGCCCTCCACGGAGTCGTTGGATATGCGATATGGACGTCTACTCGCCCTTGCAGATTTGTGCAACCGCCTCCTGACGGTGCGTTGCAACAACGGTAGTCGCAAGCCTCAAGACGAGAGTGCAACCCACGTTGCCAAGATCATGCTGGAGAAAAATTTCGTATCCACATTGACTAGCGCTCTTTCGGAAGTTGATCTCAATTTCCCTAATATCCGGGGTCTAGTTGCGTCCGTCCTCCGGCCTCTGGAAAATCTGTATGTTATCGCGATGCTGTACCGTAAGATGCCTCACTGACGCTAATAGATCCCGGATTGCCATCAAGATGAGTCGACCTTCGGACAAAGCAAAAGGCGGTATCGAAGGAAAGGCAGAGACTTCGGGAGATTCGTCAGATGGGGAAGAAGATGAACAGGAAATTGGTGTAGAAGATGATACAGGTCGCGAAGAGACCCCAGACTTATATCGTAACTCTGCGTTGGGAATGTATGTGTCTTTTCAACGGATTCAGATAACCTCTCCTCACAGTCGTCCCACAGGTTTGGAGGCGTAAGTGTTGTATCGAACTTGATTACTGTGACTTATCCTGGTCAGGAGATGGACGATGTAAATTATCCTCCAGATAATGGAATGGAGGAGGGAGTAGATGAAGACGAAGAAGAAGATGTTGATATGGAATATGGCGATGAGACAGATAGCGAGGCTACTTCTCCTTCAGACGAGGAAGATGATACAGGGGAAGTGGAGGACGAGGAGGACGAGGAGTCTCATGATGGAGAAGACAGTTGGCAAGATGAGGATGAAGAGTATGGCGAGGACCATTTAATCGAGAATGACGATGACGACGACGGTGGTGATGCTGACGCTGACCAAGAACTAGATGCGGACATGATTTGGCAGGTTAGTGGGCCTTCTGCGTCAAGGAAGTTTAACCTCATTTTTACCCACAGGATGTTCATGGGGATGTTGGGCCGCCGGGGGAGGCTGGGGAAGAAGGTGAAGACGAGGACGGTGGCGGTGAGAATTACTCTGTCGCGTGTACTCTGCGTCACTCACGAAACCACAGTACCAATTCCTGTGGTGCATGAAGAACAAGAGGATGAACCAGACATGTCTGATGATGACGAGTACGAATGAACATTTCTATTGCATAGAAAATCCAGTTGATCGTGCTAGTAGGTTCCGAGGCGAAATCGTGGATGCAGGCGATGTTGGCCCAATTCCCGGCGAAGATGTTTTAACTTTTGCCGACGCGTACGATATGGACGGAGTTGACGTGGACGGAAGGGATGGCAACTTCTTTTTGTCTCGAAGGAATCGCGCTGGTGTGTGATCTTTCGTCCTATTCATTGCCTAAATCACTGAAGATTCATAGGTCCCGACGACTTGCAGATTTTCGGCAGAGCTCGAAACGCGCCACCCGCTCCCACCGAAGCCACAGTTCACCCCCTTCTCCTAAATGAATCTGCCGGAAATAACCGTGCATCCACATCCTTTTCTCGTAGTATCAGACGTCCGCACCGTGGTAATAGTCACTCCCTACAAACCGAGCTGATTCAGTCGGTCGAAGACATCATCGGGGGAGATGCTGTGCAAGTCTTCCAGCAAGTGGTCCATCGTGCCGCTGGTACTCGGGAGTCTATCCGCGTAGATGTGGCGTCAGGTGCATGGGTGAACCTTGAGCCGGGAGTAACGCATCGTTTGGTAATCCCTGGCGTTAGGCTTGAGCGCGCCCTAGCCAGGCAAAGCGATAATCGGTCCGACATTCGTGGTTTGGGTCCTCTTCCCACATCGCAGAGATGGAACGAAGAAGCTAAGATGCTCAACGGCAAGCACGTTGCTGACCGAGCCAACCAACTTACCAATCACGTTGTTCTGGCATTGCTTCCGGCTGCTATCGAGGCCGCAGCAACAAGGGAGAAGGAGGAGCAGAAACGGCAAGCCCAGATTAAAGCAGAGGAGGAAACCAGAGAGCTCGAAGCCCAGCAGACAACAGTACAAGTTGAAACCCCTTCAGAAGTTCCACAGGTTTCGCAACCGGGACCTACACCTACCCCTGAAGAAGATGTCGAGATGCGTGATGTCATAGACTCGGACCGCGCAGAGTTTACCTCTGCCGAGGCTGAGGAGGTTGCTACGGAGACTATGGGTCCTATTGCCGGTCCCTCCCAGGCCGCGGAGAGAGTTACCATTACGATTCACGGCAGTGAAGTCGACATCACCGACATGGGAATTGACCCGACGTTCCTTGAGGCCTTACCTGACGACATCCGGGAAGAAGTGATAAACCAACATGTCCGTGATCAACGATCGGCGAGAGTGGAGCGGCCTGCCGATTCTCAAATCAGCCCTGAATTTCTCGAAGCCTTACCTCCGGAAATACGAGCGGAACTCATTCAACAAGAACGTGTAGAGCAGGTCAGGCAAACACAGGTGGCACCACCGACCAATGCTGGGGTCCCAGCAGAGATTGATCCTGCCAGTTTCATTGCTAGTCTTGACCCTCAGCTTCGTCAAGTCGTTCTTCTGGACTCAGACGATGGTCTGCTTCAGACTCTACCATCTTACATGATCGCTGAAGCAGGGGTTTATCGCGATGAGGCACAGGCCGCCCGTAGGTATCAGTACCTGACGCGAGATGGTCACCGCACTACATCTTCCCGCAACGCTCCGCCTCGCAAACAACCCCCTCCACGAGATGCCATACAACTCCTCGACAAAACTGGGGTAGCCAGTCTCGTTCGACTACTCTTTTTCCCGCAGATTTTGAAGAAGAATCTTCTATTAAAAGTGCTAGTCAACATATGCGAGAACTCGAAGACAAGAACGGAGCTCTTTAACCTCTTGCTCAGTATATTGCAAAGTGGGCCAGGGGACCTTGCAACTGTGGACAGGAGTTTCGCCCAGATGACCACTCGCACGCAGAAGGCATCATCCCAACCGACGTTAAAGGCGGCTGAAAAACAAAGGGTTCCCCCGGAATCAAGCAGCTCGGTCACATTAAGCAACCAGGGCGATTCGGTGCCAGATTTGGTGGTCCAGCGTAGCCTTGAAGCCCTGACTTACATCGTCAGTGCAAACGAGCTCTCGTCACTTTTCTTCTTGACCGAACATGAGTTGCCGGCCGGCCTGAAGAAGCTCTCGACTAAAAAAGGCAAAGGAAAAGAAAAGCAAGCTCCCCAAACCCATTATCCTATCGTTCTCTTACTTGGATTATTGGATCGCCAATCTTTGTTGAAAACCGCTTCCATTATGGATTCTGTGGTTACGTTGCTGTCCACCGTCACGAAACCCTTAGCTAGTCTCAAGTCGGACAAGGAGGATTCTAGTATCTCTGACTCTAGCGCTCCCACTTCATCGGCACCTGTAGTCGCCTCCTCATCGGCTGACATACCCGCTACTCCTCAGGCAGTATCAAACCAGATGGATGGCACAACGCCAGTTGCTGGGTTGGGGGAGAACCTCCATCGCGTGCCCGCTGACCAGACCGACAAAGCGGTATTGCTTCAAACCCCTCCTCAAATCCCCCATTCCGTCTTACGTCTCATCGTCAACATCCTTACTGTTGGAGAATGTTCCGCTCGCACCTTCCAGCAATCTCTCACTCTCATCCAGAACCTATCTCACATACCGGACGCTCGAGACGTAATCGCACAGGAATTGAGGACCAAAGCCCAAGATTGTGGACAGAATATTTTATTTGACCTAAATGACCTATGGGCTGCCCTCCAGAGCCCAGATCAAGACGCCCTCGCATCATCTATCGCACCAAAGTTCTCGTCACCTTCCTCTGATCAAACCAAGCTCTTACGTGTCCTCAAAACAATTGACTACATGTACACACCTCGTACCAACGGTCCCACCACAGAAACGCAAAAGGATCGAGATTCGGAGAAGGTCCAAAGTATTTATGACTCCTTCCGTTTCACTCCCCTGTGGCGTCGCCTCGGCGACTGCCTTGCTGTCATTGAGGACAAACCTGACCTTGAGCATATTGCGACGGTCCTCCTACCTTTGATCGAATCCCTCATGGTAGTGTGCAGATACGTTGGGTCCAAGTCTGTCACTGGAATCATTGCCAGGGCTCTGAGGGCGTCCGCATCACCAAGGTCTTCCACATCCTCCAGCGAAACGATGGAAGATTTGTTCGTCAGTTTTACCGACGCCCATAGAAAGATCCTTAACGTGATGGTCCGCAATAATCCGTCATTGATGAGCGGATCCTTCTCGCTTCTGGTTCACAATCCCAGAGTTTTAGACTTTGACAACAAGCGGAACTATTTCACGCAGCAGCTCCATCGTCGACCTCATTCCCGTGAGCATCATGGGACGTTGCAACTCAACGTTCGTCGGGCTCGTGTCTTCGAGGATAGTTTTCAGTACCTCCAACGCAAGACTGGCGATCAGATCAAACACGGGAAACTTAGCGTTCGCTTCTACGACGAAGAAGGCGTTGATGCTGGTGGTGTTACAAGAGAATGGTTCCAGATTTTGGCACGCCAGATGTTCGATCCGAACTACGCATTGTTCCAACCATGCGCGGCCGACAAGCTCACCTATCAGCCCAATAAGAACTCGTGGGTCAATCCAGAACACCTTTCATTCTTCAAATTTGTCGGCAGGGTCATCGGAAAGGCCATATACGACGGACGTCTTCTGGATGCATACTTCGCGAAAAGTCTATACCGGCAGTTACTCGGCAAGCCCGTGGATTATCGTGACGTGGAGTGGGTTGATCCCGAGTATTACAACTCTCTGTGCTGGATCCTCGAAAACGATCCTACTCCATTGGAGCTTACTTTCAGTGTAGAAGCGGACGAGGTTACTTTTACCACACTTAATCCGATTGCTAGGTACTGACATTACACGTCATAGTTCGGAAGGAACCGTATCATCCCTTTGAAGCCGGGTGGGGAGTCGATCCATGTCACTCAGGAAAATAGACGGGAGTTTGTTCAGCTATCGGCCAACTTCCGCCTTTATTCCTCTATCAGCGAACAGATCGAGAACCTCGTTTCTGGTTTCTACGACATAATACCAAAAGATCTCATCACCATCGTGAGCCGCTTTCTTTCAGATGTTCGCCTTCCGTGCTGAACATTGTCGTAGTTCAACGAACAAGAGTTAGAACTTCTTATCTCTGGGACTCCTGACATCGATGTTGACGAGTGGCGGGCTGCAACGGAGTATAATGGCTACACCAGCTCGGATCCCGTTATAGTCTGGTGGTGGAGAGCTCTGAAGTCGTTCAACCGCGAAGAGAGGGCGAAGGTGCTGAGCTTTGCAACTGGAACTTCACGTGTGCCTCTGAATGGCTTTACTGAGCTGCAAGGCGTCCAAGGTGTACAGAGATTTTCGATACACCGCGCCTATGGTGATCCCGATCGATTACCACAAGCACATACGTGTAAGTCATTCGCTTTATCGTGCTGTTTTCCGTGCTGATTCTGATATCGGCGGTGACTAGGCTTCAATCAAATTGATCTGCCGCAGTATTCTTCCTACGAAATGTTGCGTCAGCAACTGCTACTGGCCATCAGTGAAGGGGGTGAAGGTTTTGGATTCGCATGAAGCTCCCTTAGTTAGAACGGTGCATGTAAACCATTGCAGCCGTATTTACCGCACGTATATAGCTCTCATGGACTGGTGCTTAGAATGAAGCATGATTATCTTGTAAAGTTTGGATGCCTTGCGTGCGACTGGACCGGTTATTGCTTAAGCCGAGTCCCGGTGCAAGTAGGCGACTATCACGAAGCAGCACTGGTTGGTCGTGGTGGACTACGAATGAATGTAGCAGCCCCCGACTGTCACCGCAACTGGCATAACTTATCATTTTCCACTGAGCAATGAGAGCATACGTGGTGAACCGAAATGCGCATCCGTCTGAATTGGCGCTTGTCTCAGGTGCGCCAGTGCCTACACCCAAGCCAGACGAGATCATCGTAGATGTCTATTCTGCTGCGCTTAACTTTTTCGACGTAAGTAACCCAGGTTGATATTCTGCTTCTCCCAAGTATCCAACTGTTTTGTCTGTCAGATTCTCCAATCTCAGGGAAAGTATCAAATCAAGCCACCATTTCCCTTTGCATTGGGCGCGGAGTTTGCGGGAAGAGTAGCAATTGACTCTCCCATCCCGGAAGGTTGTAATTTACGCCCGGGGGATAGAGTATTTGGCATGGGCCAAGGGTCTCTTGCGGACAAAGTAGTCGCGAAATGGAAATTGACAAATGTGCTTCCGGACAACCTCACTTTTGACCAAGGTGCTGGTACGTCCGAGAAACGCCTCTTCCTTCAGGTTACTTTTGACGAAGGCTTGCAGGACTGTATATCACATGGCCGACCAGCTATGAAGCTCTCGTGGGTCGGGCAGAGCTTAAGTCAGGTCTGTATCGGTTCTTTTATGTCTCGCCTGGCTAGCTAACGACTTCTGCAGGCGAAACCGTCCTCGTTAATGCTGCTGCGGGTGGCGTCGGTATTGCCGCTGTCCAGATTGCTAAAGGCTCGTTTACACGTTCACAACCTTACCTTCCAACCTGTCTCATTGTTCTCTTCCAGCTATCGGAGCTACAGTCATTGCTGCTGCGGGATCTTCGTCAAAATTAGACGTCTGTAAGCAACTTGGATCAGCTGACTACACCGTAGATTACTCGAAGCCCGGCTGGCAAAAGCGAGTGTTACAGTTTACTGGTGGAAAAGGAGCGGACGTCGTATTTGACCCCGTCGGCAGGATCGCAGGTTGGTCTAGGCTACTTTCTAGTTCCAACTACTGTGTGACTTCTCTTTTGTTAGATTCTCTTAAATGCATAGCTTTCAAGGGAAGAGCCTTAGTGATTGGCTTTGCATCCGGTAACATCGAGAAGGTGAATGAAAGAAGTTTTAAAATTGCATTTGGAAAAACTCAGAAAGCGACCTGGTTGTCAGCTATCGCTGAACTTGGTATTACTCAAGAATGTCTCCATCATGGGTCTGCATTGGGGACTATATGAGCGTACGTGTCAGTTTCACACGTGTGGCTGCAGAGGTTGAGAGCAGTGTTGTAGAAAAAGAGGCGTCTCGGATTCCGGAAGTCTGGGATGCATTGCTTGGGTTGGGAACTTGCTGACCGTTGATTGCCTGTGCTGAATATACCTTCTTTACAGTTTGTTTTCCTCTGGACGTGTTAAGCCTGTTATCTACTCCAGGATCTATTCATTGGAAAAGGCAATGGAAGGTCTGCTCGCATTAGAAAGGCGGGAAACATGGGGGAAGGTGATTGTCCGCCTTCGTGACGAGAACCAAGGATTAGTCATGGCCAAGCTTTGAGGTCGGTTGGTGGTGGCTGGGGTCTTATGCAACTTATGTCATAAGCGTGTGTAACTTGTAAAACTATTGGCACCCCTGTAACAGCTTTACCAACCATGCAATACGAAGACGCAGAGCCAATCGTCCGCATACGCGAATTGAAAAAGGACCGAGTGAACTTTGTTCTCGAGAATGTTGACCTCGCGTATGTTCTTCCATTGTGGACTGCAGTCGCTCGTGTACCCATTACATGTCGTCCAAATCACAGCTTAGCAAACTCCATACGGAGAGTTGTCATGGCAGACATTCCAACCATTGGTGCGCATTGGCGTTGGATTCATCCAATTATTCCTCGTTTATAGTGTAGCAATCGACATGGTGGAGATTCACTCCAACACAACTGTTCTTCCGGACGAGTTTATCGCTCACCGACTTGGCATGGTCCCTCTCGTTAGTGCCAACTGTGACGAAGGGATACGTTACACTCGGGTGCGTGTGTCTAGAGTTCCAGGCGGGCTCCTCTTGTGTTCAACCCTGTAACTAGGACTGTACGTGCTTGTCTGGATGCAAGTATTGTGCAATCGAATTACGATTAGACGTTGTCTGCAATGACAACCGCACCATGGAGGTCACAAGCAATCAACTTGAAGTCGTTGAATTTACAACAGATTCCGGATCTGCTGACAACGTGCAAGAGGGGGACGAAATTGCGAAGCGAGGCGAGGCCTTTGGAAACCCTGTAGGCAAGAGTGCGCCCCTCCCCACCTAAAGCAATCCATAAAAAGTATGCTCACTGTTATTCGAGATGATCCTTCTGTCCCTCCGGTTCTCATATGCAAAATGCGGAAGGGTCAGGAGTTGAGATTGCGTTGTGTCGCTAAAAAGGTCCCCCTTTCCACCCATTCTGGTTATGCGGGTGAAGTAACATTCTGCAGGGAATAGCAAAAGAACATGCGAAATGGTCTCCCTGTTCTGCGGTCGCATTTGAATACGATCCCTACAACAAGTTGAGACACACCACCCATTGGTACGAGGCCGACGAGCGTGCAGAGTGGCCTCTGAGTGAAAACGCCAAAGAAGAAGAGCCCCCGAGGGACGATGAACCATTTGACTTCATTGCAAAGCCACGCAAATTTTACATAGACGTCGAAACCGACGGGAGCCTTGGTCCACAAGAAGTCATGTTAAAGGCACGCAGGAGTCTTCCTTTACGCCTTTGTTGTGATTCAGTGACCCACTTTTCGTGTAGGGATTAGCGGAACTCCAGACAAAGCTCGCAAATCTGATTCTCGCTCTTAAGCCACCGGCTGAAATGGACATCGTGTCTGGTGCTGTGGACACCGGGATTAACGGGCAGACAGCTGCATGGGCCCCGGTTACGGGTGGAGTGTGGGACACTGGGGCATCACGTGCTGGAAGTGGTAGTCCTTCAAGGGCTGGATGGGGGGCTCCCTCCACCTGGGAGGGCACCAGCCCGGCTCAGACGGGAGGCACTGCAAACTGGGGCACGACTAGTCCTGGTCAGGCAACAAATACAGGTGGTTGGGGGACAAGCCCTACTCATAACGTGTGGGCCGGTAACACTAGCCCAAACGTTGGAGTTGGTAGCAGTTCTACCGGATGGGGCTCTTCTTCTCAACAAGGATGGGGCAGTCCAAACCAACAGGCCAATGGATGGAACCTATGAGTTACCTCTGCTACCTAGTTGCATGAGGAGTTATTGCCTCGCTTGGCCATGGCAACAATGACACTTCTGGGGCCTGGCCGCCAACGGGGGAATTTTATCAACTAAAGTAGAATTAATGCGGCTGACATGTCTTCATCTTGGCATAGGATCATTTGTACGCACTTTGATTGTTTGCTCGGTCACCCTCGGCGCATACTTTTGCTTGCGTAGTGCACTGGTCGCTTGAAAAACTTGGTCTATCTGTCGAAGGACGTTTAAAGGTCAGAGCCGCCCTATGTGCCGTTATGCTAGGTAAGACACAAGGACCAGTCGCCAGCTGACGACAAGTATATTAGGCAAGATTTTCTAAGGAATGCTGACCCTCGTGCCGTCTTCCGCCTAGGTTCGCCTGGCTTAGATCGTGTAGCCGATGGTAGATTTGGGTTTGATGACTGCGTTAAGGTCCTTTCAACCTTATCAAGCCACGATGGTCACCAAAAAAAAGGTACGTTAGCCAAGATTTCCCTCGATACGCAAGTTCACATGGCGGATTTTTCGGACGTTACCGTGAGTTGGTGGGGCATCGAGCTGACACCTTATGACCACTTACTGTATCAGTGGGTGGCCCCACTCATTTATTTACGATATTATTTGATTAGGGTCCGCACGCAGTATCAATATCCCAGTTCATGTCAATACTGGAAGTGGAACGGAGCCTCGCCTATTTTTCTTGGAGTATATCGACAGGCATTGGGCACCCTCAAATTTGGATCGAAGCCAGTCATCCTTCTAGCCCCCAAGATGCTCGTAAACCTGGTAATTATATAACGAGGTGCAAGGCCACTGAGCGTTCGCCAGGATTCCTTCAGCTGACTCCTGCGCCTCTTTATCGTTTGAAACACTCAGCCGCCATGCTTTATCATCGAGTGGTCCTATGACAATTACAGGGGAGGCCCAACATCGATTACGCAGGTTTTTTGTCCGCGAGACGAAAATAACTGCGTTTCCGTATAAATATGGCTCGCCGGTTTTTGTACCGTGTGGGTAGGTATGGAGCAGCAAGATGGTTACCGTATTTGTTCGTACTCGAAAGGACTGAGGCAGCGGCACCGACGCCGCTTGACTGACGTCTATGGAATTGTTGCCGGATGACACCCTCGCCCGACAGGTATTTTTGATCTAAAAGCGTTGCCGATGCGAGTGACTCCAAAGTCCTTTTGTGAATGCAGTCAGGCCTACGGTGTACATGACTCACCGCATTGACATCAAGAGGGTGTTGTGATTTGGTATCATGATTCCCAGTGCTGTGAAACCGCGATGGCGTGGATCGACAAGAGCGGCCGCACAGACTATTTAATCAGAAGGCTGTTACGATGGCTTTCTTAGGTGAAACGGCTGCAAGGGTATAATAGTGAGGATAGAGTGCAACATCATGATGATAACGTGTGACTACTGAATGTCAAGAGGCACTTGTGATTGGGGCCACCACGCAGATAGGACAACGTTTCATCGGTTGACTTGACACGCACAATCTCGAATAGATTGGAATGGTGGATTGGGAGAAGGAGCCTTGAAGCCGATCGGCGGAGTTCTCGTCGTGGAATGCAACCAATGAACACATTTATATTACAAGTCCTAGATAAGCGGGAGAATTCCCGCGAATGATAAGGCCTGAGGGACGACGATCCTACCCCACAAGGCCTGTAGCGAGTAACGTCCAAGTCAACTCCACGCAGGATCAACCCCATCCATCCCACATCATATACTCGATATCACCTTAGTCGTGTTGTTCCTCGTTGGAGCGCTGAATGACGGCCGGTGGCGTTGCATGCTCAGCTGGCATCAGATGCCGCCCACCGTCCTCACCGTAGACATGGTATTATGGATGACGGGGCCCATGATCAGTGTGAACACCTCAGATATCACTCCCAGGTTCTATGACAACGTCTCCTGTATATGGCAATCCAGGATCGTTGTGCAGTTTAATAATCCGAGAGCAATTCCAGAACAGGTAAGAGGCATCCAGTAGTACATTTACGACAACCGCTGCGGCTGCGAGAACGGATTGCTTGGCTCGCACGTTCTGGAGTTCTGATGAACGCTTGTTTGATGGGAATTCAATATTCATTATTCACGGGCGGCGGGGTCAATTCTATTCATCTCCTTTCATTTTATGACTAACGTTGAACGCCACCTTCTCCCCTTTCCGTCTCGTCTGCACATTCTCCGAGGTGGCCAAGAAAATCGGCTGTGCACTTGCGTTCAAGTATATATGTACTGACTCGTCGTTCCTGTTTTTTTCTCGAATCCCCTGTCCCCCCACGCCGTAAGATCGTCCTCATCTTCTTCCCCCATGTCAACCGAGTTTAAAGCCATTCGTAAGAAGCGCAATGCTTCGAATGCCACCCCCATCCCCGAGGGGGACCATAGAAAGCGTCGCCGAAACCGAACCACTCAGTCTTGCTTAAACTGCCACACGTCCAAGCGCATGGTATGTACTTGTCCATTTTCGCGCGTTACGACTTCTTCATCTTTATCGGTATACAGTGTGACCGGAAACGTCCTTGTGGCCGCTGCACACAACTGGGTCTCGTAAGCCGCCCTTCGTTTGCGTTTTTTCAAAATCATATGGACGATCTCTTTACTAGACAGGTTTGTGTGTCTACGAGGTTGACGACCCAAGTCAACGAAGTGAGGCTCAGGACGAAGGTTCCCGGCTCCGCAAACGGGTTGCTGAGCTCGAGGGTGTCATCCGCGAGGTATACGCCTTCTAACCGGCGTTTTTACGTGTTGTTGATACTTCTATACAGCTAAAAAATAAGCCCCACCCTCGCTGGTCGCAGGGTACTTCCACCGTAAGTGAAGAAATTGAAAAGTGGCACACCCAGGCTCAATCGCCCCTGCAGACTGAAAGCCCGCAGACGGAATCTCGTCAGGGCTCAGTTACTACTGAGCAGGAGAAGCACGAGTCAACGCGACCATCTTCAACCCAGGAGTGTCGTGCCCAGAAAGATTGCTTTGCGCTTCCCCACCTGGCGTGCCTGGACACCTCTGCTCTCAATTTTGGTCTTCTTTCGCCACCCAGTACAACGTCGTCAGTCATGACACCAACGGACGAGTACTCCCAGTCACTCACCACTATCAACGAGGAGCACCGCCTGTCTCACGACTTAGACTTGGCCTCTATTTTTAGTGCATACGCCGGCTGGGCGAGCCATGATGACAGTCTGCGATTAGCTGGGCACGACCTGGAACCTTCCATGTCCAAACCAAACAATACCAACCAGGCTATGACCGGCCACTGTGGCTGCCTTAACGCAGCTGCCAATTATACCGCAGTACTGGAACTCTCTCTTTGGCTCAGAAGGGCGACGGATGCGCTTAGGGACTGGAGCAACCATCGAGTGGGAACGGGGGGATGCTCACTCAATCAAAAAATTGCTGACCTCGACTCTTTTGCTATGTGAGTCATAAGCCCTTCGTGTAGATGGTTGATTCAATTATCTGTAATAGTACTATGCTCACGAGTGTGACCACTACTTCAAATGGACAGGCGCGGCCATCTCTGTGTGGTTGTGCCTCTCCTAAGGTACCGGTTCACAGCACTGTGCCATCATCTTTCTCGATAGACGGGTGTCTTCCGAGGGTATCGTCGTCGACGGTATCCCCTCAATTACTGCACGGTTTGCGATCATGGGACATTACATCACTCCCCGAGTTATATTCTGCCGGCGACGACTCTTTTATGTCCTGGGATCCCTCACAGCGCAGTTGAGTGTCTATGATGACGTTGGTTAGTATGAATGGATTTACGTGCCCAATCTGCCTGCCATCGTCCGTATAATGCTGGAGTCCCGATCGTTTCTTTTCCTCGCATCATGTACCTACTAGAGAACGATCTCGACCGTCAGCTAGCGACTGTAAGTTGTACTTAGTCCCGAAATACATGTGAACCGGAAGCAGATCTAAAGTTCTCATATGTGCCAGACAATCGGCAACAAGCGATGTTCTCTAACGTGCATGTCAATAAACGGGTCGTTGTGAGACCGAGGATGTTTTCCCGCCTCGATAATGAAGATTGTTAATATTGGAAGTCCGAGGGCTATCATGCATGGTTACATAATGATCCAACTCTACTTTATTTAGCATCGTGACAGGGGGGTGCGGCAATAAGCCAATACGGCTACTATAATGCAAGTAATGTCCGCGGTACTATTTACAGTTCTTGATGCACGAGCCTTACGGACGGCGCGTCACCAAACGTGGGGCGGCATAACTTCCATGAGCTTTCTTAACTCACGTGAAACCGTGGTGAGTGCGCGGTCCACGTTGCCAAGTCAGAATCGACAGGTAATTTCGAGATAACTCCTTTGAATATCAATCACTTGGAGTTATGCTACCACGGTCATTCGAACGAATTAGAAGAGGAACAGCTACGCCACCCGTATTAGTCGTCGTACCGAAGGATGGTAAAATTGCGCCAGACCTGCGCTCGCACGATCACTGAACCCTGCACGGCAAGCTGCTTGCCACCTAACCGGCATAGTCGGCGGACTGGAATCAGAAACTGCATTGTCGGCACTCGGCACACAGGTGACTTTGTCTGTCCAAGGTGAAACTCAAAATCAGAGATAACAGAACTGGGAAGGGGTTTAACCTTACCCCAAAGGACAATACGATGATGGCCGCCATAGTACCCACGCAACGCGATATCTAGTTTCGGTTCCAGTCGTTTTGGTCCATGTCAGTCCAGGCGTCCTAAAATGTCTAACGCGAGAGTACGCGATATCCATCTTTCTGTGTAGAAACCACCATTTGCACCATACCGCATACATACTGACATGCCCAAACTCACATGGCCCTGAATCTCTCGGTCTTACAAACGCTTCGCGTTCCAGAACTGAAGGGCACCTGACTTACCTACCGAAATTACATCGGGTCCGTACATGGGGAGTAAGGGGTAGCAAGTGCTCCAACTGTTTGGTAGAGAAAGCAGCCGTTCGCGAGAATGAAACAGCGATATCAATAACGCAAGCCTGGGTTTCCAGGGACCAAAGTGGCTAAGTTAGCCTTCAGAGTACTCACTGTCAATCTGACAAGGATACATCTTGACTGCTTCGTGTACACGCGCTCGCTGACAATCGGCCCTGGGGTCGGACTTGCCGACAAAGTTTTCATACTCCGACAGCTTGCAGCCTCGCGCCACAACGAGGGCAAAGCGCTTATTCAGTGATTTCTGTTGTTCAACCCGTCACCATCACCAGTCACAAGGTATCCACGGTATTTGAACATGGCATCCCATCTTGTGCGGTCATTCCTTTTGTATTATCATGGGGAGACGTATTTACGTATGCATAGGCCAATATTTTTGGTACAGAACAAGATCGAGTTAACTGTTCTTTCTACTACAAGGTTAGTCGGCCGATCTGATATGTGTGCATCTTGACGTGCTGATGTTCACCTCTTCATAGATTGGTGCCTGTAGGCATGGCGATAGGTGCTCCAGGAAACACATCCGACCTCCTTTCTCCCAGACCATCCTCCTTCCGAATGTGTATCATAACCCTGCTCATGACCCAGTGTGCAAACTCACAGAGCAGGAATTACAAGAGGGGTTTGATGCGGTCTACGAGGATTTATATTGCGAGTTGTCCAAGTTCGGACACTTGCTGGAGTTACATGTACGCAATTTTCTCTGACCTCCACGGCTGGCAGACATATCTTCTCCGCTCGCAGGTTTGTGACAATGTCGGAGACCATCTCATCGGCAATGTGTATGCTAGATACGAATGGGAAACGGAAGCACAGGCTGCGGTCGACAACTTGAATGATCGATGGTATGCAGGTAGGTGCATCGGTCCAGTGCCGCAAGTATCCGCCCCTTCTTGATACTCACCAATTGCTAGGGCGTCCGCTGTATGCGGAATTGTCCCCCGTGACCGATTTTCGCGAAGCCTGCTGCCGTCAAAATGAGAACGGCGAGTGCAACAGAGGTGGATTTTGTAATTTCATGCACCTGCGGTTGGCTTCACCCGAGCTTGTGCGGTCTTTACGTCACGGGCAGAGGGTGGAAAGGCGCTTGAATCCCCAAAAGAACCAAGGAGGAGGTGGTGGGTGGGAGCCCAGCAGGCGAGAGAGTGGGCGCGGCCGTAGCGCCAGTCCTTCGAGGAGGGGTACTCACAGCGGAGAAGACAGATGGACGAGGAAGTAAGCAAGTTGTGAGTATACCGTGGAACGCTCTTGCGCTCCAACTTGCTTGTATGGACACAAGTAAACATGGTGTGTACTAGCTACGAGTGGTGTGTGAGACAATCCTGAGCATTGGTCGTCCACTATTCTCCCGGGTATGACTGGGATCTCACTCGTGATGAGTCCGAGCATCCAAACAGTGCCGTACTACGAAATTTCGGCATCAACCTGTGCAGAGGATTACTGTATCTCGGTCCCAAGCGATTGTCTCGTGAGTGCCAAGTGCCGGGGGAGTTCAAGGAGTCGGCGGACCGTCCATCCGGAGTTGGCGATATACGCTTATGACACTGATAACAACGGTGCAGTCATTTACTCCGCAGCATTGACAAAACCGTTAGATTGGATTTGTCGAACTACCGCCATAGCTAAACAAGCCATCCATGGTATTCACCGCGACCACCAGTCAACGCTATCTGCTCTGGCCACTGCACGATAAATCTGACGAATAATTAGTACAGTGCGGCTTCAAGGCGAAGGAGCCTACCGATCGACCATGTGAAGCAGTAATTTTCCCGAATGCGATATGCTTTGAACACGGGCAAAAGATTCAACGAACACCATTTTGGGAGTCGGAAATCCGATTATCTGTGCCGAGGTTGAAAAAAAGGCAATTTCAGCTGCGAATAGGATTTGACAACTCACTCGATTGAGCATTATGGCTGCGCAAAGTGGAACGCACGTTCCAGGACCGTTCATGATCAGAAGATCCACAAATGGTTTCCCAAGGGTGACATTCTGGAAAAGTGGAGCTATCGTAACGAGATGCACACAAGCCAAGAAGCACTTGAACGTTGTGAAAGAAGCAGACAACGAAGACTGATGGACATAGCGGGCACGAGGTATTCTCATGAGTTTGTAATTGGATCGACCCTCCGCCGCATCCTGAGGACGAAAGAAAGAAAAAATCAAAATGATGTCGTTGCGCAGTTGGCTGACATGAGCTAACGGTTAAAGGCGTGTTTTTCGCACTCTGGACGTTTTCCAAGGCGACAGCCCTTCGGCTGCTGAGTTCATCACCTTCGCTGACTATGTAAGTCCGAGGACAGTAGCGCGAAAAATCCAATGCCGAGAGTAGTATCGAGGCTTCGGCGGTATGACCACCTAAAAATCAAAATGCTGTAGCGACTTGGGAAGGGTTATAACAGTGCGATCAGATTTACCTGAACCTAGGAAAACGGCTAAGCTACATATGTCGGCGTCCCGTCGCAACGGCCGCTCGGAACGGCGGGAAAACCTGTATATGACCAGGAAAATTCTGGATAGAAAAAGGCACAAAATCGTGCCAAACATCAGACGATCCCATGTCATGACTAGAAAAATGAAGTGAGCGGTGAAATCAGTCCTGGACTGCGCAATGGGATGCGTATACGTCAGAGTCGTACTTGGCAATCAAGAAGCGTGTGAACCCTTCCTTGCTTTGGATTCCTGGCTTAATGCGTCAAAGAAGCTCAGTTGACAGGCCCCATTTCCGAACACTTGCTTGGCGAAAGTAAGTATCTCAGACTGATATGCTCAGGTTTTTTTCTTCGTGGCACTTCTGGAAGCATGCAAGTTACTGATCGGTGCCCGTTTGCCAAGATAATAGACGTTCGGTACACTTAACTCCTCCCCCCCCAAAGCGAAGCATTGTGTCGGCGGTGGGCACTGCTTTCTTAGAACGGCCATGGACTTGCGACTGGTAGCGGAGTTGCACAAGTCCATCAAGGATTGTGCAGACAGAGGCCTTGTAGTCGCAGCTAAATGGTACATCCGTCCTTCGCAGCAGCCATGGCATGTTGAGTTTGTTCGTCTGCACCAGGTCATCCGAACTCTATCTTTCCATACCTCAACATAAACGGGACGCTTTGTGTGAACACCCCACTACATTTTCCACTTCAACCCCTGCCCGCTCTCGCTCCCCGCAGCCGTTGCTTTCATTTGCTGTTGATTCCCCGGCCATCAGCGCCGGACTTTCCATTCCACCTAAGGCGCGCCACTATGCGCCTTTACCCACGTCTGAGAGATCTCCCTATCAATCACAAGAATCGGACCCAGATCAGGCCGATGACGCCGCTTTTCTCGCCGCTCAGGCATTTTTTACATCTAAAGAATTTAGCAGAGTGGTGCATGTCCTTCAAGGTTGCAGGAGTGAGAAAGCTCAATTTTTGTCATTATACTGTCAATTTTTGGTACGTGGCCGCACTTCGAAATCACATTCGGGAAGTGACGCCATGAGAAGATCAGTGAAAGGAGCACTGAGAGGAACTGGTATAAGAATTTCAGTCAGTTAATTGGACGGAGGTTGTACTGCGGTCGCAATTGATGTTGACCCTCAGGTGATCGTGATCAGCCAGCTATACCTTTCAACAGGCGTCTACTTGGTCACTTGGAGTTGGTTAAAAATGCGGACGATCCTTGGCTGTTATTTTTGTGAGTCTTTCTTGGAAATGCATCAGAATTCTACCTCGAACACTTGAGAAACAGGAAAGGGCTTTTTCTTTCTCGGTTAAATAGGCGGGAAGAAGCAGTGGAGAGCATAATCGTTTCTCTCGGTAGATACCCATGGAACTGGTCCGCATGGACCCTGTTAGGTCAATGTGTGGGAGATGCCCAGGAGGTCGGTTTTTTTTTGACTTGTGGCGTATCAGCATCCCTAAGTTTGGTTCTGTCAGCTCGCATCACTCCTTCCGCTTCTACCATTCCCAGCCAGCCATCCTTTAGTACAGATGTTTCAGATTAAATCGATGAACGAGCTCAATAGCCCAACGGAAAATGAGCTTGCGCTGTGTGACCATCTTTTGGGCGACGACTACTTTCGGGGGAGCCCTTGGGTGATGAGTTTACGCGCATGCGTCCTTTATCACCTACATGGTCGGCCGCAGTTGTTTCTTTGTTATACGAAAGGCTAACTTACGGTTCCCATTTTTTAGATTTCGGACAAGCAGAAAAGCAGTTCGAGAATATACTGTCTTTAGACCCTTATCGCGTAGACGACATCGACATCTACTCCAACATACTTTACGTCACAGAAAATCGACTAAAGCTTACTTGGCTTGCTCATGAATTTCTTGAGCGTGACAAAGATCGGCCCGAAGTTTGTTGTTTGGTCGGTGAGTTGGACCTCACCCGACTCCAGTGCAAAGGAGAGTTGAGCGCGAGTCCTTTAGGTAACCACTACTCTCTACGTGGAGAGCATGAGAAGGCAGTGAAATATTTTAGGCGTGCTACGGAGCTCGATCGAACTTATCTCTCGGCATGGACTTTGATGGGTCATGAGTACATAGAGATGAAGAACTCGCATGCTGCTATAGAAGCGTACCGGCGCGCAGTGGGTGCGTGTGGTTTATTTGGATTACAGTTGGAGTCGCCTTCATATTGTGGCAGACATCAGCAGGAAGGATTATCGAGCATGGTACGGCCTTGGTCAGGCTTACGAACTTCTAAGCATGCACCAATATGCACTACACTACTACCAGCGAGCTACGGCTCTTCGGTGAGTGGTCTTCGGTAATCCTGCAGAAGGACAATTCGACTAGAAATGAATAGGCCATATGATGTCCGACTGTGGCAGGCCCAGGCTACGTGCTACGAGGAAATAGGGCGGTGAGTCGTAGGGTTTCTGCAAGTCTGCATCACTAAGTCTTGTCTTCAGTACGAGGGACGCTGTGGAATGCCTCAAACGTGCCCTTTTGAGTGCAGGCTCACAAGAGATTACGCTAAGCCTGAAGCTTGCCAAGCTCTACGAGGGATTAGAAGAGCCTGTAGAAGCTGCCGCATACCACAAAAGGGTTGTCGATATATCCCGTGTGGAAGGTACGTCCTCTATGCTCGTTGTTCAATACTTCCGCGCTAAGGTATCACAACAATCTCAGGGCGCCCGATTCAAGACTACGCAAAATCTAGCATTTATGTAGCTCGCCACCAAATGGTGATTCCAGGCGGTGATTTGGAACTTGCCAAGGAATACCTGGAGCGTATTGCGCAGAGCAATGTCGAGGAGGTGACACAAGCAACGGATTGGTTGAAAAAGCTGAAGTCCGTGATGCTATCGAGGCCTTCGACTACTCCAGCCAGCCATGGTTCGTGATATATGTATAGCGGCCCATTGCGATTATATTGGCAAAGACTCCTCACGCATCCCACGTAATACTCCAGAATATGTATGTATGCTACTGTAGGTCACATCGATTAGACTCATTGATGTATACATACGCGCTCCATTATAGCGAAGACTAAGTAGTAGAAGTATGGGACACAACCCTTTAGCGTGAAGGTGAAAACCAATTTTGGAGGGTTGATGCCCGTCCACGAGACGACCCTCCCTTGATGGCAAGGCGGTCGTAATGAATACGCATCGCGAGACGTTGAATGGCCGCTTTTACCCTCGAACGGTCCAGATAAGCGGCCCGGGTGTCCACTTGAGTATGAGGGTAAATAAGTAACAGCATTTTGACGACGTGCAATATCCTTACCTATCTTGCCCTGTAGAACATTGAGGGCGCTTTGAAGTCGCTCAAGCGGCATGTGGATCTTTTTGGCATTACTAGGGCTGCCTTCGCCCGACATGATGCTTGGCCGTCGCACCAAAGATCGTTCCTCCCGAACGTACGGCGCGATATCAGTGAGAGCGACAGCTAGGATTGCGACACAGTAGTAAAGATCCTCGTAATCTATATTTTCGCTAGTCACATCAAATAATTGACCGGAATCGGAAGGTGGGGCGAGTAGGAGTATGAGAGGCTCAAGCGCAGGGAATTGATCCTGAGGCGAGTTCATTTTGGCGCACAAAAAGCGTACGATTACATACCGTCAGCGGTGTTGCCGAAGGGATAAGCAAACAGTACGCAAGCCATTGCCCGATGAGTCTTGCTTGGGAACCACCGCTACTGAACAACGAGACTAGCCGAGCTCTATTTGCTGAGTTGAGATTGGAAGCAAAAGTCAACAACTTCCGATAGACGGAACATAGCTGAACAACGAAGTCAATTAATGCTACGCTGGACATACAAGAAAGCGTACCGCAGCAGAGTCTCCCGTACTACGAGTGCAAATAGCATCAATTGCAGAGTTTAGGTGAATGTCGAGAGCGCGGGGGGTGGTGGGATCTAGTCCCAAAAGAACTATGCACAGAACAAAATCTGCTAGTTCGCTCGGTATCAAAGCCGTCAAGCTGGGGGAGTTGATTAGGTGCAGAAATGACACACTGCGTCATATCATTTACCTTGCCACCATCTCGATGGTTGTAATGAACCGCAGTAACAACTTGGAGCGGATCTCTGGAGAGAAGTGCCGGTCTTGCGCATTATCATCGCCTTGCCACCCAATTTGCTCGAAAACGAGCGGACGAGCACCAAGTCGTAAAAGTACTGTCCTCACAGCAGAGAAAGGCAGGACGACTTCGCTCTTGCGGTGTGCACATACATCTCGCAGGGCGTTGTAGGTAGCGTCAGCTACAGGAGAGGAGGAGCAAAGCCCTAAAGAAACACGAGTAAAACAAAACATTATGCAGGCTACGCCCAAATAGGACGCACCATTAGTGAACAACGAGGACAGCACAAAGGGTAGTTCCTGTGAAGGTATATTGATGAGCAGGCCCGAATTGAGCAATAACTCCAATTGTACATCATCTAAACAATATCAGCAGCGGATGGTTGAAAGCAGTGAGTACACACCCCCACTGCGAACCAATTGATCGAGCAAAGCGGTAATGGGGGATGCGTGTTCAAACAGCGTTCGCGAGGTGGGTACCTGCTCAACATCCATGTCCTCGATGGAACAAGATTTCCATAGTGGAACACCGAAAGACTTTTCTCGCTTGGCGGCTTTCACAATATCCTTCTCTTGAGTGATTCTGTCGCTGGCCAGGATCTTATGGATTGCTTCTGCGGCGTCAGACCCTAAGATCTTGGTGGTGTCCTGGAAGCCGAGAGTAGGGTCTACAAAATCGGTCTCGTCCTCAGGTGAACTCAGGTGTTGAACGTCTTGAACAGCTCTTCGCGCCGCCCCCTCATCCATGAAGTCTAAGTCATACTCAGCGTGGTCATCCAAGGAGACCAGGTGGGACTTTTGTTTAATAGCGTTTTCTGCGAGACGCAAAGCAGCAGAACTTGTACCCCGCTTATCTGCAGCCCTCTTTTCTCGGAGGAGTTCGTCCAAGGGATTAGGCGTTTTCTTACGCCTCGAGGACGAATCTTTACCAAGTGGCATTGGGGCTGTCTTGCGGAACCTCTTAGGCAGGTGCGGGGGTGAGGGCTGTTCGGGGGGCCGGCTGGGGACACTGTGGCGGAGACCAGATGATGGTCTTTCCGAGGTAGAGGACAAACCTGTCAAAAGTGGCGCAACCACATCCTGTTTATCCCTTGCCCTACCAACAGTGAAGACAGAAGTTAGCGGTGTATAAGAGTAAAGAAACTAACGTGAGTTTACCTTTTACCTGTGCATACAGGAGAAAGGCTGAAGCCATCCTCATCGCTTTCGTCGAGAGCCCTATATTCCAACGGTTTTTCGTCGTCGCTCAGGAGACAGACGGAAGCAAAGGCTCGCGCTTTGATTTCTGCAATAAGATTGGCAGCCTTAGCGTCCGGGTCCAGTGCCTTTGGAGTAGGCGGTAATGGGGAAGATGACATTTCTCCGGTGTCGGAAGGTGAAAAGGGGTATATAGGAGACTGGACAGGGGATTCCGGAGGGTGGGTGTTGCGAGTGAAGTCGACCGAGCAGCGAGGACTGACATCCGCAAGTGATGTGGGATGTTCAGGTGAGGTCGCTAGGGAAGTCAGAGGAGATAGGGGAGCGTCCTCCCGCACAGCTTCGCGGGACTTGGGAGGGGTGGTGAATGAGACAGCGCATTTCTTCCATTGTTCTATGTTCTTCCTAACTTGATCTGAATCCTGGGCAGAAGGCGTCGAAAAAGTAAGGTCCATTTCGTCTGACTGACTGGTGTGGATCAGTTGTTCGCTGGAGGCAGGAGACGGTACAGGTGGTCGTGCTGTGTGTCCTTCCCGGGGTGAGGTTAAGGTGACTGGTAGGCGCGTTGGTTCGGGTGGCGTCTCTTCTACCCTGACGCGCTTGTTGGATGACTTTCTCAGGACGGGAGCATGTGAAGTACCGAGATGGGCTTCAGGTGGGCGTACCCGTTTTGCAACCGAGCGCGTCGTGATTGTGCGTGAAGTATCACTGTCTGGGGAGAAACCTTAGTGAATGGATGAGGCGCGGCAGGAAGAGCTGTGTCGTGAATTCACCTGCAGGCATTGGGTCGGTCAGAGTTGCAACGCCGTGTTCACGTTTTGTTGCCCGTGTCATTGGACGTGAAGCAGACGCGTCGGTTCGAGGCATTCCTAGAGGGGTCGCGAAAGACGCGCTCGGCGACAGCGAGATTTGGGAACCTGAAGAACGTCGGATAAAATAGTCGGTGACCTTGTTGTCGGCCTGCGACTGTCTCTTCCGTCTGTTAGCGGCCATGTCGGTGGCAGGGCCCATCTGCCAACTTTATTATCCAGGGCGTCAAGCTATTACACGCTACTTGCTTACTAAGCCTATAAAACCTAGGCGTTCCACTGAGCCCTTCACATCGAGTAAAGTACATAGCACTGGCAACTTCATGTCGACTACCCCCGGAAAACCAAGGGTATCGGGGATACCCCCACCAGCAAAATTCAGCGGGATACCCACCCCTGGAAGACTCCGCTCCTCGTCTAACGTGAACGCCCACACGACACACGATTCCGACACCGATTACGCCTCCCGCGCGCTCGTGGACGCAATCAAAGCCAACGACCCCGCACAGCATCGCTCGAGTCTGGTCCAAGGATCTTCGCCGTCCTCATCTTCGCGCTCAACGTTGTTCTCCGGGCGACGCTCTGTTGCCGGCAGGCCTTCTTCCGCTGCCTCCATCCCAGGTGTAATACCTGCCAGGGCCAAAACCCCTTCCGCCCGCCCTCCCAGTCGTCAATCTGATACTTGGTCGAGGAGTGTTAGTCGCTCCAATCGAGCATTTGAAGTTGGCGAGAACGTCCGCATTGAGTCGTTAGGTTATGAGGGTACTCTCAGGTATATCGGCGAGATTGACGGAAAGCCGGGTTTATGGGCTGGAGTTGAGCTGAGCGGAGGGTTTGTAGGGAAAGGGAAGAACGACGGATCTGTCAGTGGGTAAGTTCGTTATCGGTGTCGTCTACTTCCTTGCCAGCGGGGCATTGCCAGTCGTCCCACGGCCATCCAGCTCATACTGTAGTGCCAACTGATGGACTCTTCTAGGAAACGGTACTTTACGTGCTCCAACAACTGTGGTGTTTTTGTAGCCTTCACCAAACTGTCCCTTCCGACCGTTGGCCTCACTTTTAGACCATCGTCAGTCGCCTCATCTCGTAGCGGGCGCATCACACCCTCCTTTTCTGGACGAATCACTCCTTCGGCGTCCATTTCTTTAAGCAGTGGTCGCGTTACTCCCTCAAATTCAATAGGCGGAATCACTCCTTATACGGAGAGGAAAAGCCACATTGCAACGCACGGTCGAATCACTCCCTGTGTTACCCCATCCGCTGGCAAGCTCAAGCAGTCCCAGAAGCCCTCGGAAACACTACGTCCTGATTTCGAGACTCAGATAACGTCTGGCTCCAGGGCTTCGCGGTACGTCGGCCTGACAGCGAAACAACTAAGCTCCCGATCACCAGGGAGGGAATCTCACTTAGCCGAGTCTTCCTCCCGACCTCCATCTTCACCCATTCGTATACCTGACTCCGATTCACGGCTCTCAGGTTTATCCTGCAGTACCCCTAAAGCCAGAGCTGCATCTGGATCTACGAACACCACGGATTATGTATCTACTGCTGCAGCCAAGCACAGACCGTCCTTAAATACCCCACGCCCACGTATCCCAAGTGCTGTCGCGATGCCTCCCCCGCCATCTCCGGCGCAGTCATCTAGCTCCCCTGATTCTTATAACGTCATTTCAACTCAGAACGGCCATCTATCTGTCGATAACTTGTCTCCACCTTTAAATCCCACTGCCCCTACTCAATCTCCGCAAGTCGAAGTAAGCCCACGCCCAGCTGGAGACTCTACAACCACTACTTCTGTTCCAATATCGGGTACATACCTCGGGGAGATAAAAGATGAGGCAGACATAGCAACCTTGAGTGCCAATTTGGAAAATTTGCAGAAGGAAACTGTCTCCTTGCGAAATACCATTGCTTCCCTACTCCCGGAATCCCAGCAGCGGATCTCAGCGGAAAAAGAACGCGATGCCGCACTATCCTCCGTGGCAGAGATGGAAAAAGAGCTTCGTAGCCTAGAACGAAGATTCAGCGAGAAGGATTCCAAATGCGAAGCACTGGAACGCTCCCACTCACAGATCACTGCCGAGTTGGACAGGGTGAAGGCGGAGAGTGAGACGCACATGACTGACTTACAAGCAAAGTTAGATACGAGCGAATCATTGGTGAGAAGCTTAAAGGAGGCAATTCAGCACAAAGAGGGCGCAGAGCACGAAAGCGACGCGTTGTTGAAAGCAAAGAACGCGGAGATCACACTTCTTGAAGGTCGACTGGAGAAAGTGTCTTCAGAACTGGATACGGAACGCAGGGAACTAGGTGGTCAAATTGACGAACTTCGTCAAGCAGGCCAAGTAAATACGGTTATTCTTCATTGACAGTCACTAATGGACTCGATTTAGGAAACAATTGCGTTGTACGAAGAGCGTCTAAGTGCAGCGGATGGTAAGCGGTACGAATTGGAGGACCATATCATGGTGCTAGAGGACCAAGTGAGGAAGGCAAATTTGCCACTCTCACCTGGTGCTACTTCTCGCAGTGCGACTGCAGCCGAAATCGACAACGAAACCCTTCGTGAGCAAGTACAGCATCTCCAGAAGAAACTCTCTACTGTAGAAGATACCCTTGAAGATGTTCGAGCAGCATCAGAAAGAGAGGAAGCAAACATGCGAGAGAAGATTATGCGTTTCAAAGAAAAAGAAGATGCCATGAGAAGCGAATTAAACGAGGGGCGCAAAACTGTCGAACAAGTTCTCAAGTCTGAGACGATGGTCAAGTGTCGGGTCGAGGAATTAGAAGAAGCTCTACGCGAAAGCACTCTCGCCCTTGAGAATGCACAAGCAGAGATAGAAACTCTTCGGTCGGATGTCGCGGTAAGCGTTCCTTCCGAAGTTCTTGTGTCCGTCGGACTGAGGTCAAACTTCAAGGCCGCGGATGTAATAGTTAACGGCCAGAGCAATAGGTCCCGGAAGATGTCGGCCATACCCAACCGAGATATCCAGGACCTAGGGGAAGTACTCCACCATCCTCGATCCATATCTCAAACAAGCAGCGCTACGGGCGAAGTATGTGTATTACCATTCGGTTTTGTTCGCAAACTTAATTTACTTAAGGAAGCTACCTGGCGCTCGAAGTACGAGAATGAATGTGCAGAAGTGCTCTCCCTTAGGAAACGATTAGAAGAACAGTCACTGGAAGTGGAGACCATGCGAAAGAGGCTCAACCGTGAACTTTCCTTGAACGGCTTAACGGAATCAACTAAGGGCAACGCACTTAAACATGAGTCTGAAGAAATCAAAGGCCTAAAGTAAGCACTTATTTACGTCAACGTGGGATGGGACACTGCATAATCGGTCGCAGACATATTGTACAAGAGCTGCAGAAGGAAATAGTAACCATGACGCAGCGGAATAAACTCCTCGAATCGGAGAATCGACTCTTGATATCTGAGACTGATCAATTGCGTCGGGTATGGTCTTCGAGATACCCCCCACTGCGACGCTCACTCCAGGTTCCAGGAACTGAAAATCCTTGAAGAGAACGTTGAACGAACTCTCCTCAGCCAGGAAGCCGCTCTTGACTCGGAAAGTCAATCGGGGGTCTCGCTGGACCTGCAAACCCAGTATGAGGTGGGTGATGCTGTCTCGTTTGAGAATCATATCAACTTCTGGCCCTTCAGGGCGAACTCGAGCAACTGCGCAAACGGCTCGCCGATGCCGAAATGAAGACAGCTCGCGTGACCCACGATGTATGCTTAGCAACTATTTTCACAAATCCCTGACCTGATACAGCTCTGGTCTAGTTGAATAAGGAAATCAGCGAATTGGAAACTTTAGTCGAATCCAAGGTAATGCATGCCGCGCTGACATATTGCATAAGCTAAAGACCCTGCCACCTTCAACAGATCTACCGTGAAGTGCGTTCGCTGATATACACGTGAGTGGATGGCTGACATGAATGCAGGACGAGCTCGAACAAGAAATTGAACGACTCAAAGAGAAGCTGACCAGAAATAAGAGAAGGGAGCCCGACGATATGGTACAGCGCAAGCTGTCTTTCTCCTCTGATGTAACAAGTAGCGGCGACGAATTCCGCTCAGTACAAAGCGACGTATGTGAGATCTGCGAGCGTCCCGGCCACGACATCTTCACGTGCAGTCTTTTGAAAGACGGTGCACCAGCACATACCTCCACCTCCAAGCTCACCTCCGCAAGAGATTCATCATCAGAACGCTTTTGCGTGGACTGCGAGAACTACGGACATGTTGCATCTGACTGCCCCCACTCATTGGATGTTTTCTAGCATGAAGTCATTATCATATGTAATACGTGTAGTTAATTAGTACGCCGTCTTCAGAGATAAACCATCATACCCCTTTTTTTCGGTTCATCTCTTGACGATTCGTGACGTTCACCGGAAACCGTGGAAAATCCAGGAGTGGATTTGATATGGAGTACATGATGGAAAAAGCATTTGGAACCGGAGAATGTATAGGAAGATACATGCATGGAGCACATATACACAGTACAACTTGTGTGACATAGAGGGGTACTATGATGCACAGTCCGACGATAATTAAACATCAGTGTGCTCGCTGTGAGGAAAGTTCTGCCATCTGGTTCCCAAGGCCTTGTGCGAACTTAGAGCCTCTGCCACGTGTGCCTAAGAGTGTAAGTCAAGGCGCAACAACATTTTAGGAGGCTTACCCCGCAAAGCACCTCTTGTCCGGTTTCCTCGGCGTTCCTGCGTTTGTTCTCCTCGTTTTTCACCTTTGACGTCACCGCGGTCGCCCCACCCGCTTGCACCGCCCAACTTACTGTCCAACGTCTTCTCATTATGTTCAACCAAGGCGTTTATCTTCTCCGAAATGAGTTGCGCGAGTTGCTGAGGGCGGGAGTGCTCGATACGGTGGAAGACGACAGTATCAGTAGATTGGTCCAATGAAGCAGATAGTTCCTCGTTCCAAATCATCTTCGAAATTATGGAGGTGACTGTCCGCAGGGACAGCGAAAACGATCGAGACAATAGCGACAGCGAGAGAGTGCTGTAGTACGGGGCGTACGTGAACAGGTATGTACGCAGTCCTTGTTCTTGGATCCGACTGTACATCCAGTGATAAATATGTAAGAAGGAACTTAAAAATAAGCCATGCTTACTTTGCCAACATTTCTTTCACAGAAACTGCCTCGGGCATCAAACTCCAGATTTTGATGTTCTGAACAAGATCGCGACATTTCTCCCATTCGCCATCTTGGAGTGCTTTGCTAGCTTGCATAATATGATCCCGAGTACTCTCCGGTGGCCCAGTAAAAACTTGACGATCGGCAAAATCCAGCAATCGACGGAATGGTTTTGAAATTACTTTCCTTTTCTGCTCCTCAGACTCGATGCTCGCTAGCAGGGGTATTTCCACCAGCATGCTGGAAATGAGAAATGCGGCTTCCAACAGCTCAGTGTTGATGTGCATATGGAAGGGAAGTTGCCTGGAGCGTTCAGCCCGTTCTTGCTCGGGAGAAAGTTGTGACTGATAACGTTGTTGGTGGACACCCTGAGCAAGAAGTTCCTTCACCCTTTGGGTTGCGAAGATATCCTGAAGAGTTGCCTGGGCTTCTTTTATCAAGCCGCATCGGAACGCACAAAGGCCCAGTTGAACAACTGTGCGATTGTACAATATTTGAGTGGCAACGTCAGCGGAATGAATAGATTCCTGAAGATGTGACATGAGAAGCATATCGCGAGCAGTATAGAAATCGTTGTGCAGGGCGTGATGGTAGACGTGAGACAACATGGCTCTCGTGCGTAGCAACGAGTTATCAACTTTGTAGAGATGGACGCATAAACGATGGATGAGGTTGGACGTTGTCGAAGTGAGCACCACATTCGGTCGTACATCTGACGACGTAAGAGAGGACTCGAGAGCGCCAACCACGGCGTCGGGCTACACGAGAGACATGAACTTGGAGATACTGCAAAGATCTCTCACATGCTTACCTTGCAGTAGATGTGTTCCAGCCGTCGCATGACCACTCTCCCAAGTGGCTCCACTTGCTTAGAGTGCTCATAATAGGCCTGCGCCCGACAAATGGTCTGGTAGAGTACTTTCTCGTCCTTGAGGCGATCAACATATTCTGTGCCATGTGGATCAATGTTTTGCAGGCTCTTGGTGAACTCATCGTCCAGGCGATCGACAAAACTAATGATACTACCCCGTATACGGACGACACCACCCGGCTCGGTAGCAGGCGAGCGTTCCAGAAGCTCGTCGTATTCATCTGTGTGCTCTTGGACAACGTAGGAAGGGTCCAGAGCAACGATAGAAATTAATTGGTCAACTTCGCGTTGCGCAGCCAACCACAATTCGACGGGCATATAATTAGTGACGGAGGTATTGAAGTCAAAGCGGGAGGACACAAGTGCCAAAAGGACACGGAGGCGTTGATAGGACGTGACGGCCACCTCAAGAAGTTTTTCCAGAATGCGTATTTGTTCAGTTCGATCTGTGTTCTGCGATCCGGTCAGGACAAGACGTGCAAAAAAGTATAGTGATGAACCTTCTTTCCACGAGCTTCATTAACGATTTTAAGGGTCTTAAATATGGCATCGGCAGTGAACTGCATAGCCTTTCCACCCTTTCCAACCACAGTGAAGGAATCGTCAGCCTGAGGTTCGTCTTCTCCACCGTCATCCACGGTAGCCTGCCTAACCCTCTTCAGTCTAGCAGATACAGTTTCAGCCGGTTGAGTGTGGGCAGCGAATTCGCGCTCAAAAGCATCCGGGTCCTACAGAAAGTGTTGGGTAGCTAAATGGAGCAGGAAAGGAGCTGCGTACTGCCTGATACTGTTGAATTTCCTTTTCATGTTCCTTTAACGCTTTTTTTATTTTCTGCTTCATGGAGTTGAGAGCTCGAGCGTTCATGGCATTCATTTTCTTCTTAGCTTCCTTCTCTTTTGCAATGGCTTCATTTAGGGAAGACTCTAGATTGATAAGGGTCTTGACGAAGAACGGGGGGATCGGCTCTGCAGAGTTGCTCTGTCGTTGGACAAGGCGAAGCAACTTATCGAATTCTGACGTTCACGGAGTGTGAGCAGCCGAGCGTGTCGCCCAGCTGGGAGAAACATACCAGCTGAAATGACTACCCAGTTATTGATCTTGAGAGCATTATCCATCACTTTGCCGGTCGCTTCGATTTCGTCCAAACGTTTGTCTTTAGTACTTTTGATTGTACGTTTGACGTCTTCGTCTTCGCTTTCGTCCTCGTCGGACTTGGCACCGCCTCCAAGGTCATCCTCATCACTATCATTCTCGTCGGAGGAAGATTCTGATTCCGAGCTGGAGGAACCAGAGCCGGCTGTGCGGAGGAACCGCGACATTCCGGTCGGTTTCGAGGGTTTCTGGGGCTGCTTTTGGAGAGGGGCATCCTCATCCCCGCTGGTGAGGAGCTCCTCGTCGGACTCTTCAGTGTCCGAATCGGAATCGCCTAGTTGTCTGAAAAATCGGGACATGATCGCACCTTGCAAACGTCGTTGGAGGGGGGAAAAATTTGGCAGGCGTTGTTGATCCGTGTTTGTACGGCTACAGCAGCAGTCCGACCTGCAAACCTCGAGGAAGACTTGTAACTTAGTATGGTGCTGCGTCTGCTGTCCTCGCTCCTGCGCGTAGCCGTGCTGCCCAGCGTGGCCCCTCGTGTCCCGGTTATACGTCCACCTGGTTTCTTCCTTCCCAATCTCTATCCGACCTTCTTACCCTCTTCTCAACGTTTTGCATCTCGTGGAACGGAGTATCAGCCCTCGCAGCGGCGTAGGAAGAGAAAACACGGCTTTCTCTCTCGCAAGAAAACGGCCAACGGACGCAAAATCTTACAACGCAGGCTTGCGAAGGGCCGACTGGCTCTCAGTCATTAGCATGGATGTTGTGTCAGAGGTGCACCCCATACTCCTCATCCGATGCCGTGGTGCTGATCGATTGCAACAGTACACAAGCACCCTCCTCGCTCGCTCTCACCGGTGTAGCGGTCGTCCTATCACAGATGCACAAGGTTCCGTGGCATAAGATATCCTTTCGATTAGCTCTAGAGATAGTCTGCTAGGAAGGGAAATACGGCTCAATTATACTTTAAGATCTACTACGTTCCAGCGCGTGGCTCCCGACAGTGCCCTTGGTATCCTACCTAGATTAACTACGCAATGGGCGTGTCATATTCAATGCAGGCCACTCGTCGTCTTCCGATTGCTGATTCGTCTTCGTTCTTTCGTTTGCAACTGGTTGGTACGTGTGAGGTGGGGATAAGGGTGATGCTGGTGTAAATAGAAAACCTCGCTGGATGGAAGCCAAGAGCGTCGTGATCGGTGTCTTAGAAGGCGATGGATATGCTGGTTGTCCCGCCGAGGTCTCGGAGACAGTCTGCTGCTCAACTGCTGTGGGAGTTGTTGCTGCATCGTTCTCCTGCGAGCTGCGCACAGGTGTCGGGGGTGTTGCAGCAGCGCTAGGTTCAGGAGATGGGGGTAGAGGGACTGCCGCCGCTCGAACCACCGGACTTGGGGAACGAGGAAGTGGTCTAGGTACCGGTTTCGGTCGACTTTGGATTCCTTTCGCTGCGGCTTTCAAGCCGGGTTGTACCGGCCCTGTTCTTCCGGCAGTCCTGGCTACTTTTGGTGCACCGGCGGCCAAGCGTGTCCCGCGAATGGGTTTGCGAACTTCCGTTGCAAATGATCCTTTACTGGGCCCTGCATCGGTATTTGCTGGAAGGGGAACTCTTCTAGCGCCTCCCGTGCGTGGTGGATCTGATAGCGCATTGCAACCAACGCCGACGTTGGCCTTGGTCGCGGGACGTTGAGGCCCCGGATTTACCAAAGGCCTACTACACTGTGCGCGCTGAGAGGTCACGGAAGGCGGTCGCACCGGGTCGCGACGAGTGGGCATATGAAGAGCTCGAGTCGTGCGAGTGACACCGTGGGCGACAACGGGACGGAGCTGAGCTGAAGACTCGGTCTGCTTGACTGCAGTGGCCTTTGGACGAGTCTCTTTCAGCGCAGGCACAATGCGGTTAGTCTTGGAATTACTTTGAATGTCGAGGTACTTCTTGACAGTGGGCGTGAGGGGATTAACAAAACTGCATTTGCGGAACATGAGAAACAAAACCCTTTAAGGTGCAATAGTCAGGCCTACTTTTCCACTCTGGCAGGCATCAAAGTCTTGTAGGCTCCAAAGATCTGTTTGCTAGCTTTCCGAACATCCGGACTCGCATCGCGGGCTGTCACCTTGATGAAGTCTTCCACTAAACGTGCGCGGACTTCCTTTTCGAGATCGGGAGGATTCAAGCAATTGAGGCAAGCCAGTACTGCCTCCGCGGCTGTCAGTCGCTGTAAGGCCGACTTCTGAGTGGCCATGTCGGCCAAATAGTGCAAGATGGACGGGAGTTGGGTGTGTTCGATGATGGTGAGGATGCAACTTTTTGCGCGAGACGTAAATAGCCTGTTAGTACGGCCACATAAACCGAGTAACGTAGGCACAAATAGCGATACGAGGGGCTCGAATGACGAGCCAAGGCCGACGGCGAGCGCCGATACCAGGTCCACAGCGGTGCCTGACAGACGACTACGCTCTGAATTCATCGCGCTGTTCAGAGGTCTTGAGAGCGAGCGTATGCCAGATACCATGTCTGACGCGTGGTCGCATCCTCCGTTGTGGCAGATGGTAATCAAAGAGGAGAGACCGTCCGTTATCACGTCCCAGGAGTCCTCCGTTTCGGTGAGGGTCACCTTTCTGCGGATGACCTCGAGCTCTGCCCTGAGAGCTGCGGGCGAGCTGCACTGTGGGGAGATATAGGTCAGAGAGGAAGATACGCGGGTAGCTACCACCAGCCTACCGTTCCGATGGACATGGTGAGTTCAGGCTGAGAGAGGGCCACGTGACCGCGCGTGGGTGTGTGACATATTACATACAAAGTGAGCCTGTCACGCTTTAGGCTGGGGAGGGTTTGTGAGTGAACGCGAGGAGCCAATCAATGGGCGATCCTGTCGATCAGCTGCTCTCCCCCGCTTATCATCACCATCTCCACTTCCACAACTACCAAAACCAAGCCCAGCAACTGCAACACCAGACCCAACCACAGAACCAGATTTACACTCAAAATATCTACAGAGACCCCTCACCTGGCCCGTCATCACCCGCTCACACCTCCCACCACCGTCCTTTGGCTCAGGACGACGTCTTCCAGCACGTCCATACACACCAGATCTCCCCCCACGACATCGACAGCGCCGTATCGACCAGCGAACACCATCCAGATGACACCCCCGTCGACGAAGAGCCACTCTATGTCAACGCCAAACAGTACTTCCGCATCCTCAAACGTCGCGTAGCCAGGGCGAGGCTCGAAGAGGTCCACAGACTCTCCAGGCAAAGAAAGGTCATTATTCCTGCCCTGTCCTCCTCTTGTCCTTTCCCCACCCGTCTCACTTTGTCTTTATCTCCCTCAGCCTTATCTCCACGAGTCCCGCCACAAGCACGCCATGCGTCGTCCCCGCGGACCCGGTGGGCGATTCCTCACAGCAGAGGAGATCGCTGCTCAGAAATTGGCCCAACAAACTGCTTCCTTAAACGGTGCCATCATCGAAGACAACAGGGACGACGCTGATGACACCGCATGCCTTGAGCAGCGCGAGGACGTGCAGTCTCGGGACGATCTTGTCAACTCAGTTGACCCACCGTTGCGCGAAAACCGTCCCATTGCCCCCGTATCGCACTCTCACTTGCAGCCACAGCTCATCCACAACCGCGATCCCTATGCTCAAGTGTTATCTACAAGCGAAATGAGTTCTGGAGTATTGGAATCGACCCCGTCTTACCATACACTCTCGCAGAGTAACCCATCGCCTCGCTCCTACTCCGATAGCCGCCCAGCCTCCTTCCCTGTATCCACCCAGCCACCCAACTCTCAAGCTAACCCGATATTACCCGATCAATCCCATCACCCTCAGAAAGGCACAAACACGGTGTTGCGTACTCCATATCAGTCTACGATGCACCACGTTCCCCATCCGCATGCTCACGCACGTCTCCGGCACCTGAGCTTTACAGACGACTTATATCCCACTGATGACGCGGGCCAGAGTTCATCAGGTGGGGTACTGCGTTCACACCCAGACCGGCTTCTGTAGCTGGCGAAACTAACTTGCTATTCTTCCTCCCACCGGCCGCCCGCCGATTGAGGGAAATTCCGTACCAGTTTGATGTGCTTGTTTCAGTCATCGCTGTATGTAGTAGATTTGCGGTTTGTACGATGTAGATGTTTCTGCAACGACACAAAAAATCCGAATGTACACCAAGACGAAAAAAAAAAACTGCATTGAGTTTATGTACTAATACTGGAGGGAACATTGCGGGTGTCGTTTTGTGGAGAGTCTCTGGCTCCGTCTCGAGGATTTTGATTTGGTGACGGTGGTCGTAGCGGCCGAAAGAGTACGAGCGCCTGAGAAGATGGTGTGCTCGTACCTGGCGAGGTGATCGGGATGATCGGCGAAGACTTTGCCTGTTGTTTCCAGTGTTCGAGGACAGCAGAGGGAATTTTAATTTCATTGACTTCTAGCATGGGCTCTTCGCAAATGGTCGGAGCCAGACACGAAACATCACTGGGCACTACGAAACCGTGTGTTGGGATGTCATGAACGCGGAGGGCGTGCAGGAAGAACTCACAGTCGTCCTCGACGTCCATCTCCACGTCAGAGTCGGGTGACGGGGGCTCCTCGATTGCGCTTGGTAGAACTACCCCTTGGACCGAAGACGCCAAATACATTGGCTTGTTTTCGACATCAAGTACCGTTCGTGTCGAGTAAAGTTGCTCAGCGCTGGTCGCTGAAGGGAAAGTGGTCGACGCAGCTTGATCGAGGGTCATACAAGCGAAACCATGTTCTAGGGAGGGGCACTTCCTTCGTTTGAAGGGAGAGCCGGACGACGTGTAGTGTTCATCCAAGTCGCCCTCGTCGCTGGGCAGCCTGCGCTTGAAAGCGGATGAGTCCAACCAAGGGTGACGAACAGTCCAAGTAGTCGTCATGTTGACTGAAAGAGATCGGACAGGCGTTCACTTGATTTAAAGTACTGTACTTGAAGCACAGAACGAACTGGAATGACGTAGGTGCAACCGAGAATTTGTGGCTGTGAGGGTTTTTTTTATCATGTGCCAGTGAGCGCTTGAGCTTCGTCGACGCAGTTCGGCGATCTCAAACCAGCAACCTGGCAAATGGTCAATGCTATCAACGTTGAATCGAACTATTTCAACTTCGTCTCAAACACGTTGGCTCGAAGACGTGGCGGTTTATTTCTCGGAAACCATATTGACGGTGAGTTGTATTACACACTATGTACACCCTGTAGACGTGGAATGGAGCCAGCGCTGAACCTGACTACAAGACGATAACACAACAAACAGACCAGTTTAACCACCGTTACATACGATACTAGTGCGTGAGGGTCCTACACAACCACATGATCGACTTCCTGATAGCCTCCGTCACTTCCTCCGTGCTCAGAGGCAAATCCACTGGTGGACAATGTAAGAAGATGACCTGAGAAGCGGGTATGGATTTATCGTTCTTCATGGAACGTTTGTTCTCTGCCAGGGAACAATAGTACAAAAAATCGCATAGGTAGTGACCAGCGTCCATCGACGTATATATTTGCTAAGGTACGAAGGAAACGTGAGTTGTGAATCACAGACATGGAAAAAGAAAGCTTACATCGAAACCGCATGTCTTGAGGTGGTGCACCAACTTCTCGACGTCTACGTCGGTATAGATTTCTTCTGCAAATGACTCGTAGCCTCTGCCGAAGCCACGTTTCGGCATCTCGTTGCCCTCGACGAGAGATTCGACGTTGTAGTCTCTTGCGTCTCTCAAGCGCAGTACTTCCATGCGTTTCGCATCAGGAGGTTGGTTTCCTTCGTCCCTTGATATGCGAACGATGGGAGCGAGTGAGCCTGCAGCGTCCTTCATGTTGTAGCCAAACTTGTGGCCGACGCGTTCCATTCTCAGCGATCCCCTCCCGATAACACCGACGTGGAAAAAAAGGTCATAACCCTCTGGAGGGGGTGAAAGAGTGGGAAGGAAAGGGTCCGAGCTGGGAGGCAGAACTGGTGGGCGAGCATGAAGACCTGGTACGATGGATAGTACAGCCTCATAGGTGACGGGAACCTGGATAGCAGTAATACGAACTTCACGTCTGGCCGAGAGAGACGCCCCAGAGTCGGCGAGGGGTTGGTCTACGGGGAGGACGGGTTCCAATGGTATATCGACCTTTAAAACTGTATCGTGCAGGGGTTTGACTGCCAGCCACGAGGGATTGACGGAGTACCGAGAGAAAGGCTGTACTCGAAGAGAATCAGTGTCGAGAAATGCAAGAAAAGGAGGGTGTGAGGCGTAAATCTGCAATGCTGACGGAGGATACTGACACCAAAGCCAGTGACGAGGACATGATATGGCCGAAGTTCTGGCGGAGGGTTATCGTTGAGGTCTATGTCCGACATCTAAGCGGTCTATACGTTGCAAGACACGACGGGCAATGACTGGAAAAAAGCGAAGCGTGCGTACGAAGCGCCGTGCCCAGCGGACTCGAAGAGGCTCTTGCGATCTATAATAATAATAAAAAAAGCGTGTGGGAGAACGCTCGGGACCCCTGAGAAGCTTGGGCCTGGCTACACATACTCGATCCCCCTCCCCACACCTGCACCGACAGCAGCAAAGTTTGATCCAACCTGTCAGGCAGTGCACGCGAAGAATGCACTAGCAGGTTCTCGATGCCGAGCCGAACTGAAATTGTTGGAGTCTCTACATACATGGCTTTGTTGATTTTTGGATGACGACCGGGCAGGGACAGGATCGTGGGAGCGGACTTCCTTATTTATCACGGGTACTCGGGCACGGCCGGCAAAATTAAACGTTGTCTCCGTACTAATCGACCGTCGTTTCTGCCATGTTGGCCTCAGCGTTCCGCACGTCTGCCACTCCTGTCGTCCTGGGTCGTGGCCGCAGGGCCGCCTCTTCTATTGCCCTCAAGTACTCCAACGCCATTTACTCTGCGGCTCTCAAACAACCCCCCCAGGTCCTCACCAAGGTTCAGTCGGAGCTGCATGCCATCTCCAAGTCCGTCGACGAAGTCCCCGAGTTGAAGGCTTTCATTACCAACCCCACTCTCTCCGCAAAGGACCGTGCCCTTGGTCTGGATGCCATCCTCGCTCGGGCAGAGGGCCTTAGTCCAAAGAAGGAGGCCATCTCCGATCTCACAAAAAACCTTCTCTTCATCCTTGCTGAGAATGGCAGGCTCGCTGAGGTTCCAGGCGTCATAGAGGGATTCGATGAACTCGTGGCCAAGTACAGGGGAGAACTTGAAGTACTCGTCACTTCGGCAGCTCCATTACCAAAAGACATCGCCACCAAGCTCGAGACCATTCTGAGGCAGTCGCAGGCCGCACAACAAGCAAAATCTGTCAAAGTCACTAATAAGGTCCGCTGCTCGACCTTTCTCGTGTGACCGATTCCCTACTCATCGTCCTCAAGGTCAACCCCTCTTTGTTAGGCGGCTTTGTCGTCGACTTTGGTGACAAGAGCATAGACCTCAGTGTCTTCTCACGTGTCAACAAACTCAACAACATTCTGCAGCGTATGTCCTTGTTCCCAACTTCCCGCTGCCCATCTTTCCTTAAACAGCGTTTAGAATCTGTATAGGTTGGGGGGCACGTGCGACGGCTGGCTCGAGGTCAATTTTTGCCTTAGTGTACTTGCGTATTGAGGACACTTGTGGGGTGATAGCTCCTGTCCACCCCCAATGCTGGATACCGTCTGAATTCACACCCAAGATAGAGGGAAAGTGTGCAGAAGATAAATTGGTTGCAGCCAAAGTCAAATGAAGTAGAATATGGTGCCCATACATGCATGGTAGTGTCTAACCACGTTTCTTCGACACTCCAACAGTCTTTCCCCGACGGCCTTGCATTCATTTCAGTATTGAACCATCTCGAAAGGGTATGATCGAACTGACCTGTTGTTTTCGTGTGCTGGCCTCGTACCCGCAGGCCCCAAACGTGTCTGAGCCCACGGTGGGCTCGGATCTTCTTCAATCGCTCAAGATCATCGCGAAGCTTAGAATCCACTCCGTTTGACAATATTTGAGAGTTCTTTCCATCGACTATGTCTTTTTGCCTGTTCAAAAACCACGTCGGAATTTTGAATTGAGTAGGATTTTGTATGATCGTGACGATACGCTCTAGCTCGTCCGAATTAAGATCTCCGGCTCTACGACTCTCAGTAGAAGTCCTGTCACCGGAAAGACAAAGAAAAAGACTCACCGTTTATTGAGGTCAACATCTGCCTTCTTGCACACCAAGTTGGCATAGCGACGTCCGACGCCCTTGATCTCAGTTAGTGCATACATAATCTTGCGCTTTCCGTCGACGTTTGTATTCAGCAGACGGAGGATGTGCTGCATAACGGAATAAGCCCTCAGCGGACATGTCAAGGGAATAGAATGACCTGGAATTGCTGGTGGGACTCCGGGAGAACGAGAGACATCTTGGACAGTCCTAGCAGGAAGAGTCATCAGTCACCGATTCAGAACATCCACCCAAGAACTATCCCGCCAGCAGTGAACCATGGGCCTCTGCAGCCCAGAAGCGTAGCTGCCAAACTGCTCGGACACAAAGTCGGCGACCTGGCTTACCTGTGCTGATAACTCGCTCTGATACTTGTCAAGAGGACGCTGACCACGACGGACGGGCAACTGCGATTCGGAGTTTGAATGCCGAAGGATGTCCGCCAGCGACTTGAACGGCAATGGCCGCGAGGCTTAAATCTTGCAAACCTTAACTTATTCATCCTCAAAACTCGTCCACATGGGTAGGTGACATCGAGCAATTGTTTCGATCCGTGTCATGATCCTGGTATACCACAGGAATTTCTCGCTCTTCCCGGCACAAGCGCTCTGCGACTGGGGCTCAACGCGCGCATTACCGCAAAAAGAGAAAATTCGAGCTTGGCCGTCAGCCCGCTAATACCAGGCTAGGTCCTAAGCGCATCCATAGTGTGCGTGTGCGTGGCGGGAACCTCAAATTCCGTGCTCTCCGCCTCGACACTGGCAACTTCGCCTGGGCATCAGAACATACGACAAGGAAGACTCGGATTATCGGCGTCGTAAGTGTCTGTGAAATGCCCCCCTTACGACCTTGCATGTAATGCGCTCAAAGGTTTACAATGCCTCAAACAATGAATTGGTCCGAACGAATACTTTGGTAAAGGGTGCGATTATTCAAGTCGATGCGACACCCTTCCGGCAGTGGTATGAAGCACATGTGAGTTAGCATCCTGCGCTCACTTTTTCTGGGGGGTGTTGTTGAGTGTTCTGCTACGCAGTACGCGCAACCCATAACGAAGAAGGGTACAAAAGCCCAGGCGGCCGCCTCTGGCGAGGAACCTGCCAAACGATCCAACCACCTGCAGCGTAAATTGGAGGAACGCCGAAATGGTGTGGTTGTTTTTGTCATTTATCGTGGCATCTTCCTGATTCGGAAGTAGATTCGAAGATAGATCCCCTTCTGGAGCAGCAGTTTGTTGCAGGTCGTCTGTACGCCTGCATTTCCAGCAGACCAGGACAGTGTGGTCGCGCAGATGGCTACATACTCGAAGGCAAAGAACTCGAGGTATGAATTTTTTAACGTCGTTCATCAGTGACTAACAACTATTCAGTTCTATGTTCGCAAGCTTCGCAGTGGAAAGCAAAAGCATGGGCACGGTGCATGATCTCCACACACCGTGCGGCTGGAGACTGGGAGTGTACCTATGATCGTCATATGGCCATATGAATATGGAGTTCTTGTAATACATACCTCAAATTCCACATATGCCTGGTCTTGATCGTCGGGATTTATCCGTACATGGCTGGGCTGAAACAGGCGTGTGAAACTTATTTTTACAGTAATTTTGAAGACGCAAGCCTTTCTGGCTTCCAAGCTCATCCCAACTCAACCGTTGACAGGCAACAGCAAAGCTTCGTGCAATTTGAATCTTCCTCTCTTTTTGTCTTTTCCTTCAACTATGGCTGATACCAGCCCCGTTACTCGTATCGTTCCCGGTGCTCCCCCTTCTGTGACGCAGACGAAGCCCCGAAGGAAAAAGCGCAAGGCCAACAAAACCAAGGCATCCGACTCCCCCGCGGAAGGCTCCATTGACCTCCCGGATGCTACGTCCATCACTCCTCTCGACAAGGCTCCGGAAAGCAGCGAGGCAAGGGAGAATCTCGATGTCATCGAGTTTGCGTCGGTCTCGGAGGACGCCACGAATGATGATGTCTTGTCGAGACCTAGCCCCGTCGTGGGATTCTTGCAAAAACGCATGAGAACGCTCAACAAGAAAATCGTGCGTTTTCCTTTGATGTTGGGCTGAGACACGGGGTCTGGAACTTGTCATCTGCTTAGTCGCGAATAGCGGGCTACGCTTCTACCGATAATGACAAGCTCAATGAAGACCAGAGGCGTAGCATCAGGACACTGTCTTCACTGGAAGCTGTTCAAAGGGAGCTCGAGGATATCAAGAAAGCAATCGAGGTGGGTAAAATAAATAGATATTGTCCGTGGCAGTCTCCCAAATCTGTCCCATCAGATTCATGAGACCGAAGCATCCCGTAGGCTGGCTCTTAAGCGTGCGGAGTCCGAGCGACTCCAGGAGCAGAAATTGGCGCAAGCCATATCGTCAACGGAGGTCTGGACTGCTGATGTTGCTGTGATATGCTCGTGTCAATTTACAAGCACTTTACAGGCACTACATACATCGAGAGTATCGTCAATATTGACTCTACTTAGATTACGTTCCATCATTTCTTCCGGGGGGCCTCTTCCTCCCGTGCCAGATTTTGATGATGCTGAAGCGTCGGCTTTATTCAACGCATGTGACACCCTTGTGGGTGAAGAATCTGATACCAAGGAAGCTATGGTCTCTGGTCTGCTGACCGGTCAGGGAGAGATAAACAACGTCACATGTAGGTTGTGGGCTAATTGTTGTGGACATGTGCCAAATTAAAGGTTCTGCATGTAGATGCCCGACTATTCGATGTCGCGCACTTGTTCCTCGCCGCGCAGCGGGAACCAACCCCTCTTCCTGAACCCGAACCGGAACCGGAACCAGAACCTGAATGTGAACCAGAAGTTGTCACAAACGATGTTCCTGACGTTCCCGTGTCTGGTGTCCCCGGTACTTTGAGTCTGTCTGGTAGCTTCAGCTTTGTTCAGGCGAGCGAGCTGGAAACCTCCGAAGCAAACGCTGAATGGGTGAATAATAATAAGATGGATACTCCCGAACCGAACGGCGTCTATGAACCGAAACATAATGGAGTTACTAGTCCTCCTGAGGTCGAGGTTTGTCTTTAGTTTTTGTATCTGGTTATGATTATTTAACTTATAAATTATTAATCGATCCTGACAGTTTATCTCTACACAGCCTATTGACTGGGCCGATGCTGATGAAGATGGCCTACCTTCTATCGCTAATCTCCAGGCTAGCCTTGTATCATCTGACACTCCTACACCCGAGGTGAACCTCCCGACTCCTGCAGCTGCGAGTGAGATTGAGATTCCCAAGACCACCCCATCAAATGAGGACGATGGATTCACTCAGGCCAACCGCGGCGGTCGAGGCCGTGGCCGTGGTCATCGCGGTGACCGCGGCAGTGTGCGAGGTGGTTTCCGGGGTGACAGAGGTGGCTTTCACCGAGGGATTAGGGGGAGTGCTCGTGGCGGCGATAGGGGTATTACTCCTTGTCTATGAGCGCTTTAGATCCATGCTAACTGATTCATCAGCATACCGCGGACGATCGGATGGTGAAGGGCGTGGCGGGGACGAAAATCGTGGGCGTGGAAGGGGTCGCGGCCGCCGCGGCGAGGGAGTAGGTTTGTAATCTGGGTAATTGCTCGAAAGCATGCAGCTACTGATTCCACAATGTAGCACATGTCCAACCAGATGGACAAGGTTCTCCCTCTTTGTCCTGAGTCATACATGTGGTCTTGGTTACATCAGGGGCTGACCATATCCTTGCTTTTAGGGATGTTAGATCGTATGTACTTATGTCCTGATGCGAACAATGCCAGTACTTCTGAAAGTCTTGTAACTGCAATGAGGTTACTGGGATATAAACTGTGTTTACAGTGGTTTTCAAATGTTCATGAAAAAGCCAAAAAATCAAATATTGCTTGCAGAGCATTGCCGAGAGGGACTCCAGAAGTAGCCCTAAATAGGATTAGGAATTACTTATAGTACTTTCAACCAGCTAATCAATGGTTGTTTTAGTTCCCATGACTGATCATCTATCAACCATCCACCATTTTCATGCTGCAATGAGGTGTGTTGAATGATCTCAAGGCTTGCATTGCCATCCTCTACCATGAGGGCTACCCTGTGAAAGTTATCTGCCATCTACTTGGCCTCAAGAAATCCTTTCAATGTTTTGCTGTTTTGTATTGATGATGATGTCAAAAGTCAGGAAAATTCTATAAATTCCTGCAAGTATTCATGAAGATAGCCCTATGTCATGGCTTCAAAATGATACCTTATTCAAGTTGTTTGTCTTTGTTTTGGTTCAGATATTGCATGATTAATCAGGACAACTCATTGAAAGGGTTTTTTTGCTGATGAAATTGCAGCATATTCATGGCAATTGGACAGCATATGTAACTGAGGACATGCTCAACTTTATGCAGCAATTGTCAATGATGGTCAGCCAGCAGGTCACCACTGCCATCATTGCCAACCTGCCCCAGCAGCAGGGGCACCAACAACAGCAGGTCAACCCCACCAAACAGGGCATAGCAGATCCAGGCCAGTTTGATGGCTCAATCTCCAGGTTTGAGGAGTGGTGGTCGAAAATGCACACCTTCATGGCAATCATGGGGTTCAGAACACACCATGAGGATGTGCTTGCTGTCTGGTCACAAATGACTGGACTGATCACCAGGGCTTATGTGAGGGCCCAAATAGACACATGTCTCACAGCACAGGCTTGGCCTACCTTTGTGGAGGTCAAAACTGAGGTTGAAGGAGGTTCCACCCTCTTCACAATGTGGACTGGGCCAAGAAGCAGTTGGCCAGTATGAGGCAAGGAAATGCCAGAACTGAAGAGTACCTGGCAAAGTTTAATGCACTTAGGACCACATCCAGGGTATCTGATGACTATGTAATCTGGATGCTTGAAAGAGCTATCTGCCCTGAAATATTGCAGCAGATATACATTCAGGGTAGAAGACAAAATACCTGGGCTCTCTATGAGCCTGAGGTACAAAACATGGGAGCCACCCTTGAGGCTGTAAGACTCCAAACTTCTTCTGGTTCTGGCAATCGCTGGTTCTTACAACTGGCCTTCTGCTGGTATAATGTTGGGTAGTGGTGCACCCATGGACATAAGTGCTGTAAAGTTTGTTAGAGAGTGTGGGAGGAGATCTAAGAAGTCTCCAGTTGGAATGTGGGTCTTCAGTTTGACCCAAGGGGACTTGAGTTGCCTGGTGGGGAGTCAAAGAGTAAGGGGAAAACTGTGAAAATGCGCCCTAAAAGTCCAAAGAAGAGTCGAGATAATGTCTACTGAGTATCTGGAAAGGAGAAACTAATATTCCAAGCCCTCAGTCTCGGAATTCTGTCTTTTTGTCTGGGGTTACTTGTCTGTTGTTTTTGTAGGTATGTACACTGTACTCTAAGTGTGCACGTGGGCTTACATAAGCCATGGCACGTGCACATACAGCTTCGAAATACTAAGTAAAAGGAAAAAACAAGAGAGTAGGAAAGAAAACCTAAGTAAAAACAATGAAATAAAATAAAATACCTAGTAGGGAGTAATCCCTCCCTACATCCAAGGGTGGCTTTAGATAGTGACTGTCCCCAGTCACCACATACCAAGCTGTACCATATAGCGAAAGAGGGGTATCTTCCTCAAAACAAAAACTCTAAGTCAGAATGCAAAAATGTGAACTCAAAAACAAAATAGAACATATAAAAGAAGCCAAAGATACTACCCAGATGAACAAGGGACCCTGTTTGAAGGCATCCGAAGGTCTTCAAGAGCCAAAAATGGCTCAGAAGTGGCTCGAAGGGGCCTCGAAGTGGCCTCGAGGGGGCTCGGTTCAAAGGTGAAGGGGGGAGTTGTGAAGAGGAAACACGCCCTTGGGGTTCTAGTAGCTTTTGAAGTCGAAGAGTTCTCATAGGTAGCCTTGGAGTCAACTTGAGATGGAGTAGGCAGCTGGACTAACCAGGAACTTGAAGGGGGGAACTGTACCTGGATAATTGAACCACCTGGACCACAAGCAAGTGCCCAGGAGTCTAGGCGAGCCTGGAGGGTGCACCCGAGTGCCTCACGAGGGATCTCCTCACCTGTAGGTAGCACAACTTGACCTTGAACAATCCTACACCTGCCTGCAGCTAGATACAAAGTGCAGACCTTGCACTGAGCTCAGATATGCCCTTCTTGACCACAGAAGAAACAAAAACCAAACCTTCAAGGCAGCACTTGGTGCCTCAAGGCCTCTCAATAGGTAGGGAAATGCTCACTCGAAACCAGGGCTGCTTGAGGGAGAAATGAGTTACCATGGGGTGACTCGAAGCACAAGGGTGGCTTCAAAGAGCTTTCGAGGCAAGGGTAAAGTTTTGAGGGGGTGCATGAGGGCTCATGAGGTCAAAGGTGGTGTGTTGAGGTCGAACTGAGGTTGTGAGCCTCGCTCGAAGCTGACTGTGGGCAAGGGGAACAAACCTTGGTACTCTCAAAATGACCTACTGAGTGTGAAGATGAAAGTTGATCCTTTATTGAGCTATGAAGTGAGTTGGTGGCCGAGTCACCTGCCTGCTGATCCAAGACACTCCCCAGTGGATGAGCCATGGCATGTCGAGAGCCTGCATTGGTGCCTTGGTAAGGGGATGAGCTGCTCAAAGCGAGCTCAGAGGTGGAAGGGAAGTGTTTCAAAGTTGGGGAACAGGGAGGAAACTTCAAGCTCAAGTGCACCTCTCCCTGGGAGCATCTTTTAGAGTGAGACCAAGAGTACTCCACAGGGGCATCAAACTAGTAGCTGATTGAGGGTGAGCGCAAATGCTGAGAGAGTTCTTCAGGTGACTCAAAAGGTGATGAAGGGCTCTTCGAAGCTAGACAAAGGGGTGAGCAGCCTACCCCATCCTCAATAACCTCCTTTGTAAAGTGAACAATGACCTCAATAGGCCATAAGCAGCCTGGCCTAAACAGGGGGTATGCATGAGTGAGCCTCCTTGAGACTTTGCACTTGACCAGTGGTGGGAGACCACAAAGGAACAGCTGGGGCTGATGGCTCATCTCCAAGACATTGCACCTTACCATGACCAAGAACAGGACTTGGAATTGTCGAAGGTAGCCCCCCAAGGCTGGGACTGAGCTCAGCTCACTGTGATGAGCCTCATCGAGGTAGGAGTAGAACTCCTCAAAGTGCTTGAGGATGTCCTCACCTGGCTTAATCTCTGGGTACTGGAGGGTTACCAGAGCCTCAAAGCTGTCCCATCGCTCAAGGACTGGGGTATTGACTACAAGGAAGCACCAGAGCTTTCCAGTGAGGGGTGGGGCTCCATCAATTGCTATCTGCACCAGGGACAAGGTATCCGTTATCCCCTGGGCCTTACCATACTCTAATACCTCCTCAAGATAACCTAGCAGGTCCTGTGCCTGCCCCAAGAACTCTGGGTGTGACTCAGGTGGGGCTCAAAGCTGTCCAAATCCCTCTTCCATTTTTAGTGGTATATATGAAATCCAAACAAATATATTTCATGGTGTAGTCAATTATTGATAGTAGTCTTGGGGTGAAGAAGATCTCCAAATGTCTGTGACCAGTCTCGAAAGGGTAAAACAAAGTGTTGGGGTTGCCTCAATGCATCCTCAAGTGTCAAGAGTGAGTCAGGGGGGAGTGGACATTGTACACAAATGGGGAGAGGTAGAGGGAGTCTTGTAAACATGTCTCAAAGTGGTTTCAACCACTAAAAAAAAACAAATGTAGCCACTGCTGTGGCTCAAAGCTTTCGATCTCAAATATGCAGCCTTGCTCAACTGCAAAAAAATGCACAAACAACAATTGGTATACATCTGGGATATGTCTATGAACAAGTGTGGGCATGTCTAATTGAATGTTGAAGTCTCAATTTCATCTCAAAGGGGCTCGAAAAGCATCTGGGGGTCTTGAAGGGTCTGGGATCTCGAAGCAGCTAATGGGATCTTGAAGGAGGTTTCTACTGACTCTAAGATGATGGGGGAAGGGTTCCTATGACTTGGAACAGCTTGAAAATGTGAGGGGAGGTGCCAGGGAGGTAGGCTGTGGCAGGAGGGGGAGGACAGCAGCACATTGATGAAGAACCACAAAGTGCAATGCTATGAATCTTTGGGATGTGGTAGGGGTAGTCTAGAGGAGTTGGGAGAACATGAAAATATGAAATTACGTGTACCCAGTCCCAAGATATTTGCAAAACTGTCCAATATAGCCTTTCAGCACAAAAAGCATGATATCTCCAGAAGCACTGAAGCACATGTGTCGAAAAAGGTGTCGTTCGAGAGCGCTCGTCGAGTAGAATTAGAACCTTGAAAAGCGAGAGGGTAGGCACGTCAGGTGTTGAGAAATTGTGTGTACAAGCTTGAGGGTAGGGGAAGAAGTAGGATTACCAAGCAAAACAGCCCCCTTGCAGTGGGCTCCAGATGTAAAGTTTGTTAGAGAGTGTGGGAGGAGATCTAAGAAGTCTCCAGTTGGAATGCAGGTCTTCAGTTCGACCCAAGGGGACTTGAGTTGCCTGGTGGGGAGTCAAAGAGTAAGGGGAAAACTGTGAAAATGTGCCCTAAAAGTCCAAAGAAGAGTCAAGATAATGTCTACTGAGTATCTGGAAAGGAGAAACTAATATTCTGAGCCCTCAGTCTTGGAATTCTGTCTTTTTGTCTGGGGTTACTTGTCTGTTGTTTTTGTAGGTATGTACACTGTACTCTAAGTGCACATGCAGGCTTACATAAGCCATGGCATGTGCACATACAGCTTTGAAATACTAAGTAAAAGGAAAAAACAAGAGAGTAGGAAAGAAAACCTAAGTAAAAACAATGAAATAAAATAAAATACCTAGTAGGGAGTAATCCCTCCCTACAGTGCTATGCAAGGCAGCTCAGGAAATGCCACAAGAAAAGATTTCTCAAAATACAAATGTTATGGCTGTGGTCAGATGGGCCACATAAGACCTAACTGCCCACAAGGGCAAAACAAAGGCAAAGGTCAGCAGGTCCAATCTGAAGGTGAAGACCCCTGCCTTAAAGCAATGGAGGGGATGAGCTTTGATCAAATCATTGCTCATATAGGACAGTTAAAAGAGTCAGAGCTGCAGTGAAGTCAGGTCCTGCAGTCTCTTCTGGTACTGGACAATCTTTTTCTTCTCACATTTCTTCTTCTAAAAACAGTAAAACACATATAAAAATAGAAAATAGAAAAACACAAAAAAAGGTTTCTTTCATGGACATAGTGACTGTAAATAGGTTTTCCCCTCTCTCTGTAGATAGTATGGACTTTGATATGGACTCAGATGTACTGTCTGCTGTGGGGTCCCAGTTGGGCTTGGAACTGGACATAAAACATGGTTCACTTAATTCCTCAGCCTATAAAAATACAAAAAATGTTTCTTCATCTTGTACAATAGGATCCGAGTTGGTTAATGATGCTCAGGTGACAGTACCACTGAAATCCCAAGTTCACACACTTAACTTAAGGGATCATGTTTCTGTTCCTGTAGTTATTAGGACCAAGAAAGGAGATGCACATGCTGTGCAGGTGCTGCTTGATAATGGTGCCACTGGAATCTTTTTGAATACCAAGTTTGTTGATCAAAAGAGGTTACCAAAACTTGCTTTGCCACAAGCAGTGGATGTATTTAATGTCGATGGTACTCCCAATTCTGCTGGAAGGATTACACATCAAGTACCGATTAGGCTTCAGGTTGGAAATCACTTTGAAGAATTAGTAGCCAATGTCATGGATCTGGGATCTCATGACATGATTTTGGGTCACATGTGGCTTGCCATGCATAACCCTGAAGTCAATTGGAAAACCAGTGAAATCTTGATGAAGAGATGCCCATTCAGTTGCTGACAACTCATGCCAAAGCCAGCCTTTGTTAGAAGAATAGATAAAATAGAGTTACAAGTTCAGGAAGCTTGGATTGCTGCTGTAGCATCTGACAAGCAGGAGGATGTTAAGAAAACTGACAAAACCCCTGAGGAACTGGTTCCAAAAGAATATCATGAATATCTATCTGTTTTTTCTGTTCAGGAATCTGAATGCATGCTGCTTAGCATCAGCAAAACCACCCCCCTCTATACAGGTCTGTACAGACTGCAGACCCACAGACAGGTCCCCCCCTGTACAGACCTACCCCAGATTGTTTCAGTACTACAGATTCTCACCACTCACATATGTTGTAGTTGACCAATAATTGAATCATATTATCATAAGCTACCTAAATTACATGTCAAGGTACAAGGATATACATATCTATGTATACTAAGTGGTCACTTATTACTATTAGTAGGGAGAGGGTACCCACCATAAGGGTGGTGGTAGGAAAGGAGGGTGGTGAGGGAGGGATGATGACAAAGATGATGGTGAGGAGAGGGATGGTGGTGGTAGTGGAAAGAGATGTGGTGTGGGAGTGAGCTGGGTTTAAATAACCATTTCTGCTTACCTCAGCAACTTTTGAAGCCAGCTACAGTGGCTCAAAAAAGTGTCCCAATGTTGGGTCATTTTGCAAAGATCTCTTATTTGTGACTGGACTACTCAGAATCAGTTCATGGGCCTGCAGAGTGTCTGAAAGTACTTGGTCTTGGCATTCCAAAACTGGTTTTGTCATATGATTTGGTTTCCATGGTGACAAGATATGATCATTTCAAAATGACAGCTCATTGGGACACTTTTTTGAGCAGTGATTCTAAATTATAGTTTTAGTATTTAGTGTGTCCTCCCTTTGCCTTTATCACTGCTTCTAGTCTCCTAGGCATGCTTTCTATTAGTCTCTGACACTGCTCCACCTCTACCTTGTTCCACTCCACTTCAATCCTCTCCCAAAGCTCCCAAACCCCCTTTGCTGGTGCTTTATAGCTATTGAGCTTCTTTTTCAGGATTTCCCATAGATGTTTAATGGGATTAAGGTCTGGAGACTGTGCTGGCCAGTCTAGTACCTTGATATCTTGAGAGTCAAGCCAGTTCTGGACCCTTTTGGAGGAGTGCTTGGGGTCATTATCTTGTTGAAAGATAATGTTCTCCCTGGGAATACCAGAATACTCCATGCTGGGAAGCAGATTCCCCTCCAGAATAGAAACATACTGCTCAGCATCCATCCTCCCCTCAACCTCTGCAAGTATCCCCACTCCATTCCAACTCATAAAACCTCATACCATCAAGGAACCCCCTCCAAACTTCACTGTCCCTTGCACTTCTTTATCCTGCAAAGGCTCACCCGCCATTTTCCACACATACTTCCTTCCATCTGACCCAATCCCATTAATCTTGGTCTCATCTGACCAAATAACTCTTGTCCAGTCCTCCACAGTCCAGTTTTGATGCTTGAGTGCAAAGGCTAGTCTCCTTCTATGCTTGATAGACAAGAGTGGCTTCTTCTTCTTGACTATGGCCTTCATAGATGCAGCCTTAAGGACATTCCAAACTGTTTGTGGAGAGATAGGATGGGAGAGAGCAGAGTTGATAAGATGAGTAGCTTGGACAGCATTTTCTGCTCTTCCAGTAGTAATACTGGATATAATCCTTCTTCTATCAGTAGAGGAGAGCCTGGAAGGACACCCTAGTTTAGTGTTTTCCTTCTCTGGTTGGAATTCTCTTATGGCCCTGGCCACAGTAGACTTCCCTAGACCAGTTTTAGAGGCTATTTTGTGACTAGAGAGACCAGATTCAGAGAGAGAAAGGATATTTGCTCTAACAGAGTCAGGAATAGGCTTCATGGTATGGTAGGGAAGCCAGATTGATGGGCATACTATTTATACTGATCAGAATGATGTAATTTACATAACTACACAGGGCTGAAGCACAGCATCCATCAGAAGCTGTCAAATTCCAGTGCTGTTACTAAATGATTATTTACAAAATCTAGGGTCAAAAAAGTGTCCCAATGAGCTGTCATTTTGAAATGATCATATCTTGTCACCATGGAAACCAAATCATATGACAAAACCAGTTTTGGAATGCCAAGACCAAGTACTTTCAGACACTCTGCAGGCCCATGAACTGATTCTCAGTAGTCCAGTCACAAATAAGAGATCTTTGCAAAATGACCCAACATTGGGACACTTTTTTGAGCCACTGTACATACATTGTAGCACCTCAGTTTGAATATCAATGAAGATACTCTTTGATCTCACTCCATTCCAGACAACTCTGGATAGATCTGACTCCAGAACTCTGCAAGATTAGTGTACAGAAGTTGTACACTAAAATTCCAACCCTCCAGACTCTTGTTAGAACCCTACCCACACCCTTGGACCCCTCAGAGGCTGTTGAGAACTGATCTTGACAGTACATATATTCAAACTCATACTTGCATGAGTTCACCCAAACCCCTAAACCATGACTATGACAACCTGACTCTGCTCCTGCTCCATGGTGGCCAAAGCTTCAGAACAAGCTGCAATTAGTGATATACATGAATCTAGTGCATGCATCACATTAGCCAGCCACCAATGCTCACCACCATCAGTCAGCCAGTTCTGTAGCTTCTCTGCCAGAGGAGAACCCCTCTCCACCCCAACTCCTGGAACCAGCTCTTCCAGTAGATGCTCAACCTCAACCACATGACCAACACCAGATCTCTTTGGAGGCAATGACCCCAGAGATGATGGCCCCAGAGATGATGACCGAGATGATGGGCAACCCTTTTGTCAATGCCCCAGAGCAGCTAGACCCCCAGCTGGCAGTATTACAGAACCTGGCAATGGCTGTTGACTGTCTGTCATGCTCCACCCATCACTCCAATGACACTTTGTCCTCAAGAGCCAAAGTCTGAGAGCCAGACACCTTCAATGGAACAGATCTGAAGAAGCTCTGGACCTTTTTGGTCCAGTGTGAACTCTGCTTCCAGGATCACCCAAAGGCATTCCATCAGGACAGGAACAAGGTCACATTCACCCAATTGTACCTCAAGGGCATGGCCCTGGAATGGTTTGAGCCAGACCTCTTGAACTCCAGAGATCTGGCAGACCGTCCCCTATGGATGGACAGCTGGTTGGACTTCATGGCAGACCTACAAACTACCTTTGGACCACATGATCCAGTTGCAGATGCAGAGCACCAACTTGACCACCTCCACATGAAGGAAACACATCATGTAAACTGTTATGTGGTCGACTTTAACTGACTCACATCACAAGTCCAAGGTTACAGAGATGGTGCTCTCTGCCACCTCTTCTATACCAGACTTCCAGATCATATCAAGGATGAGATTAGCAGGGTCAGCAAGCCCACTACCTTGTATGGACTACGTGCATTAGCCCAGGAGATTGACACATGTCACTGGGAACAAAAGGACAAGGTCTCACATCAGACTAAGTCCTCCAGAAATAATTCTGGCAGTAACTCTGGAAACAAAACCAGCTCCAACAAAGGAGATCAGCAGAGGTCCAGTAGCACCAACACTCAGTCTGGTAGTACCAACCAAACTCCACCTGCCTCAAATCCCAAACCCCCAAACAGTCAGAATTCTGGATTGCCATCTGGACTATCTAACAAGCTCAGCAAGGATGGAAAGTTGACCCCTGCTGAGAGAAAGAGACATTTTGAGCAGAACCTTTGTATGTTCTGTGGCAACTCTGGACACAAGGCAAAAGAATGCCCTAGATCTACCACCCATGCAGCTAAAGCTAGTGTTTGTCATGCCCATGCCTCTGTCCTGTGCTACTCCCAACCTCCTCCATACCACTGGCCCCTCTCCACTCTGCTCTGCACCTGTCCATTTGCTCTAGCACCCATACGGCACATTCCCACCCCATCTTCTGTCAGACCCTGTTGGTCTCTGTCAGTGGTACCACATGACCAGTGCCTCATGGTCAGGTGATGCTTCCCCTTGGTTTAGGAGTCACCTCCCTTTTTGGTCAACAGTCTGGTCTAGGCATGGTGCAGTTGCTGCACTGCATGGTATGGTGCAGGGTCACTCCCTCTTTAGGCTTTTGGCCTATCATTTGATTGGTTGTCAGTGAGCACCCCAAAGACACTCCATTCCATACTATTCCTTTTAGGTACCTTTTCTTTATCCCATCCCTCACCTCTGTTGTCTATGCTCATACTCCAACTGAGATTTTCTGACACTTCTGTTCCTTGAAAATTTACTGTACTCCATATGTTAGTTCCAACATTCCATTACCATACTGCCTCAATGGTGCACCCACTGTATATACAGTGAGTGAAAAAACGTGTGCAATGTTTGGCTGTTTTGTACTAAGTCCAGTGTAGCGCCATGAGGCGTGGGAATCCTGCTTAGCCTTGGTGAGGTGGGTGGTAGTACTCGCTCTTGGCTACAAAATGGTCCCAGGGTCACGTGATTTGGTGCAGTAGTCATTGAGATATGTCCATTATAAAACAGCTACACCATTGCACACGTTTATTCACTTTTGAAAAGTGAGGGGTATTTGGGGAATATCAGTACTTGGTATAGCCTCCTTTTGCTTTAATCACTGCCTCCACCCTCCTAGGCATGCTTTCAATCAACTTCTGACACTCTTCAGCTGGTATATTGTTCCACTCCACCTGAGTCCTCTCCCACAACTCCAGTATTCCCTTGGGAGGATGCTCATACTCTGCAAGCCTCCTCTTGAGGTAACCCCAGGCATGTTCTATGGGGTTGAGGTCAGGGGACTGTGCAGGCCATACCATAGTCCTAAAATCCTGCTCCTCTAGCCACTCCTTGACCTGTTTGCAGGTGTGCTTGGGGTCATTGTCCTGCTGGAAGATGATGTCAGGAGGATGGAGACCATAATACTCAAGGGAATCTTGTAGTTCACCCTTCAAAATTTGGAGGTAGAGGTCTCCGTCCATCCTACCATCAATCTTGGTGCCATACCCAACACCCTCCCAGGTCATACAGCCCCACATCATGAGAGACCCTCCTCCAAACTTCAGTGTCCCCTCTACTAGCCTATCATTCAGCTTCTCCCCTGGCTTTTTCCATGCCCATTTGCGCCCATCTGACCCCAGGCGATTAATTTTAGTCTCATCAGACCATACCACCCTCTTCCAGTCCTCCAAAGTCCAATCTTTATGGGCATAGGCAAAGTCCAACCTTGCCTTGCGATGCTTGGCAGAGAGGATAGGTCGTTTTCACTTTACCACAGCCTTCATACCAGTCTTCTTCAGGTGCTGGCAAACAGTATTTGGGTGGAGGGGCTGGTTGATGACATTGGTGAGAGTTTTGGTCACCTGCACAGCATTGTCTGCCTTCTGAGTTGAGATGAGGTGGATGGCATGGTGGACATTAGCAGGGGAAAGCTTGGATGGATGACCTCCAGTGGACTTCTGCAGGCTGGAACGCTCCTTGGAACGAAGTCTAGAGATGGTAGAGCAATGTAGGCCAGTACTGGAGGCAATAGAGGAAGGAGAATGACCAGAATCAAGCATAGTGAGGATAGTATTCCTTTGGGTGGAGGAGATGGATCTCATGGTGGTAAAGGTTGGAAATAAAGAAGCGTGTGAACTTGTTCAAACTCAGACACAATGTTTATATGTGTATCTTTGTTTGTAGGACCAAACAACCACAATTATCTCTTCATTTGACTCAGATTTTACTTCCAGCCCAAAAGTGAATAAACGTGTGCAATGGTGTAGCTGTTTTATAATGGACATATCTCAAGGACTACTGCACCAAATCACATGACCCTGAGACCATTTTGTAGCCAAGAGCGAGTACTACCACCCACCTCACCAAGGCTAAGCATGATTCCCACGCCTCATGGCGCTACACTGGACTTAGTACAAAACAGCCAAACATTGCACACGTTTTTTCACTCACTGTAAGTCCACTGCATTCAGTGGTGTCTCTTCAGTACAAATATCAACTTAGTTCCCTCCTCTGCAGTCTTTGACTGGCCTTCTCCTCCATTGTTGGCTTAATACCGACCCTTCTCTACCTCTGAAATCCAAGGGCTGGGCTCATACAAGGGGGCAGTGCATGAGCTGAACCTGACACCCTCTCCCAAACCTCTGTTGCAACCATTGGCCACCCTTTGGCCATCATCACTCTTCGTTGGTACATGTTGGCCAGTTGTTGGCCTATGTTGGCCAACCTCTGGACATGTCCCCTGGCCTCTGTGAGTGTTGGAGACCATCAGAGCAGGCCTGAACTTGACAGTGTTGCCATGGTTTGATGAACTGCCTCAAGCCATTGGCCATATGTAAAATGGCTAAAATACTGCACCCATTGTGCCTGATGAGGTTGAAGCTTCTGCAACATCATAAACCACTTGAGGTTGTGGTGGTCCATCCAGATTTCAAACTGGTACAGGGTAGCTTCCAAATAATGACACCATTGCTCCAAAGTGCGAATGATGGCTAGCATCTCTTTGTCATGAACTGTATAATTTAACTCTGCTCCAGACAGCAAGTGACTTGAATAAGCAACTGGTCTCCAGAGACCATCTTCACAATCCACCAAGAGCACAGCCCCAGTTGCATAGTCCAAGGCATTGGTTTCTAAATGGAAATGGCAATCCTGCTCAGGAAACATAAGGATGGGGGTGGTGGTGAAGGCCTCTTTGAGTGTATCAAATGCTACTTGACACTTGTCAGACCAGTGGAAAGGAATGTCCTTTTTCATGAGGTCATTCAGGGGTCTTGCCACTTGGGCAAAGTCCTTAATGAAATGTCAGTAGAAGCTTGCAAGGCTGAGGAAGCTGCAAACTCCATGAATGGAAGTTGGAATGGGCCAGTTCTGTACTGCAGACACTTTGGCAGGGTCCATTCTAACTCCATCAACACCAATGATCATTCCCAAAAAGTCAACCTTGGTCCTCTTGAAAAGACACTTTTCCAGCTTGACAAATAGGTCATTCTCCTTTAACCTCCTAAGCACCTCTAACACGATCCTGTTGTGTTCCTTTTCATCATCCATTTTTGTGAATATCATAAGGTCATCTATATATATGACTACAATGTCCTCCATGTTTCCAAAGATATTGTTCATCATGTTCTGGAACATAGCAGGTGAGTTGCAAAGTCCAAAAAACATTACCACCAGTTCAAAGGCTCCTTGGTGACAGACAAAAGCAGCTTTCCACCTGTCACCTTCCTTGATCTGAACATTATTGTATCCCCATCAAAGGTCCATCTTCATAAATAATTTACAACCCTTGAGCTTGTCAACAAGCTGTGAGATAAGCAGGAGTGGATACAAGTTCTTGACTGTATACTCATTTAAATAGTGGTAATCCTGTACCATGCACTTCTTTCCATCCTTTTTAGGGACAAAGAACACTGGAGATGTCTGCAGTGATTTACTAGGCCAGATATAACCCTTCTTGAGTTGTCCATCAATGAAGCCACTGACTTTGGCCTGTTCATTGGGAGAGAGAGGGATCAACCTTCCCTTCCAAGGCACAAACAATTCCTTAAGTTCTATAGCATGATCCCAAGGTTTCCTAAGCAGCATGTGTTCAGACTCCTGGACAGAAAAGACAGATAGATAGTCATGATACTCCTTTGGAACCAGTTCCTCAGGGGTTTTATCAGTTTTCTTTACACCCTCCTGCTTGTTGGATGCAACAGTGGTGATCCATGCTTCCTGCACTTGTAACTCCATTCTCTCTATCCTTCTAACAAAGGCTGGCTTTGGTGTGAGCTGCCAGCAGCTGAAGGGACATCTCTTCATTGAAATTTCACTGGTTTTCCAATTGACTTTGGGATTATGAGTGGCAAGCCACATGTGACCTAAAATCATGTTGTGAGATCCCAGATCTGTGACATTGGCTACTAACTATTTGAAGTGATTTCCAAACTGAACCCTAAGTGGAACCTGGTGTGTAATCCTTCCAGCAGAATTGGCGATACCATCAACATTAAATACCTCTACAGCTTGTGGCAAAGCAAGCTTCAGCAACCTTTTTTGTTCAACAAATTTGGTATCCAAAAAGACCCTGGTGGCACCACTATCAAGTAGTGCCTGCATGGCATGTGCATCTCCTTTCTTTGTTTGAATAATTATGGGAACATCCTTTAAGTTGAGCATGTGAACTCAGGATTTCAGCAGTACTGTTGCCTGAGCATTGCTAACCAACTCAGATCCTACCATAGAAAAAACATTTTTTGTGATTTTGTAAGCTGAGGAATTAAGCAAACATGTTTTATGTCCAGTTCTGAGCCCAACTGGGACCCCACAGCAGATGGTACATCAGAGTCCATATCAGAGTTCACAGTATCTACAGAGAGAGGAGAAAACCTATTTACAGTGACTATGTCTGTCAAGTTCGGTCCTCCTCTGACAATCTACGATGCTCACAGAGGCCGGGGGACATGTCCAGAGGTTGGCCGATGTTGGCCAACAACTGGCCAATGCATACCAACAAAGAGTGATGATGGCCGAAGGGTGGCCGACGGTCATGACAGAGGTTCGGGAGGGGGCATCGGGTTCAGCTTTTTGAAGTGAGGACAGTCTGGACCTGTAAGAGGGAGACTCAGACTAATGAAAGGAAGTCTATATTGTAGTCATCTAACCTGTAAGAGGGAGACTACAGATAGTTAGTAAAGGACTGTACTGTAACGAATGGATTAATGGTTACCTCAGACTAATGAAAGGAAGTCTGAGGTTCGAAGGAGAAAATGTTCAACCCAAGTGACGGGCATGATTATGTAAGGCTGTGCGATGATAGGTAAATATGCTAAGGTAAAAGCATCAATCTCCAACACAGCTCGTGCACTGCCCCCTTGTACGAGCCCAGCCCTCAGATTTCAGAGATAGAAAAGAGTTGGTAATAAGCCAACAATGGAGGAGGAGGCTGGTTGAAGACTGCAGAGGAGGGAACTAAGTTGATATTCATACTGAAGAGACACTGCTGAACACAGCGTGTGAGCAGCAAAGAAGTAAAGGGGTCCCTAGGGGGATCCTAATCGACTCCTAAAGCTCAAGGGAGCTAGGGGAATAACCAGACTAGAGTCCAGTGTGAGCAACCTATAGATTAAATAGAGATATGAGGGTACACAGTACCTAGAGTCCAGTGTGAGCAACCAAAGGTCTCAACACTGGACTCAGCTACACTAAGTGCGCTTCAAAGTAAACAACAGTAAACAAAGAGTGGCTGATGCGCCACAACACTAGGAATTGGCCTAGAAGGCTGGGAAAAGAAGTAGCAAGTAGCAAATGAGAAGGGGAATCAAATGGTAGTAAGTAAGTGACCATGTGAAAGAGAGAAAGCGAAGATAAGAGGTGAAGATCACCACAAGGAACACAGCGGGCTTATATACAGTAGGTGTGCCATTGAGGCAGTACAGTATCAGAATGATGGAACTAACATATGGAGTACAGTAAAATTTCAAGGGGCAGAAATGTCAGAAAACTTCAGTCAGAGTACAAGTGCAGACAGTGGAGGTGAGGGATGGGATAAGGAGAAAGTATCTAAAAGGAATAGTACAGAACAGAGTAGCTTCGGAGTGCTCACCAACAGCCAATCAGGCAATAGGCCAAAAGCCTAAAGAAGAAGTGGCCCTGCATCGTCCCACACGGTGCAGCAGCTGTGCTGTGCCTGAACTGGACTGTCAACCCAAAAGGAAGGTGACCCCTAAGTCAAGGAGGATGTCACCTGACAGAGAGACATTAGTCACATGGTAGTGCCGACAGAGTCCAACAGGGTCCAACAGAGAATGGGGTGGGAATGTGCCATATGAGTGCTAGGGCGAGCGGACAGGGGTGGAGCGGAGTGGAGAAGGGCCAGTAGCAACAGGGGAAGGCCCACAAGGATTGGATGGTCAGTGGTGGTGCGGGTTGGGTTAGAACAGGAGCATGGTCATGACAATGTCCAAGAAAGAAACCTTTTCTTGTGTTTTTATATTTTCTACCTTTGTATTTATTTTACTATTTTTAGAAGAAATAGAATGAAGACCAGAAGACTGCTCAGTACCAAAGGGGACTGCAGGACCCGACTTCACTGCAGCTCCAACTCTTTTAACTGTCTGATGTGAGCGACAATTTGTTCAAAGCTCATCCCCTCCATTGCTTTAAGGTGGGGGTCTGCACCTTCAGATCAGACCTGCCAACCTTTTCCTCCACTTTGCCCTTGTGGGCAGTCCATCTGGCCACAGCTGTAACACTTGTATTTTGAGAAATCCTTTCTTGCAGTATTTCCCAAGCCACCCTGTGTAGTGCTTATGTCCATGGGTGTGCCACTGCCTGAGGTTACACCAGCCAAAGGCCAGCTGTAAGAGTTACTCCAGCAATTGCCAGAGCTTGCAGAAGTTTGGAGCCTAACAGCTTCTAGGGCTGCTCCCATATCGAGTACCTCCAGCTCATAGAGGCCCAACCCAAGTGTTCTGCCTTCTGCCCTGCATGTAGATCTGTTGCAGAATCTCAGGGTGGATAGCTCTTTTGAGTATCCAGATTGCATAGTCATCAGATACCCCAGATGTGGTCCTTAGTGCATTGAACTTTGCCAAGAACTCCTCAGTTCTGGCATTTCCTTGACATATTGTGGCCAACTGCTTTTTGGTCCAGTCCACATTATGAAGAGGGCAGAAGCTCCTTTCTACCTCAGTCTTGACCTCATCAAAGGTGGGCCAAGCCTGTGCTGCAAGGCATGTGTCAATTCAGGCCCTTGCATAGGCCCTGGTGATCAGTCCAGTCATCCAAGACCAGACAGCAAGTGCATCCTCATGATGTGTTCTGAACACTGCTATTGCCATGAAGGTGTGCATCTTTGACCACCATTCCTCAAATTTAGATATTGAGCCATCAAACTGGCCTGGATCTGCTATGCCCCATTTGGTGGGGTCAACCTGTCCTTGTTGTTGCCCCTGCTGCTGGGGTGAATTGGTGACAACAGCAGCAGCAACCTGCTGGCTGACCATCATTGACAACCGCTGCATAAAGTTCAACATGTCATTGGTTAAGCCTTGTGGGTCCATATTCAGCAAAGGTTACCAGATGATGAGGAGGAGTGCAGATAGTTTATCTGTTCTGTAAGTTGTACAAAACATGTAAGACAAAGCTGAGAAGATTCAGATCTTCTTCCTTGACTAAGGGAGAAAGGTGGGGGATGGGAGTTCCAAAGATCTGGTGCTCAAGCAGAGTCACTGATCTGACAAAAAGGGCAGGCAGAGCAGGGGACTCCTGCTTGGTGTAGGGCAAAAAATGTAACACCAGAGCCAATGACTCTGACTTTTTGACACAAGGAATTTTGAAAACTTCTGAGATTTTCCCTGCCCTCCATGGTGGTACTCTGCCTTGACTATGGTACAACCAGTAGAAATATGGTAGTACACATTCTACCTCCTGAGCATCAGGGAACTACTATATGCTATGCATTTCCACCCCCTAATGTGGGTTATGCCTTCACACTACCCTTGACAGATAGCAGGACTACTGACAACAGGTCTTCTTCAAACACAACCACCAACTGACAGGTGGATGGGACTGAAGGTGTCATCCCATGAAGAAGAGAAAGAAAGAAGATGAAGCTCCTTAACCCTGGAGTCTGGGTATGTTTTCCATATATGCCTGGGAGCTGGCAGAGTAAGGGAGTTTTTGATAATCGAGTTCAAGTGTAACATTTGATAACAAAAGTCACAACTTGGTTACTCCTATGAACTGATAGAGATGATAGTGGAATGAGTTATTGAGCAACAAGCAACAAATGAACTTGATTGGAGTGTACTATGACAAGAGAGCCTGGTATTTGTACTAACTAGAGTGTTCATACCAAAGAACATTGTAGAACAAACCAAACAAAGAGAGACAAATGCCATTGGCTGCAGCAAAAGGTGGCTAAGCTAAAGCATCTGGTGAGCATCTTTGTAACCCTAACCAGAAGGTAACTAAATAAAGAAAACTATGCTTCAAAAAGATACAGACCATTACATAATACATGTTACACAGGCAAAGTAACCCCTGAAACATAGGGGCTGAGACCAAACCAGTTGCAACTGGTTTGTGGTAATAGCCCTGGGACTGGCAACTGGACTGGCACCACCCCAACCTGTGTTTGCTGGACCCATTTTCAGGGGCATGAGGCATCTCCACACATGTCAGCTAACCCCCTTTCAGAAGGGTGTGTCATGGCCCTGTTGGCATGTCCCTCAGGCAGGTCAGCCAATCCTACTTTCAGGAAGGTGGGTTGGTCCCCACCCACATTGGCCAATGCCACTTTCAGGCAGGTGGGCTTTCCCCCACCCATGTCAGCTGACCCCACTTGCAGGAGGTGGGCCATCCCCCAGCCAGGCCAGCCTATCCCACTTTCTGGGGGGGGCCATCCCCCAGCCAGGCTGGCCTATCCCACTTTCAGGGGGGTGGGTCATCCCCCACCTAGGTCAGCTTATGCCACTTTCAGGGGGGTGGGTCATCCACCACCTAGGTCAGCCTATCCCACTTTCCAGCCATGTCAGCCCATCCCACTTTGAGGGGGGTGGGCCATCCCCCACCTAGGCTGGCCCATCCCACTTTGAGGGGGGGTGGGTCATCCCCCACCTAGGTCAGCCTATCCCACTTCCAGGAGGGTGGGTCATCCCCCAGCCTCAGCCTATCCCACTTTCAGGGGTGTGGGTCATCAGCTCCATTGGCTGAACCCACCTCAGGGTTGGTCAGCTGACATTGGCTAGTCCCACTTTTAGGCCAAAATGTACATGTCAGGTGTGTTGGAATGAGAATCCACACTCTAGGCTAGTAAGGGATGGCCGGGTGGCCTAGTGGTAAGGCACCCCAGTGCTAGTGGGAAGACCCAGGTTCGATCCCTGGTCTGGCCAGTATTTTCAGTCCAAAAAGGTGTCCCACTTTCAGGACTATGGTTGACGGAACTATGTGTGCTGAGATCCCTTAGTCACTCACACTGGACTCTGGGTACTGTGTACCCTCATATCTCACTCAAATCTGTAGTCACTCACACTGGACTCTAGTCTGGTTCATTCCCTAGCTCCCTAGAACTTTAGGAGTTGAGTAGGTTCCCCCTAGGGACCCCTTTTACCCCTCTGCTAACACTCTTTAGCCTTGTGTCTGGAGTTTCTGCAGAACATACAAAGGTTTTGCTCAAAGTGTCTCTTTCACTCTGCAGGAGTTAATTTACCATCCTTGCCAAGTTTGTTGGAAAGGCTGAAGGTCAGTCCAGAGTGTTCCTTGTGGTGATCTTCACCTCTTTTCTCGACTAATTTCCTCTTAAATGGGCTCTTACTTACTACCATTCGATTCCCCATCTCATTTTCTACTTGCTACTTCTTTTCCCAGCTTTCTAGGCTTATTTCTACAGTTGTGGCGCATCAGCCACTCTTTGTTTACCTTTGTTTACCTAGAAGCGAACTTAGTGTAGCTGAGTCCAGTGCTGAGATCCCTTAGTCACTCACACTGGACTCTAGGTACTGTGTACCCTTTATACCTCACTCAAATTCATAGTCACTCACACTGGACTCTAGTCTGGTATATTCCCTAGCTCCCTAGAGCTTTAGGAGTCGATTAGGTTCCCCTAGGAACCCCTTTTACCCCTCTGCTGCTAACACAGAGTTCTGGTCATTCAGAGCCTTAGGTGTGGAGCTAGGCAGAGTTGGGTTGTTAGCATTGGGTAGTGGGTTTCCAGTGCCAGATTTCTGCTTATCTCCTTTGTTGTTGGAGTTCACTTTACCTCCAGAGCTTCCACTGAAGTTCATCAGTAAACAGGATTTTAGTCAGAACCAGTCATAAACCAGGTTGTGTCCAGTCCTGACCAATTGCCAATTCCCTGATGTTGCTACCCAAGGGACTTGGCTTGCCATGACACTTCATCCTTTCCCTCCCAATAGTGCACATTGATTTCCTGTTCTAATGCATGCAATGCATACAACATGACTGGTTTCCCAACCCTACTGATTTCATCCTTGATATGGTCCAGAAGTCTGTTGTAGAAGAGGTGGTGGAGTGTGCCATCTCCATAACCTCAGACCCTGAGAAGCTAGGTGAGAAGTCAACCATGTAGCAGTTGACACAATGGGTCTCTGTCATGACCATGCCTCACCAATGCTTTTCCCACACTCCTGCACCTCCTCCAATACCCCTGCCCACTACTCTGACACCTTCCAACCCATTTCCACACAAGTCTGATGCTTACTAAGCCCACAGGTCACTCTACCACAGTGACCAAGCAATTGCCACTGTTGGCTGCTGTCAGGTCTTGCACATGACTACCCTCAGTCCATATTGGGTCAATCTCTGGTGGGTCATGTGACCTTGTCATCATCTTAGGGGGCATTATCCTTTTGGGACTAGCAGGCTGGGAAGGCATGCTATGGTTCCTGCACTGCATGGTGCTCCATAGGGTTGATCAGCTTTTTTAGGTTTTGGCCCAACTCCTGATTGGCTGTTGGTGAGTGCTGTAGGGAGAGTATACTCCCTACCAGGAGATTCCTTTTATTTTAGTGTTTTTACTTCCTTTTCTTTTATTGTTTTTACTTCTTTTTCTTTTTGTTTCACTTCATTTACCTTTGATATTTACTTAGTGTTTTGAATTTAGACATGTGATGAGGCTTATGTAAGTCCATGCACACTTACACTTCACTGTACCTACTTACAAAAAATAATAACAAGTTCTGAGTGCAAGTTTGAGAAGGTCGAGAGTAGCCTTCTTCAGTGGTCAGACAGTCTCAGACAGCCTCAGACATCCTCAGACTGTATTTCTCTTCCAGGGTTTAGAAGTCCCTTTGGAAGATCTCCCTCCTCAGATCATTGACTCTCTCCCCAGCACTTCTTATTCAGATTCTTCAGCACTCCATTGCAGCCTTGTCCATTCATAGGTGTAGTCTTTGTCCCATCCCTTTTTTCAACTGTTAGCCTTCTCTCCATTGCGAAGTTTTCTGACATATATCATCCCCCTTGAAAACTTACCTACCTCTGTATGTTAGTTCCAACATTCCGCTACTGTACTGCCTCAGTGCCACTGTAGCTTATGTGAGCAGCAAAGAAGTAAAGGGGTCCCTAGGGGGATCCTAATCGACTCCTAAAGCTCTAGGGAGCTAGGGGAATAACCAGACTAGAGTCCAGTGTGAGCAACCAATAGATTAAATAGAGATATGAGGGTACACAGTACCTAGAGTCCAGTGTGAGCAACCAAAGGTCTCAACACTGGACTTGGCTACACTAAGTGCGCTTCAAAGTAAACAACAGTAAACAAAGAGTGGCTGATGTGCCACAACACTAGGAGTTGGCCTAGAAGGCTGGGAAAAAGAAGTAGCAAGTAGCAAATAAGAGGGGGAATCAAATGGTAGTAAGTAAGTGACCATGTGAAAGAGAGAAAGCGAAGATAAGAGGTGAAGATCACCACAAGGAACACTCCCACCTGATTGCACATCTCTGCCAGCTCAGCTCCCCCCTACTGGTGCAAGTCCCATCATCTTGCAGAACTGCTGCACCTTGACTCGAGCCAGAGGCTTCGTCAACAGATCAGCAGGCATCTGGTCAGTGGGCACAAACTGGGGTGAAATCACCTCCCTATCCACCATATCTCGCAGCCAGAACCACCGCAAATCCAGTTGCTTCATCCTCCCATGATGCTCGGGGTGTTTGGCCACTTGGATCGCAGATTGGTTGTCGATGCGCAGTTCAGAGGGCTGGGAGACAGCAAAGCCCATCTCCTGAAGCAGTTTTTGCAGCCAGACCACCTCCTTGCCAGCCTCCACAGCAGCAATGTACTCTGACTCGGTTGAGGACAATGCCACGATGCCCTGCAGCTTAGAACTCCAAGAAATCGCACCAGTACCCATTTTGATGAGATATGCGCCAGTAGAACGACCGGTATCCTTGCAACCACCATGATCTGCGTCAGAATAGGTCGAGAATAGCTCAGATGATGATGGATCAGGAGAATAGGTAAGGGAGAGGCTCGCAGTGCCCTTCAGATAGCGCAGGAGGTGTTTCACTGCAGCCCAGTGAGCTAGGCCTGGGTTGAAGTTAAATCGAGCGAGTACACCGACAGTGTATGCGATATCTGGCCTGGTGGTGGTGGCAAGGTACATCAGTGCGCCAACAGCTCCCTGATAATCAAAGGAACGCATCTGGGAAGCTTCCTCTCGGGTCTGAGGACAGTGATCACGAGTAAGGCGCAATCCTGGGTCCATGGGAGTCGAAACCGGCTTGCAATCAGCCATTCCAAAGCGATCGAGGATGTCGAGACAGTACTGCTGCTGGGAAAGGGTGATGGATCGACTAGGGCGATCTCGATCGATTTTAATGCCTAGGAGTTGCGTAGCAGGTCCTAAATCGCGCAATTTGAAGTGTTTGCGCAGGGCAGATATCATGTCCTCGATGGCAGAGAGAGATTTCGATGCAAAGGTCATGTCATCGACAAAGACTGGTAGTATGATGTGCACATCACCTTTGCACAAGATATAGATGGCTGCATCAGAGTAGGTCTGCTGGAAACCAAGGGACTCGAGTACAGAGCGCATTTTGCGATTCCAGCGATTTCCACCTTGCTTGGTGCCATACAGCGCCTTCTGGAGCAGACAGACATATTTTCTGGAGTCCTTCTGGGCAAAACCCTCAGGCTGCTCCATATAAACATCACAGTCCATCTCCCCATTGAGATAGGCATTGGAGACATCGACAGAGCGAAGGTGGAGGTCGTGGAGAGCTGCTAGTGTGAGCAGCAAAGAAGTAAAGGGGTCCCTAGGGGGATCCTAATCGACTCCTAAAGCTCTAGGGAGCTAGGGGAATAACCAGACTAGAGTCCAGTGTGAGCAACCATAGATTAAATAGAGATATGAGGGTACACAGTACCTAGAGTCCAGTGTGAGCAACCAAAGGTCTCAACACTGGACTCAGCTACACTAAGTGCGCTTCAAAGTAAACAACAGTAACAAAGAGTGGCTGATGCGCCACAACACTAGGAATTGGCCTAGAAGGCTGGGAAAAGAAGTAGCAAGTAGCAAATGAGAAGGGGAATCAAATGGTAGTAAGTAAGTGACCATGTGAAAGAGAGAAAGCGAAGATAAGAGGTGAAGATCACCACAAGGAACACTCCCCCCTGATTGCACACCTCTGCCAGCTCAGCTCCCCCCTACTGGTGCAAGTCCCATCATCTTGCAGAACTGCTGCACCTTGACTCGAGCCAGAGGCTTCGTCAACAGATCAGCAGGCATCTGGTCAGTGGGCACAAACTGGGGTGAAATCACCTCCCTATCCACCATATCTCGCAGCCAGAACCACCGCAAATCCAGTTGCTTCATCCTCCCATGATGCTCGGGGTGTTTGGCCACTTGGATCGCAGATTGGTTGTCGATGCGCAGTACAGAGGGCTGGGAGACAGCAAAGCCCATCTCCTGAAGCAGTTTGCGAAGCCAGACCACCTCCTTGCCAGCCTCCACAGCAGCAATGTACTCTGCCTCGGTTGAGGACAATGCCACGATGCCCTGCAGCTTAGAACTCCAAGAGATCGCACCAGTACCCATTTTGATGAGATATGCGCCAGTAGAACGACCGGTATCCTTGCAACCACCATGATCTGCATCAGAATAGGTCGAGAATAGCTCAGATGTCGATGGATCAGGAGAATAGGTAAGGGAGAGGCTTGCAGTGCCCTTCAGATAGCGCAGGAGGTGTTTCACTGCAGCCCAGTGAGCTAGGCCTGGGTTGGAGTTAAATCGAGCGAGTACACCGACAGTGTATGCGATATCTGGCCTGGTGGTGGTGGCAAGGTACATCAGTGCACCAACAGCTCCCTGATAATCAAAGGAACGCATCTGGGAAGCTTCCTCTCGTGTCTGAGGGCAGTGATCACGAGTAAGGCGCAATCCTGGGTCCATGGGAGTCGAAACTGGCTTGCAATCAGCCATTCCAAAGCGATCGAGGATGTCAAGACAGTACTGCTGCTGGGAAAGGGTGATGGATCGACGAGGGCGGTCTCGATCGATTTTAATGCCTAGGAGTTGAGTAGTAGGTCCTAAATCGCGCAATTTGAAGTGTTTGCGCAGGGCAGAGATCATCTCCTCGATTGCAGAGAGAGATTTCGATGCAAAGGTCATGTCATCGACAAAGACTGGTAGTATGATGCGCACATCACCTTTGCACAGAATATAGATGGCTGCATCGGAGTAGGTCTGCTGGAAGCCAAGGGACTCGAGCACAGACCGCATTTTTCGATTCCAGCGATTACCACCCTGCTTGGTCCCATACAGTGCCTTCTGGAGCAGACAGACATACTTCCTGGAGTCCTTCTGGGCAAAACCTTCAGGCTGCTCCATATTTGAATCGCTTGAAGGCATCGAAGACATCAGATTTGGCTCGCAAGGGAATCACAAATCGATATCTGGAGTAATCATCGATGAAAGTGACCCAGTAGCGAAACCCAGAGCAGGTCCTGTAGGGCACATAGTGCAGATCAGTGTGCACAAGCTCTAGGGGACGAGAGGCGCGCCACTCAGAACTAGGAAAGGGATTGGCATGCATCTTTCCAGCCAAGCATGGTTCACAGATGGGATCAGGGTGAGTCTTGACATCTAGCTTCAGTCCAGTAACCAGGTTGCGTTGTATGAGGGCCTGAACTCCCTCCACATGGTGGTGTGCCAGTCGACGATGCCACAGGCTCAGATCGAGAGGCAGGGTAGTTGCAGGCGAGGCTGAGTGACTGAAAGGAATGGTAGAGCCATCCAGGAGCGCAGTGTTGCTGTCTGAGATGCTGGCAACAAATAGGGGATCCCCAGGAGGGCGAGAGAAGGCCATGCGCACAGAATCGATGTTTACTACGAAGCCAGAGTGGCGAGTTAGATACAGGACTGAGAGGAGATTGGATTTAAGGTCTGGGACATGCAGGACGCATCTAAACTCGACTGCCCTCGCTCCCTTGCCCTCTATCACTGGATGAAACACCACAGAACCAATCCCAGCTGAGTAGACGATGGTATTGTCAGCTAGGCGGATTGGGACGCATTTGGGGGTATAATTTCGCAGCCAGTGGCGATGTGGGGTCATATGAGAAGTGGCCCCAGTGTCTGCAGTCCAGTGATCATCAGCATCGAGTTTGGAGGGGCAAGGGGACGCAGAGAGGCGAAGACTTGCATTTCCAGCTCCTTCAGGGTGGTCATCGAGCGCAGAGCCGTGTGCAATGGCAGCCTTGGCAGTCGCTGAGGCAGGATCTGAGTTGTTAGGGGTGGCAGGGGAAGTTGTGGAACTAGAGGGCGATTCCTGAGCCTGGTTCGCCTTCCTACCTTTCCCTTTGCGCTTAGAGGCCTTGTGGGCATCCTTGGCTCGCTGTCTGGCGAAGCACATGTGTTCGCAGTGCCCAGGTCTCTCGCAGAAGGAGCAGGGGTCGCTTTGGGCACATCCACAGGTCCTAGCACCGCTGGCAGCGAGTGCGGAGTCCCCAGACATGCCAGCCACTTCAGCACGAGGTTTCCTGTTGAGATCTTCGGCCATAAACGCAGACTTGATAGTAGACTTGTCCAAGGACGAGAGTAGGAGCAGGGAAGAGGTAAAATGCGAGTATTCCGAGGGTAGAGCACGAACCATGGCCATACAGACGAGTTCATCGTCCAAGGAGGACAGTGTGAACTGCTGAGGGCGCAACTCTTGAATCTTGAGCATGGCTTGCTCGATCCTAGCTGTCAGGGAGGTCAGGGACTCGTCCTCTCGCTTTCTGATGCTGAAGAACTCGTCATAGGCAGCAAACCGAGTACCAGGGCGCTGTTGGACATAGAGGGTGGCCAGGGCATTCCAGGCAGCAACAGGATCGTCTTGGACAGTCCTAATGTGCACTCTCTGGTCAGCTTCCAAAGCTAGCATGATTTCACCTGCAGCCTTGTCTGCCTTCGCATCCCACTTGTCTTGGTCGTCTCCAGGAGTGTTGGGGCGAGCCTCAGTGCCAGCAACAAGCCTCCAGAGGCCTTTGGAACGAAGGAAGGCCTTCATCTCTTCGCTCCAGGTCGAGTAGTTGGTCCCATTCAGGGGTTTAATGCGAGGGGTTTGTTCAGAGGACATGGTCGATGTGTGGGAAACAAAGATCGATGATGGCGAGCGAAGATAGCGATAGATGACTTCGAGGGTGGTATATATGAACAGAGGAGATCAAGAGGAGTCGAATGATATAGGATTTAGGGCAGATTGATAGGCCAGGAGTCGAGAGAGGGACACCTTGGTCCGTGCACAAATATGTGTTGATGGCGACCGATCGCGTCCGTGAAAATTTTTTTAAAGGATATCGGGCGAAAGCTTTCGATGTGCAGAACTCGGCAAAAGTCGAATCGCGAAGATCGGAGCAGTGGATGATGAGATATGAAGGGTTCGAGTATGAGTATGTGCGCACTGATAGCCCCCTTTAACTTTCCAGTGTTATATCTCGCTTTCTACCCAACAGATCGAGCTGAAACTTGGTGTGGCACGAGCTCTGAACCTTGTGAGTCGAAGCGAGGTGATTTGACAGTCGAAGGACTGATGGGAGAGGCTGGAGAAGCCGATGTTGGGGATTAGGGGTGGAAAAGCGACAGGTGCTGTTGGTCACGATGTGGATGGATTCCGAATTTGAAAATAGGCCGCCTAGGGTTATCAGGGCCGTAGAAATCGATGGTGAAGGTTTGGAGTCGATTGGAGTAGCGGGTGTTGCGATATGGGGCTTAGAGCACGGGGCTCATAACCTGTGAGCAGCAAAGAAGTAAAGGGGTCCCTAGGGGGATCCTAATCGACTCCTAAAGCTCTAGGGAGCTAGGGGAATAACCAGACTAGAGTCCAGTGTGAGCAACCATAGATTAAATAGAGATATGAGGGTACACAGTACCTAGAGTCCAGTGTGAGCAACCAAAGGTCTCAACACTGGACTCAGCTACACTAAGTGCGCTTCAAAGTAAACAACAGTAACAAAGAGTGGCTGATGCGCCACAACACTAGGAATTGGCCTAGAAGGCTGGGAAAAGAAGTAGCAAGTAGCAAATGAGAAGGGGAATCAAATGGTAGGAAGTAAGTGACCATGTGAAAGAGAGAAAGCGAAGATAAGAGGTGAAGATCACCACAAGGAACATGGAGAAGCCGATGTTGGGGATTAGGGGTGGAAAAGCGACAGGTGCTGTTGGTCACGATGTGGATGGATTCCGAATTTGAAAATAGGCCGCCTAGGGTTATCAGGGCCGTAGAAATCGATGGTGAAGGTTTGGAGTCGATTGGAGTAGCGGGTGTTGCGATATGGGGCTTAGAGCACGGGGCTCATAACCTGTGAGCAGCAAAGAAGTAAAGGGGTCCCTAGGGGGATCCTAATCGACTCCTAAAGCTCTAGGGAGCTAGGGGAATAACCAGACTAGAGTCCAGTGTGAGCAACCATAGATTAAATAGAGATATGAGGGTACACAGTACCTAGAGTCCAGTGTGAGCAACCAAAGGTCTCAACACTGGACTCAGCTACACTAAGTGCGCTTCAAAGTAAACAACAGTAAACAAAGAGTGGCTGATGCGCCACAACACTAGGAATTGGCCTAGAAGGCTGGGAAAAGAAGTAGCAAGTAGCAAATGAGAAGGGGAATCAAATGGTAGTAATAAGTGACCATGTGAAAGAGAGAAAGCGAAGATAAGAGGTGAAGATCACCACAAGGAACAGCTAGAGCCAGGACGACTCGAATGGTGGGCATACGAACGGTGGGAGCGAAGATCTCCAGGAAATCGAAGCCAGGTCGCTGGTTATAGCCCTTGGCCACCAATCAAGCCTTATACCGGTCGATGGAGCCATCTGCATTGCGCTTCAGCTTAAACACCCATTTAGAACCAATCACCTTGCGATCTACAGGCCTTTCGACCAAAGACCAGGTCCCATTACTCTCATGGGCAGCTAACTCGTCCAAGGCAGCTTGATGCCACTGTTGAGCATCAGGGCGACGAGTGGACTCAGCATAGGTCCTAGGTTCTGCAGTAGAAGTCGATAGGGCGAGATCTGCGTCCTCTTCTTCATCATCTACTTCATCCTCCAATTGCTGGGGGCTGAGCTGCCACCAACTGCGAGGAGGTCGCCGATTTCGAGCAGGGAGGCGAGCACCGATGCCTACTGGGGTTACAGGGCGAGGTGCAGGTGGAGGAGAAGCTGGAGGAGTGTGGAAGTCGTCTGCAGCAGGTGCAGGGGCATGATCAGGACCATCAGGAGCGACTGCTGGAGGATCTAGAGGTGCATAAACGACTGGAGGGGCCACAGCTCCCCCTTGACCCTGTACCGGTGCAGGGGGATTGTCCTCATCATCAGAATCATTATCAGAGTCGAGATAAACGCCAGTAGAAGTAGGAGCACCAGTGGAGTCAGAGGAAGTGAGCTGGGGCACACCAGATGGCATGGGAGGTCGCTTGGAGGCCAGAAAATGGCGCTCATCGAAATCAGCTCGCTCAGAGATGATGGTGCGCTTGGTCAGGGGATTGTAGAACTTCCAGCCCTTGTAACCATCAGGATAACCTATAAAGACGCATTTCTGCATATGAGAACCAAGTGCAGGGCGCTGGTCCTTCTGCAGGTGAACATAGGCAGTGCATCCCCACACCCTGAGGTGGGAAACATCAGGTTTTCGACCATGCCATAGCTCATAAGGCGTAGCACCGTCCACAGCATCAGTAGGGCATCTGTTCCACACATGGACAAGAGCAGTGAGGGCCTCACCCCAGAAAGACTTTGCCAGGCCAGACTCGTCCAACATGGCAGTGATCCGCTCTGCCAGGAGCCTATTTGCGCGTTCTGCAACTCCATTTTGCTGAGGACGAGCTCTAACAGTGTGTTGGCGCTCTATGCCAGCCTGGGTAGTGAAATCGAGCATCGCATTGCTCATATACTCCCCTCCCTTGTCATCTCGAAGAGTTTTGATGCGTCGCTCCGTCTGATTCTCTGCAAAGGCTTTGAATCGCTTGAAGGCATCGAAGACATCAGATTTGGCTCGCAAGGGAATCACAAATCGATATCTGGAGTGATCATCGATGAAAGTGACCCAGTAGCGAAAGCCAGAGAAGGTCCTGTAGGGCACATGGTGCAGATCAGTGTGCACAAGCTCTAGGGGACGAGAGGTGCGCCATTCAGAACTAGGAAAGGGATTGGCATGCATCTTTCCAGCCAAGCATGGTTCACAGATGGGATCAGGGCGAGTCTTGACATCTAGCTTCAGTCCAGTCACCAGGTTGCGCTGTATGAGGGCCTGAACTCCCTGCACATGGTGGTGTGCCAGTCGACGATGCCACAAGCTCAGATCGAGAGGCAGGGTAGTTGCAGGCGAGGCTGAGTGACTGAAAGGAATGGTAGAGCCATCCAGGCGCGCAGTGTTGCTGTCTGAGATGCTGGCGACGAATAGGGGATCCCCAGGAGGGCGAGAGAAGGCCATGCGCACAGAATCGATGTTTACTACGAAGCCAGAGTGGCGAGTTAGATACAGGACTGAGAGGAGATTGGATTTAAGGTCTGGGACATGCAGGACGCATCTAAACTCGACTGCCCTCGCTCCCTTGCCCTCGATCACTGGATGAAACACCACAGAACCGATCCCAGCTGAGCAGACGATGGTATTGTCAGCTAGGCGGATGGGGACGCGTTTTGGGGTATAATTTCGCAGCCAGTGGCGATGTGGGGTCATATGAGAAGTGGCCCCAGTGTCTGCAGTCCAGTGATCATCAGCATCGAGTTTGGAGGGGCAAGGGGAGGCAGAGTAGCGAAGACTTGCATTTCCAGCTCCTTCAGGGTGGTCATCGAGTGCAGAGCCGTGTGCAATGGCAGCCTTGGCAGCTGCTGAGGCAGGATCTGGAGTGTTAGGTGTGGCAGGCGAAGCTGTAGAACCAGAGGGTGATTCCTGAGCCTGGTTTGCCTTCCTACCTTTCCCTTTGCGCTTAGAGGCCTTGTGGGCATCCTTGGCTCGCTGTCTGGCGAAGCACATGTGTTCGCAGTGCCCAGGTTTCTCGTAGAAGGAGCAGGGCTCGCTCTGGGCACATCCACAGGTTCTAGCACTGCTGGCAGCGAGTGCAGAGTCCCCAGACGTACCAGCCACTTCAGCACGAGGTTTCCTGTTGATATCTTCGGCCATAAACGCAGACTTGATAGTAGACTTGTCCAAGGGCGAGAGTAGGAGCAGGGAAGAGGTGAAATGCGAGTAGTCCGAGGGTAGAGCACGAACCATGGCCATACAGACAAGTTCATCGTCCAAGGAAGACAGTGTGAACTGCTGAGGGCGCAACTCCTGGATCTTGAGCATGGCCTGCTCGATCCTAGCTGTCAAGGAGGTCAGGGACTCGTCCTCTCGCTTTCTGATGCTGAAGAACTCGTCATAGGCAGCAAACCGAGCACCAGGGCGCTGTTGGACATAGAGGGTGGCCAGGGCATTCCAGGCAGCAACAGGATCGTCTTGGACTGTCCTAATGTGCACTCTCTGGTCAGCTTCCAAAGCTAGCATGATTTCACCTGCAGCCTTGTCTGCCTTCGCATCCCACTTGTCTTGGTCGTCTCCAGGAGTGTTGGGGCGAGCCTCAGTGCCAGCAACAAGCCTCCAGAGGCCTTTAGAACGAAGGAAGGCCTTCATCTCTTCGCTCCAGGTCGAGTAGTTGGTCCCATTGAGGGGTTTGATGTGAGGGGTTTGTTCAGAGGACATGGTCGATGTGTGGGAAACAAAGATCGACGATGGCGAGCGAAGATGGCGATAGATGACTTCGACGGTGGTATATATGAACAGAGGAGATCAAGAGGAGTCGAATGATGTAGGATTTAGGGCAGATTGATAGGCCAGAAGTCGAGAGAGGGACACCTTGGTCCGTGCGCAAATATGTGTTGATGGCGACCGATCGCGTCGATGAAAATTTTTCTAAAGGGTATTGGGCGAAAGCCCTCGATGTGGAGAACTCGGCAAAAGTCGAATCGCAAAGATCGGAGCAGTGGATGATGAGATATGAAGGGTTCGAGTATGAGTATGTGCGCACTGATAGCCCCCTTTAACTTTCCAGGGTTATATCTCGCTTTCTACCCAACAGATCGAGCTGAAACTTGGTGTGGCACGAGCTCTGAACCTTGTGAGTCGAAGCGAGGTGATTTGAAAGTCGAAGGACTGATGGGAGAGGCTGGAGAAGCCGATGTTGGGGATTAGGGGTGGAAAAGCGACAGGTGCTGTTGGTCGCGATGTGGATGGATTCCGGATTTGAAAATAGGCCGCCTAGGGTTATCAGGGCCGTAGAAATCGATGGTGAAAGTTTGGAGTCGATTGGAGTAGCGGGTGTTGCGATATGGGGCTTAGAGCGCGGGGCTCATAACCTGTGAATGGCAAAGAAGTAAAGGGGTCCCTAGGGGGATCCTAATCGACTCCTAAAGCTCTAGGGAGCTAGGGGAATAACCAGACTAGAGTCCAGTGTGAGCAACCAAGGGTCTCAACACTGGACTCAGCTACACTAAGTGCGCTTCAAAGTAAACAACAGTAAACAAAGAGTGGCTGATGCGTCACAACACTAGGAATTGGCCTAGAAGGCTGGGAAAAGAAGTAGCAAGTAGCAAATGAGAAGGGGAATCAAATGGTAGTAAGTAAGTGACCATGTGAAAGAGAGAAAGCGAAGATTAGAGGTGAAGATCACCACAAGGAACATGGCCATGGTTCGTGCTCTACCCTCGGAATACTCGCATTTTACCTCTTCCCTGCTCCTACTCTCGTCCTTGGACAAGTCTACTATCAAGTCTGCGTTTATGGCCGAAGATACCAACAGGAAACCTCGTGCTGAAGTGGCTGGCATGTCTGGGGACTCCGCACTCGCTGCCGGCGGTGCTAGGACCTGTGGATGTGCCCCCAAAGCGACCCCTGCTCCTTCTGCGAGAGACCTGGGCACTGTGAACACATGTGCTTCGCCAGACAGCGAGCCAAGGATGCCCACAAGGCCTCTAAGCGCAAAGGGAAAGGTAGGAAGGCGAACCAGGCTCAGGAATCGCCCTCTAGTTCCACAACCTCACCTGCCACCCCCAACAACTCAGATCCTGCCTCAGTGACTGCCAAGGCTGCCATTGCACATGGCTCTGCGTGTTCCTTGTGGTGATCTTCACCTCTTATCTTCGCTTTCTCTCTTTTACATGGTCTCTTACTTACTACCATTTCATTCCCCTTCTCATTTGCTACTCACCACTTCTTTTCCCAGCCTTCTAGGCCAATTCCTAGTGTTGTGGCGCATCAGCCACTCTTTGTTTACTGTTGTTTACTTGGAAGCGCACTTAGTGTAGCTGAGTCCAGTGTTGACACCCTTGGTTGCTCACACTGGACTCTAGGTACTGTGTACCCTCATATCTCTACTTAATCTATGGTTGCTCACACTGGACTCTAGTCTGGTTATCCCCCTAGCTCACTAGAGCTTTAGGAGTCGATTAGGATCCCCCTAGGGACCCCTTTACTCCTTTGCTGCTCACAGGTTATGAGCCCCGCGCTCTAAGCCCCATATCGCAACACCTGCTGCTCCAATCGACTCCAAACTTTCACCATCGATTTCTACGGCCCTAATAACCCTAGGCGGCCTATTTTCAAATTCGGAATCCATCCACATCTCGACCAACAGCACCTGTCGCTTTTCCACCCCTAATCCCCAACATCGGCTTCTCCAGCCTCTCCCATCAGTTCTTTGACTGTCAAAACACCTCGCTTCGACTCACAAGGTTCAGCGCTCGTGCCACACCAAATTTCAGCTCGATCTGTTGGGTAGAAAGCGAGATATAACACTGGAAAGTTAAAGGGGGCTATCAGTGCGCACATACTCATACTCGAACCCTTCATATCTCATCATCCACTGCTCCGATCTTTGCGATTCGACTTTTGCCGGGTTCTCCACATCGAGGGCTTTCCGCCGATACCCTTTAGAAAAATTTTCACCGACGCGATCGGTCGCCATCGCCACATATTTGCGCACGGACCAAGCTGTCCCTCTCTCGACTTCTGGCCTATCAATCTTCTCTAAATCTTATATCATTCGACTCCTCTTGATCTCCTCTGTTCATATATACCACCCTCGAAGTCATCTATCGCCATCTTCGCTCGCCATCGTCGATCTTTGTCTCACACACATCGACCATGTCCTCTGAACAAACCCCTCGCATCAAACCCCTCAATGGGACCAACTACTCGACCTGGAGCGAAGAGATGAAGGCCTTCCTTCGTTCCAAAGGCCTCTGGAGGCTTGTTGCTGGCACTGAGGCTCGCCCAGTGGCTGGCACGTCTGGGGACTCTGCACTCGCTGCCAGCGGTGCTAGGACCTGTGGATGTGCCCAAAGCGACCCCTGCTCCTTCTGCGAGAGACCTGGGCACTGTGAACACATGTGCTTCGCCAGACAGCGAGCCAAGGATGCCCACAAGGCCTCTAAGCGCAAAGGGAAAGGTAGGAAGGCGAACCAGGCTCAGGAATCGCCCTCTGGTTCTACAACTTCGCCTGCCACACCTAATACTCCAGATCCTGCCTCAGCAGCTGCCAAGGCTGCCATTGCGCACAGCTCTGCGCTCGATGACCACCATGAAGGAGCTGGAAATGCAAGTCTTCGCCTCTCTGCCTCCCCTTGCCCCTCCAAACTCGATGCTGATGATCACTGGACTGCAGACACTGGGGCCACTTCTCATATGACCCCACATCGCCACTGGCTGCGAAATTATACCCCAAAACGCGTCCCAATCCGCCTGGCTGACAATACCATCGTCTACTCAGCTGGGATCGGTTCTGTGGTCTTTCATCCAGTGATAGAGGGCAAGGGAGCGAGGGCAGTCGAGTTTAGAGGCGTCCTGCATGTCCCAGACCTTAAATCCAATCTCCTCTCAGTCCTGTATTTAACTCGCTACTCTGGCTTCGTAGTAAACATCGATTCTGTGCGCATGGCCTTCTCTCGCCCTCCTGGGGCTCCCCTATTCGTTGCCAGCATCTCAGACAGCAACACTGCGCTCCTGGATGGCTCCACCATTCCATTCAGTCACTCGGCCTCGCCTGCAACTACCCTGCCTCTCGATTTGAGCCTGTGGCATCGTCGACTGGCCCACCACCATGTGGAGGGAGTTCAGGCCCTCATACAGCGCAACCTGGTCACTGGACTGAAGCTAGATGTCAAGACTCGCCCTGATCCCATCTGTGAACCATGCTTGGCTGGCAAGATGCATGCCAATCCCTTTCCTAGTTCTGAATGGCGTGCCTCTCGTCCTCTAGAGCTTGTGCACACTGATCTGCACTATGTGCCCTACAGGACCTTCTCTGGCTTTCGCTACTGGGTCACTTTCATCGATGATTACTCCAGATATCGATTTGTGATTCCCCTGCGAGCCAAATCTGATGTCTTCGATGCCTTCAAGCGATTCAAAGCCTTTGCAGAGAACCAGACAGAGCGACGCATCAAAACTCTTCGAGATGACAAGGGAGGGGAGTATATGAGCACTGCGATGCTCGATTTCACTACCCAGGCTGGCATAGAGCGCCAGCACACTGTTAGAGCTCGTCCTCAGCAAAATGGAGTTGCAGAACGCGCAAATAGGCTCCTGGCAGAGCGGATCACTGCCATGTTGGACGAGTCTGGCCTGGCAAAGTCATTTTGGGGTGAGGCCCTCGCTGCTCTTGTCCATGTGTGGAACAGATGCCCTACTGATGCTGTGGATGGTGCTACGCCCTATGAGCTGTGGCATGGGCGAAAACCCGATGTTTCCCACCTCAGGGTGTGGGGATGCACTGCCTATGTTCACCTACAGAAGGATCAGCGGCCTGCACTTGGTTCTCATATGCAGAAATGCGTCTTTATAGGTTATCCTGATGGTTACAAGGGCTGGAAGTTCTACAATCCCTTGACCAAGCGCACCATCATCTCTGAGCGAGCTGATTTCGATGAGCGCCATTTTCTGGCCTCCAAGCGACCTCCCATGACACCTGGTGCGCCCCAGCTCACTTCCTCTGACTCCACTGGTGCTCCTACCTCTACTGGCATTTATCTTGACTCTGATAATGATTCTGATGACGAGGACGATCCCCCTGCACCGGTACAGGGTCAAGGGGGAGCTGTGGCCCCTCCAGTCACATATGCCCCTCCAGATCCTCCAGCACTCGCTCCTGATGGTCCTGATCATGCCCCTGCACCTGCTGCAGACGACTTCCACACTCCTCCAGCTTCTCCTCCACCTCCACCTCGCCCTGTAACCCCTGTAGGCATCGGTGCTCGACTCCCTGCTCGAAATCGACGACCTCCTCGCAGTTGGTGGCAGCTTAGCCCCCAGCAATTGGAGGACGAAGTAGATGATGAAGAAGAGGACGCAGATCTCGCCCTATCTACTTCTACTGCAGAACCTAGGACCTATGCCGAGTCTACTCGCCGCCCTGATGCCCAGCAGTGGCATCAAGCTGCCTTGGACGAGTTAGCTGCCCATGAGAATAATGGGACATGGTCTTTGGTTGAAAGGCCTGTGGATCGCAAGGTGATTGGTTCTAAATGGGTGTTTAAGCTGAAGCGCAATGCAGATGGCTCCATCGACCGGTATAAGGCTCGATTGGTGGCCAAGGGCTACAACCAGCGACCTGGCTTTGACTTCCTGGAGATCTTCGCTCCTACTGTTCGTATGCCCACCATTCGAGTCGTCCTGGCTCTAGCAGCTCTCCACGACCTCCACCTTCGCTCTGTCGATGTCTCCAATGCCTATCTCAATGGGGAGATGGACTGTGATGTTTACATGGAGCAGCCTGAGGGTTTTGCCCAGAAGGACCCCAGAAAATATGTCTGTCTGCTCCAGAAGGCGCTGTATGGGACAAAGCAAGGTGGTAATCGCTGGAATCGCAAAATGCGCTCTGTACTTGAGTCCCTTGGTTTCCAGCAGACCTACTCTGATGCAGCCATCTATATCCTGCGCAAAGGTGATGTGCGCATCATACTACCAGTCTTTGTCGATGACATGACCTTTGCATCGAAATCTCTCTCTGCCATCGAGGAGATGATCTCTGCCCTGCGCAAACACTTCAAATTGCGCGATTTAGGACCTACCACTCAACTCCTGGGCATTAAAATCGATCGAGACCGCCCTCGTCGATCCATCACCCTTTCCCAGCAGCAGTACTGTCTCGACATCCTCGATCGCTTTGGGATGGCTGATTGCAAGCCAGTTTCGACTCCCATGGACCCAGGATTGCGCCTTTCTCGTGATCACTGCCCTGAGACGCGAGAGGAAGCTTCCCAGATGCGTTCCTTTGATTATCAGGGAGCTGTTGGCGCACTGATGTACCTTGCCACCACCACTAGGCCAGATATCGCATACACTGTCGGTGTACTCGCTCGATTTAACTCCAACCCAGGTCTAGCTCACTGGGCTGCAGTCAAACACCTCCTGCGCTATCTGAAGGGCACTGCAAGCCTCTCCCTTACCTATTCTCCTGATCCCTCGACATCTGAGCTATTCTCGACCTATTCTGACGCAGATCATGGTGGTTGCAAGGATACTGGTCGTTCTACTGGCGCATACCTCATCAAAATTGGTACTGGCGCGATTTCTTGGAGTTCAAAGCTGCAGGGCATCGTTGCATTGTCCTCAACTGAGGCAGAGTACATCGCTGCTGTGGAGGCTGGCAAGGAGGTGGTCTGGCTGCGAAAACTGCTTCAGGAGATGGGCTTTGCTGTCTCCCAGCCCTCTGTACTGCGCATCGACAACCAATCTGCGATCCAAGTTGCCAAACACCCTGAGCATCATGGGAGGATGAAGCAACTGGATTTGCGGTGGTTCTGGCTGCGAGATATGGTGGACAGGGAGGTGATTTCACCCCAGTTTGTGCCCACTGACCAGATGCCTGCTGATCTGCTGACCAAGCCTCTGGCTCGAGTCAAGGTGCAGCAGTTCTGCAAGATGATGGGACTTGCACCAGTAGGGGGGAGCTGAGCTGGCAGAGGTGTGCAATCAGGGGGGAGTGTTCCTTGTGGTGATCTTCACCTCTTATCTTCGCTTTCTCTCTTTTACATGGTCTCTTACTTACTACCATTTCATTCCCCTTCTCATTTGCTACTCACCACTTCTTTTCCCAGCCTTCTAGGCCAATTCCTAGTGTTGTGGCGCATCAGCCACTCTTTGTTTACTGTTGTTTACTTGGAAGCGCACTTAGTGTAGCTGAGTCCAGTGTTGACACCCTTGGTTGCTCACACTGGACTCTGGGTACTGTGTACCTTCATATCTCTACTTAATCTATGGTTGCTCACACTGGACTCTAGTCTGGTTATCCCCCTAGCTCACTAGAGCTTTAGGAGTCGATTAGGATCCCCCTAGGGACCCCTTTACTCCTTTGCTGCTCACACTTCCTCCCACTACCCTGTGAACCCCCTGTCCTGGCCTGCTTCCTTGACCCACCTGTTGCCCCCTTGCTATCCTCCATCACAGCCCAGCTACACTTCTTTTTCCTCTTCCTGCATGGGCTGCATGACTGACTGCTGGCCATCACCTGACACTCACTTGCCTCACCTCACTGATGGCATCCATTACATGGCAGCCTGGTCATGATCGTGGGGGGTGCCACCATCGTCCTGATCTGGGCCCCAGTCATTGAACTGAACACTGGGGTAAGCTGGGGCCTTTGAGGGTTGTCAGTCTGTGGGTCTTCTGGAGCAAAGGCCACTTACCTGCTCACTGACAAGGCCTGACCCAGGGCTCATAATTCACCCACCCAACCTTTGTCTTTTGCAACACTCTGTTGCACAGCCTCTGCCTCTGCTGCTGCTGCCTGCTGTGCCACTTCTGATGCCTCCTGTCTCTCTTGTTCTATGCACTCTTTGTGCTCCAGCCTCTCATGATCCTCCTGCTCTTGTTGTTCCCTCTCCAGATGGGCCTCTTCTGCCTTTTGATGACAGGCCTTGGCCTGTTTCTCCTTTCTCGATGCCTCCCACCTACCTTTTTCAGCCTCCTTGGCCTGCTTGGTCCCCTCCGAGTCACTTGTGTGGACCTTGAGGTCTGCATTGGGTGCTCAAGCCCAGTCCCAGGCTGGCATGTTGGTGGGTTGTCAGCTCAAACTTTGTTGTTGAGACATGAAAAGGAGTAAAGGAAGGATGGGGGGAAGAGATTTTAGCAGTCAAGGTGTGCCTTATATGCAGACCATTTGGTCTCCAACACAACCCCGTTGCAGCAATCAGCTTCACCTTGTGGCCAGTAGCTGATTACAAAATCAAAACTCACACTGCTCTGGCCACACCACCTCATGGCCTTCAGGGGTTCAGGCCTTAAGGGGGGGATACTGTCATGCCCATGCCTCTGTTCTAGCCCATCCTGTGTTGTCACTAGTCCTTATGGACCCCTCCCTATGTTGCTGGTCCTCCTCCACTCCACTCCACCTCCATCTGCTTGCTCTAGCACTCATACGGCACATTCCTGCCCTGTTCTCTGTCAGACTCTGTTGGACTCTGTTGGCACTACCACATGACTAGTGTCTCTCGGTCAGGTGACATCCTCCCTTGACTTAGGGGTCACCTTCCTTTTGGGTTGACAGTCCGGTCCAGGCATGGTGCAGGGCCACTTCCTCTTTAGGCTTTTGGCCTATCTCCTGATTGGCTGTCAGTGAGTGCTCTGAAGGTACTCTGTTCCATACTATTCCTTTTAGGTACCTTTTCTTTATCCTGTCCCTCACCTCCATTGTCTATGCTCATACTCTGACTGAAGTTTTCTGACACTTTGGTTCCTTAAAAATTTACTGTGCTCCATATGTTAGTTCTGATGATCCAATACTGTACTGCCTCAATGGTGCACGTACTGTATATAAGCCTGCTGCATTCAGTGGTGTCTCTTCAGTATGAATATCAACTTAGTTCCCTCCTCTGTGGTCTTTGACCAGCCCTCTCCTCTGTTGTCAGCTTAATACCGACTCCTCCCTATCTCTGAAATCCAAGGGCTGGGCTTGTACAAGGGGACAGTGCATGAGCTGAACCTGACACCCTCTCCCAAACCTCTGTCGTGACCATCAGCCACCCTTCAGCCATTGTCACTCTTTGTTGGTACATGTCAGCCAATTGTTGGCCAACATTGGCCAACCTCCAGACACGTCCCCCAGCCTCTTGTGAGTGTCAGAGATCGTCAGAGTAGGATCAAACTTGACATATTGTCACTGTCATCATTGTCATCACTGTTATCAGGGTCATCATCTCTGGGGTCATTGCCACTGAAGAGGTCCAGGGTTGGTGGTGCAATTGAAGTTGAGCACCTGCCAGAGGAGCTGGCTCTAGGAGTTGAGCTGGGACAGAGCTCCCCTCTGGCAGAGAAGCTATGGAATTGGCTGACCAATGGTGGTGACTTGCTAGTGCAATGCATGCACTAGACTGGTGCATGTCACTGACTGCAGCCTGGTCTGAAGCTTCAGCAGCCATAAAGTGAGATTGGAGTCAAGTTGTCATAGTCATGGGTTAGGGGTTTAGTGAACTTCATCAGCAAAACCCTGGGTTTGGTACAGAGGCACAGACCCACAGATGGTACAGATTTTCCACAGACCAAGTACAGACCCCTACAGACCCTACAGACCCTTCAGACTCTACAGACTCCACAGACCTATAGACACCACAGATGTAAACTTTGATTTGCCCATATCTGATCCAAAAATAGACATATTGATGAGATAATCATACTGACATGATCATGACATCATACACTACAACTTTCATTATGACATCATAACTGTACAGCCACTTTTTTATTTTTGCAAACTGGGACTCCATGAGAACTTTGCAAATATCTCACCCAAAAAAGGAGATATTACTAAGGCAAAAATATTCCCATGGTCCTGTGATCATAGGCTACAACTTTCTTTTTGCGGAGTTTGAATCTGAGTTTGAAATTTGTAGAGGTGTGCCACACAACCCACATAGCTGGCTTTGAAAGTTGCTGAGGTAAGCAGAAAAGGATATTTAAACCCAGCTCACTCCCACACCACATCTCTTTCCACTACCACCACCATCCCTCTTCCTCACCATCATCTTTGTCATCATCCCTCCCTCACCACCCTCCTTTCCTACTACCACCGTTATGGTGGGTACCCTCTCCCTACTAATAGTAATAAGTGACCACTTAGTATACATAGATATGTATATCCTTGTACCTTGACATGTAATTTAGGTAGCTTATGATAATATGATTCAATTATTGATCAACTACAACATATGTGAGTGGTGAGAATCTGTAGTACTGAAACAATCTGGGGTAGGTCTGTACAGATATGGATATGTGTACAGACCTGTATAGAGGGGGGGGGTTTGCTGATGTTGTGCAAGTATGAGTTTGAATGTACTGTCAAGACTGGTTCTCTATGGTCTCCAAGGGGTCTGAGAGTATAGGTATGAATTACTGTAGTCAGAGTCCAGGGAGGTTGAAGTTAGCATATGACTTGGTACACTTTTGCAGAGTTCCAGAGGCCAGGCTATTGGGAAGCATATGGCATCAAAGCATGAGTATCTTGGTCAATATTTGAACTGAAGTGCTATGACATACATACAAAGGCCTTTATACTACAGAGAATGTTGGAAAGCAATGTCCAGGGTGTATCAACTACTGGAGCACAGTATGGATGATTCAGAATATTGGTAAGGTATTAGTAAGCTATGCTGGCAGTCACCAGATAACCAGAAGTCCAAAGATTAGTCATAGAGGTTGGTATGGCAAGTCACTTGGAGGCAAGAGAAACATATACTAAATGTTCAAAAGGAAATGGAAACTACATGAAAACTAAATAGAGATGGAACAGAGTTCCACAACAGAGTCCTGTAGGACTAGAACAAGGCTAGAAACAGCTGGACTATGGTCCAGAGTCTATGCACATGTCATGGTTGTGACAGGGAGTTGCCTCAGTAGGCCACAGGGGTGGTGCCAATGAGCTTTGCTGCAGCCACAGGTGGTACAGGAACTGACATATTTCTTAATGTCAGTACAGAGGTTAAGTCATACATAGTCACAGTGGATGAGGTCAAGGGTGCAGTTCTGCCTGAAGTGGCTGGTGAGAGTGTGGTCATGCTTGAACTGAAGTACTCTGAGGCAAAGGTCATCAATGTTGGGAATGAAGATGTGGTCATGAAGGTGGAGAAGACCATCAGAATCTAAGGACCATCTAGGAGGGGATAGAGTTGGGAGGTGAGCAGCCACACAAAGCTTCTTGACATCAAAGACCATGGCAGTGTGTAGTACAAGGGCCATGAGTGGGTGGTATGGAGGGACAACACAAACTGTTCTTGAGTGAACATGGGACAGAGGTTGTGCAGGTTGAGTTGTGCATAGTCCCTATCCCCCTCTTTTGGGTAGACATCCCACTGGCAGATGAGTGTGTTGGGCTTGGCCCCTAAGTGGCCAGGTTGGAAACAGATTGCACAAGGTTGAACTGGGAGAGGTACTCTGACCAGTGGGCCTGTCAGCAGGTCAAAACCTTAGGTGGCAAAATATTCAGGATTTTTATGGTCAGTGACCATGTCAACAGGGGTGGTGGAGCCCTCAAGATAGTGCTGCCAATGGCAGAGGGCCTCATAGATAGCCAATAGCTCCTTGTCATGGGTGTCATATTTGAGTTCTGGAGTGGTGAGAGTGTGGGAGTAGAACACAGCTGGGCAGAGCTTGCCATTGGGACAAGTGATGGAGAGGATGCCAGCAATGGCAGAGTCAGAGGTGTCAGTCTCAACAGTGATTGGTACATCTGGAACCCAATGGGTGAGTATAGGAGCAGAGGTGAAGGTGTTCATCAGGTGGATGAAAGTAGAGTGGCACTCCTTGGAAAAGTTCCAAAAAGTGATTTTGCAGGTGAGGCAGGTCAGTGCATCAGCAATACCCTGGGTTTGGTACAGAGGCAGAGAGCCACAGATGGTACAGATTTTCCACAGACCAAGTACAGACCCTACAGACTCTACAGACCCCACAGACCCACAGACACCACAGATGTATATTTCATTTGCCCATATCTCATCCAAAAATAGACATATTGATGATATAATCATACTGACATGATCATGACATCACACACTACAACTTTCATTATGACATCATAACTGCACAGCCACTTTTATTGTCTTTGCAAACTGGGGACTCCATGAGAACTTTGCAAATATCTCACCCAAAAAAGGACATATTACTAAGGTAAGCATATTCACATGGTCCCTGTGATCATAGGCTAGGACTGTTGTTATGGCATTGTGGGTGTACAATTACTCTGTATGGTATATTTGTAGACTGGGCTGTAGAAGTGGCAGTCAACTTCCAAGTCTGCACATGACATGCAGTCAGAGTTTCAATTGGAGTTTGAATTTTGTGGTGGTGCACCACACAACCCACACAGCTGGCTTTGAAAGTTGCTGAGGTAAGCAGACAAAAGATATATAAACTTGCTCACTCTGACACCACAACTCTTTCCACTACCACCACCATCCCTCCTTGTGATCATTGTCATTAATCAGTATTGGGAAGGGTGAGAAATGTCATGGAGGTCAGTCTGGCACTTCAGCACATGAAGAATGAACTAATCCCCTCTCAACTGGTGCATTTCTACTCAAGAAAAGGTGCCACCAAAGTTGGGGTGAGGCAATGCCCTCCTCTGCACACCAGGAGCCAAGGAGGGTCAGCCAGACTATGCCCTGTGCTGAACTATGGATGACTAGGAAAGGATTATTTGGTCATAGATGACTGCAGGAAACACCTAAGGACAGATGGAAGGGAAAAAAATTGCACCCTGGCAGCCCATTAGGTTATTCCACCCAGAACCCCTGGAAAGTAAAGAAAGGTGTTACTTCCCCCAACTTTGATACCAGCTTTTCTTGCATAAGAATGCACCAGTTGAGAGAGGATTAGTTCATTCTCCACATGCTGAAGTGCCAGACTGACCTCCATGACATTTTTCACCCTTCCCAATACTGATTACTGTCAGAACCCCTCAAGCATTGGTAGCAGAAATGGTACTGGGATGAATTTTAGCAACTATTTTAAGGGACCAATGGTGCTGGGCATACATCCTACTCATGGTAATACCATTAACACCATAATTTCCCTGAGAGAGTAGTCCTGATTGAGTGATGATACAGGATAGAGGTTCAATGACTCAAGTTCAATGGTTGGCCTTGTTGACATGCTGACAAACCATCAGATTGATTATGTGATATATTGTGTAATCACTAGTATGCATGACTGCCAAAAATTCATGCTCCAAACCATAAAAATATGCTGTTGAATTGCCATGAATATGCTGCCATTTCATCAGCAAAAAAACCCTTTCAATGAGTTGTCCTGATTAAACACGCAATATCTCAACTAAAACAAAACCAAACAACTTCAGTAAGGTACCCCTTTGAAGCCATGACCTCGAGCTATCTGTATGAATACTTCCAGAAACTTGTAGAATTTGTGAGCAGCAAAGAAGTAAAGGGGTCCCTAGGGGGATCCTAATCCACTCCTAAAGCTCTAGGGAGCTAGGGGAATAACCAGACTAGAGTCCAGTGTGAGCAACCATAGATTAAATAGAGATATGAGGGTACACAGTACCTAGAGTCCAGTGTGAGCAACCAAAGGTCTCAACACTGGACTCAGCTACACTAAGTCCGCTTCAAAGTAAACAACAGTAAACAAAGAGTGGCTGATGCGCCACAACACTAGGAATTGGCCTAGAAGGCTGGGAAAAGAAGTAGCAAGTAGCAAATGAGAGGGGGAATCAAATGGTAGTAAGTAAGTGACCATGTGAAAGAGAGAAAGCGAAGATAAGAGGTGAAGATCACCACAAGGAACAGAATTTGCCTGATTTTTGACATCACCTTCAATACAAAACAGCAAAACATTGAAAGGGTTCTTTGAGTCACTGTATTTCCAAGTGCCCATTTAAAGTCCAAGTGAGATGAGGCAGAGTTTGTGTTATGTGAATGGAGTGTTCAATGACCCTATAAACAGAGTTTGATGGAGCTTAATGGGCCATGCTTGTTTGGGTAGGCTTTGTGGAAATCTGTGACTAGGTCAGGGGCATTACCTAACTTGGTAGCAAGGATCCAGGATGTTTCCTCATCCATGCCTTTGTAGCCTGCCCACTTGACTAAGTACTGTAGTGGACATCATGTGTGCAGGGATTCTAAATCCACTGCATAGTCTCCAGCTCAAGAAGATGTCAAGTCATGCTCCAGATGAATGGTAACACTTGGATGGTATTCCTTATTGGCAAAGAACAGTGAGACTCCAGTTGTGGCACTTGGAGCATTGTTGTAAGCAAACTCTGTGAGTGGCAGCAACTCAGACCAATTGTCTTGTTGGTAGTTACAGTAAACCCATAGGTACTGCTCCAGGGTCTGGTTTGTCCATTCAGTTTGACCATCGCCTTCAGAGTGGTATCCAGAAGTGAAGTGCAACTTCATGTTGAGTGCTTTTCCTAATGACCAGAAGAAGTGGGAGATGAACTCCATTCCTTGGTCAGAGGTTCCATGCTTAGAAAAGACATGGAGTAGGAATAGTTGGGTGAGTTGCAAGGAGGTGATGGTGTCTTCAGTGGGGATGAATATTGCTTGTTTTGAGAGGCAGTCTACAATGACCAGTATGGCTGTATGAGTACTGGAGTTTGGCAACTGCTCGATGAAGTCCATGGAAATGGAGTTCCAGGGTCTTTCTAGTATAGGTAGTTGTTTCAGCATACCATACAGTTTATGCCTCAGCATTTTAGCACATGCACAGGCAGTGCAAGATTTGACATAGTCCTTAATGAAAGTCTGAATGCTTGGCCAAGTATACTCACAATGGACCAGCTCGAGTGTTTGATTTTGTCTGAAGTGGCCAGCTAGTGGGTGGTCATGCTTGTAATGGAGTACATGGAGTTGAAGGTCATCAGTGTCCAGGATGCATATGTGACCATCCAAGCATAGGAGTCCAGTCTCATCCAACTGCCAATGGGGATTAGATGGGTCAGAGCTGTGGAGTTGGCTCAGTGGGTCAGATGATAAGGTGGACTTTATATCAGCATGGAGTTTCTCCACATCCATGATCATGCTAGCATGTAGTATCAGGCTTTCCAAGTAGGTCACCCTTAGCAAGTTCAATAGTTGTTCTATGGTAAACACTGGTCAGAGATTCTGCAGATTGGCCTGGGCATAGTCCTTTTCTGTTCCTTGTGGTGATCTTCACCTCTTATCTTTGCTTTCTCTCTTTCACATGGTCACTTACTTACTACCATTTGATTCCCCTTCTCATTTGCTACTTGCTACTTCTTTTCCCAGCCTTCTAGGCCAATTCCTAGTGTTGTGGCGCATCAGCCACTCTTTGTTTACTGTTGTTTACTTTGAAGCGCACTTAGTGTAGCTGAGTCCAGTGTTGAGACCTTTGGTTGCTCACACTGGACTCTAGGTACTGTGTACCCTCATATCTCTATTTAATCTATGGTTGCTCACACTGGACTCTAGTCTGGTTATTCCCCTAGCTCCCTAGAGCTTTAGGAGTCGATTAGGATCCCCCTAGGGACCCCTTTACTTCTTTGCTGCTCACAGGTTATGAGCCCCGTGCTCTAAGCCCCATATCGCAACACCCGCTACTCCAATCGACTCCAAACCTTCACCATCGATTTCTACGGCCCTGATAACCCTAGGCGGCCTATTTTCAAATTCGGAATCCATCCACATCGTGACCAACAGCACCTGTCGCTTTTCCACCCCTAATCCCCAACATCGGCTTCTCCAGCCTCTCCCATCAGTCCTTCGACTGTCAAATCACCTCGCTTCGACTCACAAGGTTCAGAGCTCGTGCCACACCAAGTTTCAGCTCGATCTGTTGGGTAGAAAGCGAGATATAACACTGGAAAGTTAAAGGGGGCTATCAGTGCGCACATACTCATACTCGAACCCTTCATATCTCATCATCCACTGCTCCGATCTTCGCGATTCGACTTTTGCCGAGTTCTGCACATCGAAAGCTTTCGCCCGATATCCTTTAAAAAAATTTTCACGGACGCGATCGGTCGCCATCAACACATATTTGTGCACGGACCAAGGTGTCCCTCTCTCGACTCCTGGCCTATCAATCTGCCCTAAATCCTATATCATTCGACTCCTCTTGATCTCCTCTGTTCATATATACCACCCTCGAAGTCATCTATCGCTATCTTCGCTCGCCATCATCGATCTTTGTTTCCCACACATCGACCATGTCCTCTGAACAAACCCCTCGCATTAAACCCCTGAATGGGACCAACTACTCGACCTGGAGCGAAGAGATGAAGGCCTTCCTTCGTTCCAAAGGCCTCTGGAGGCTTGTTGCTGGCACTGAGGCTCGCCCCAACACTCCTGGAGACGACCAAGACAAGTGGGATGCGAAGGCAGACAAGGCTGCAGGTGAAATCATGCTAGCTTTGGAAGCTGACCAGAGAGTGCACATTAGGACTGTCCAAGACGATCCTGTTGCTGCCTGGAATGCCCTGGCCACCCTCTATGTCCAACAGCGCCCTGGTACTCGGTTTGCTGCCTATGACGAGTTCTTCAGCATCAGAAAGCGAGAGGACGAGTCCCTGACCTCCCTGACAGCTAGGATCGAGCAAGCCATGCTCAAGATTCAAGAGTTGCGCCCTCAGCAGTTCACACTGTCCTCCTTGGACGATGAACTCGTCTGTATGGCCATGGTTCGTGCTCTACCCTCGGAATACTCGCATTTTACCTCTTCCCTGCTCCTACTCTCGTCCTTGGACAAGTCTACTATCAAGTCTGCGTTTATGGCCGAAGATCTCAACAGGAAACCTCGTGCTGAAGTGGCTGGCATGTCTGGGGACTCCGCACTCGCTGCCAGCGGTGCTAGGACCTGTGGATGTGCCCAAAGCGACCCCTGCTCCTTCTGCGAGAGACCTGGGCACTGCGAACACATGTGCTTCGCCAGACAGCGAGCCAAGGATGCCCACAAGGCCTCTAAGCGCAAAGGGAAAGGTAGGAAGGCGAACCAGGCTCAGGAATCGCCCTCTAGTTCCACAACTTCCCCTGCCACCCCTAACAACTCAGATCCTGCCTCAGCGACTGCCAAGGCTGCCATTGCACACGGCTCTGCGCTCGATGACCACCCTGAAGGAGCTGGAAATGCAAGTCTTCGCCTCTCTGTGTCCCCTTGCCCCTCCAAACTCGATGCTGATGATCACTGGACTGCAGACACTGGGGCCACTTCTCATATGACCCCACATCGCCACTGGCTGCGAAATTATACCCCCAAATGCGTCCCAATCCGCCTAGCTGACAATACCATCGTCTACTCAGCTGGGATTGGTTCTGTGGTGTTTCATCCAGTGATAGAGGGCAAGGGAGCGAGGGCAGTCGAGTTTAGATGCGTCCTGCATGTCCCAGACCTTAAATCCAATCTCCTCTCAGTCCTGTATCTAACTCGCCACTCTGGCTTCGTAGTAAACATCGATTCTGTGCGCATGGCCTTCTCTCGCCCTCCTGGGGATCCCCTATTTGTTGCCAGCATCTCAGACAGCAACACTGCGCTCCTGGATGGCTCTACCATTCCTTTCAGTCACTCAGCCTCGCCTGCAACTACCCTGCCTCTCGATCTGAGCCTGTGGCATCGTCGACTGGCACACCACCATGTGGAGGGAGTTCAGGCCCTCATACAACGCAACCTGGTTACTGGACTGAAGCTAGATGTCAAGACTCACCCTGATCCCATCTGTGAACCATGCTTGGCTGGAAAGATGCATGCCAATCCCTTTCCTAGTTCTGAGTGGCGCGCCTCTCGTCCCCTAGAGCTTGTGCACACTGATCTGCACTATGTGCCCTACAGGACCTTCTCTGGGTTTCGCTACTGGGTCACTTTCATCGATGATTACTCCAGATATCGATTTGTGATTCCCTTGCGAGCCAAATCTGATGTCTTCGATGCCTTCAAGCGATTCAAAGCCTTTGCAGAGAATCAGACGGAGCGACGCATCAAAACCCTTCGAGATGACAAGGGAGGGGAGTATATGAGCAATGCGATGCTCGATTTCACTACCCAGGCTGGCATAGAGCGCCAACACACTGTTAGAGCTCGTCCTCAGCAAAATGGAGTTGCAGAACGCGCAAATAGGCTCCTGGCAGAGCGGATCACTGCCATGTTGGACGAGTCTGGCCTGGCAAAGTCTTTCTGGGGTGAGGCCCTCGCTGCTCTTGTCCATGTGTGGAACAGATGCCCTACTGATGCTGTGGACGGTGCTACGCCTTATGAGCTATGGCATGGTCGAAAACCCGATGTTTCCCACCTCAGGGTGTGGGGATGCACTGCCTATGTTCACCTGCAGAAGGATCAGCGCCCTGCACTTGGTTCTCATATGCAGAAATGCGTCTTTATGGGCTATCCTGATGGTTACAAGGGCTGGAAGTGTCAGATAGTTACTTCCTCAGTAACACCAAGCTACTGTATTAATATGTACCTGTCAGATAGTTACTCTACAGGTTGTCAGTAAATGTAAAGCTAAATAGAAAGAATGACTTACTCCTCAGTAACACCAAGCTACTGAGGAGACTACAGGAAAATTTACTCTACTGTAGTCCGCTTTTCTGCTTATGTAAGCGACTAATCTTCGCACCTAAAGAATGTACTACCAAGGGGGCAGTTTATACTCCAACACTCCCCCATAAACTGCAAGGATTAAATGATAGAAATGCAAAATGAATGTACCCATGTGTGAAGCAAGCAAATGTTGTGTAGTCCAAGTTCTCGAAGTGTTGGCGCGTTGTGTTGTGGCGTGATTACCCGATTTGGCCATGCGCGGCTCTGTGGCTGTTCCGTCGTCTCGCGCTCGTCCGTGCAGCTACGCTGACGCTGCTGCCGCCTCCCCAGTCGGTTTCGCGTACTGGCGGCTCCCCCAGAATACTTGTAGGGTCTCCAAGGTAAGTTCTGATGCGATTTCTACAGGTTTCGTTGCTCCGAAGACTTCGTTTGGCCTCGAGTTGGCCCTGGTAAGTTCGCTGACTATCTTCACCTCGTCTGATAACGTTTCTAGGCTCCGTTTCTTCTCGTTTACGATGGCGGCTGGTAGGGATGATCTCGCGGGGGTGCTCAGCGGGTTGTATGGGGGGCGTAGGTGAGTTTCGCTTCGTATTTTTGCCTCCGCTGGCCTCCTGACTTGTTTCTCCTTCAGATAGCTGTAGCACTTCATCGTCGCTCGTTCCTATAGTCCCAAATGTATATTTTCGTCGTCCTGTTGGTAGGATATCCCCAGATATATAGACGCTTGTTTCTCCAACCCGATATTTGGCTTCCGGGGTAAGGCGCTTGCCATGCACGCTCCGTTTGGGGTCGTTTTCGAGGTTTTCGCGAACGCTCGACTCGTATTCGTGGTCGCTTGACCCATTTGCTGTTTCGCCCTCGAGCGCGCAGTTGTTCTTCATCACCATTGGGCTCCAGTGCCCACAGCTCTGGCATAGAGTAAGTTTTTCTTGTATAGCGCTGGCTGTCGCTGCCGCGCTCTCAGCTTCAGGTAACTCTTCTTCATCAACTTCGGTGAGCCAGTCTGACAGCTCCTCATCCTCGCTAGAATATTCTGCGTGCGCGAACCACACGCCGTCGGGTTCGGCATCGCTCGTCTCGCCATCTGACTCATTCGCGACTGCAGCCTTCTCATTTGGCTTCTCGCGCCCTTTCCCTTTTCCTTTCGAGTTGCTAACCTCGTCTTTCTCCTTTGTAGCCTTTTCTTTACCGGCTCGGCAGTCTCGTGCCATGTGGCCGTACTTGCCACAGGTATAGCAATCCCCATGTATCCTCCTCTGCCTTGAATCTCCAGAAGCAGTATATGCGGCATCTTCGCCACTCTCGTTTGTAGGCTTTTGCGTGCCCAAATTTCGGCTGTCATACGCGTCTAGCACAGTCTCCATAAGTACGTCTGAAGTGATCGCTGTTCCTGTAACTTTCGAGAGAGCCATGACTGCGCCGATTTGCGCCTGGTACGAGCTCGGGAGGGAACTGATAATAATCGCAGTAAAGCTTTCGTCCGTCGGTGCCTGATCCATCGAAGCTAACTGTTCGCGCATGTCTCGTAGGGTATCGAAGTGTTTGTGCACGTCTTCGTGCTCTCGACAACGTAAGTTTTGCATCTTTCGAAGGATTTCGACCGCTACAACTCGGGATCGCTGCTCGAAGAGCTTCGCAAGATGTCTGAATATTTCGCGTGCCGTTCTGAGTCTTTTAATCTGTGTGAATAGAGTGTCGGGTAAGGTACCAGCAATTTGCTGCTTGACGACAGCTTCGCCCATTCGCCATGCCTTCATTTCGGCCTTCCAGACCTCAACCTCTTTCTTCTCAGCTGACGTAGTGGGGACCCAGCTTTCCCCTCGACCATCGAGTGATTTCGGATCCTCGGGCTCTGTCTCCGAGCCGTCCAAGTGCCCTCCGAGGCCTCGTGCCTCTATTGACCATAAAAGTCTATCCTTGTAGGTGACCCAGTTTGTGCCATCTGCTGCAAGCTTCGGCACCTTCAAAAATTCATCTCCGAGTTTCATTTCGAAGGACATCTCGTAGTTCTGCTTTTGGTAGTCTTCTGTAGTTCTTCTCTCGCGCGCAGTTAGAGCTCGGGGCTCATAACCTGTCAGATAGTTACTTCCTCAGTAACACCAAGCTACTGTATTAATATGTACCTGTCAGATAGTTACTCTACAGGTTGTCAGTAAATGTAAAGCTAAATAGAAAGAATGACTTACTCCTCAGTAACACCAAGCTACTGAGGAGACTACAGGAAAATTTACTCTACTGTAGTCCGCTTTTCTGCTTATGTAAGCGACTAATCTTCGCACCTAAAGAATGTACTACCAAGGGGGCAGTTTATACTCCAACAGGAAGTTCTACAATCCCCTCACCAAGCGCACCATCATCTCTGAGCGAGCTGATTTCGATGAGCGCCATTTTCTGGCCTCCAAGCGACCTCCCATGACATCTGGTGCGCCCCAGCTCACTTCCTCTGACTCCACTGGTGCTCCTACTTCTACTGGCATTTATCTCGACTCTGATAATGATTCTGATGACGAGGACGATCCCCCTGCACCGGTACAGGGTCAGGGGGGAGCTGTGGCCCCTCCAGTCGCTTATGCACCTCTAGATCCTCCAGCAGTCGCTCCTGATGGTCCTGATCATGCCCCTGCACCTGCTGCAGACGACTTCCACACTCCTCCAGCTTCTCCTCCACCTGCACCTCGCCCTGTAACCCCAGTAGGCATCGGTGCTCGCCTCCCTGCTCGAAATCGGCGACCTCCTCGCAGTTGGTGGCAGCTTAGTCCCCAGCAATTGGAGGATGAAGTAGATGATGAAGAAGAGGATGCAGATCTCGCCCTATCGACGTCTACTGCAGAACCTAGGACCTATGCTGAGTCCACTCTTCGCCCTGATGCTCAACAGTGGCATCAAGCTGCCTTGGACGAGTTAGCTGCCCATGAGAGTAATGGGACCTGGTCTTTGGTCGAAAGGCCTGTGGATCGCAAGGTGATTGGTTCTAAATGGGTGTTTAAGCTGAAGCGCAATGCAGATGGCTCCATCGACCGGTATAAGGCTCGATTGGTGGCCAAGGGCTATAACCAGCGACCTGGCTTCGATTTCCTGGAGATCTTTGCTCCCACCGTTCGTATGCCCACCATTCGAGTCGTCCTGGCTCTAGCAGCTCTCCATGACCTCCACCTGCGCTCTGTCGATGTCTCCAATGCCTATCTCAATGGGGAGATGGACTGTGACGTTTATATGGAGCAGCCTGAAGGTTTTGCCCAGAAGGACTCCAGGAAGTATGTCTGTCTGCTCCAGAAGGCACTGTATGGGACCAAGCAGGGTGGTAATCGCTGGAATCGAAAAATGCGGTCTGTGCTCGAGTCCCTTGGCTTCCAGCAGACCTACTCCGATGCAGCCATCTATATTCTGTGCAAAGGTGATGTGCGCATCATACTACCAGTCTTTGTCGATGACATGACCTTTGCATCGAAATCTCTCTCTGCAATCGAGGAGATGATCTCTGCCCTGCGCAAACACTTCAAATTGCGCGATTTAGGACCTACTACTCAACTCCTAGGCATTAAAATCGATCGAGACCGCCCTCGTCGATCCATCACCCTTTCCCAGCAGCAGTACTGTCTTGACATCCTCGATCGCTTTGGAATGGCTGATTGCAAGCCAGTTTCGACTCCCATGGACCCAGGATTGCGCCTTACTCGTGATCACTGCCCTCAGACACGAGAGGAAGCTTCCCAGATGCGTTCCTTTGATTATCAGGGAGCTGTTGGTGCACTGATGTACCTTGCCACCACCACCAGGCCAGATATCGCATACACTGTCGGTGTACTCGCTCGATTTAACTCCAACCCAGGCCTAGCTCACTGGGCTGCAGTGAAACACCTCCTGCGCTATCTGAAGGGCACTGCAAGCCTCTCCCTTACCTATTCTCCTGATCCATCGACATCTGAGCTATTCTCGACCTATTCTGATGCAGATCATGGTGGTTGCAAGGATACCGGTCGTTCTACTGGAGCATATCTCATCAAAATGGGTACTGGTGCGATCTCTTGGAGTTCTAAGCTGCAGGGCATCGTGGCATTGTCCTCAACCGAGGCAGAGTACATTGCTGCTGTGGAGGCTGGCAAGGAGGTGGTCTGGCTTCGCAAACTGCTTCAGGAGATGGGCTTTGCTGTCTCCCAGCCCTCTGTACTGCGCATCGACAACCAATCTGCGATCCAAGTGGCCAAACACCCCGAGCATCATGGGAGGATGAAGCAACTGGATTTGCGGTGGTTCTGGCTGCGAGATATGGTGGATAGGGAGGTGATTTCACCCCAGTTTGTGCCCACTGACCAGATGCCTGCTGATCTGTTGACGAAGCCTCTGGCTCGAGTCAAGGTGCAGCAGTTCTGCAAGATGATGGGACTTGCACCAGTAGGGGGGAGCTGAGCTGGCAGAGGTGTGCAATCAGGGGGGAGTGTTCCTTGTGGTGATCTTCACCTCTTATCTTCGCTTTCTCTCTTTCACATGGTCACTTACTTACTACCATTTGATTCCCCTTCTCATTTGCTACTTGCTACTTCTTTTCCCAGCCTTCTAGGCCAATTCCTAGTGTTGTGGCGCATCAGCCACTCTTTGTTTACTGTTGTTTACTTTGAAGCGCACTTAGTGTAGCTGAGTCCAGTGTTGAGACCTTTGGTTGCTCACACTGGACTCTAGGTACTGTGTACCCTCATATCTCTATTTAATCTATGGTTGCTCACACTGGACTCTAGTCTGGTTATTCCCCTAGCTCCCTAGAGCTTTAGGAGTCGATTAGGATCCCCCTAGGGACCCCTTTACTTCTTTGCTGCTCACATTTTCCCCCTCTTTGGGGTAGACATCCCATTGTCTAGTCAAGGCATCTGGCTCTGCTCCAAGCTTACCAGGACAGAAACAAATTATCATATTGAATTGTGAAAGGTACTCAGACCAATGTGCTTGGTGTCTGGTGAGAACCTTAGAGGTGGAAAAATACTCAAGGTTCTTGTGGTCTGTGATGACATCAATTGGTGGTGTGGGACCTTCAAGGTAATGGTGCCAAGTCCAGAAGGCTTTGTGGATTGCCAGGAGCTCCTTTTCATGTGTGTCATACAGTGAGTGAAAAAACCCTTGCAATGTTTTGCTATTTTGCACTAAGTGCAGTGTAGCACTGGAGGGCGTGGGAATCTCACTTGGCAGTAGTGGGATGGATTGTAGTACTGACTCTTGGCTACCAAGGGGTCACTGTATCACATGATTCCATCCAGTAGTCATCAAGATATGCTGGTTTTAAAACAGGTACACCATTGCAAGGGTTTATTCACTTTTGGTAATGGAAGGGTATATGGGGGATATCAGTACTTGGTATAGCCTCCTTTTGCTTTAAGCACTGCCTCAACCCTCCTAGGCATGCTTTCAATCAACTTCTGACACTCTTCAGCTGGTGTATTATTCCACTCCACCTGAGTCCTCTCCCACAACTCCAGTATTCCCTTGGGTGGATGCTCATACTCTGCAAGCCTCCTCTTGAGGTAACCCCAGGCATGTTCTATGGGGTTGAGGTTGGGGGACTGTGCAGGCCATACCATAGTCCTAAAATCCTGCTCCTCCAGCCACTCCTTGACCTGCTTGCAGGTGTGCTTGGGGTCATTGTCCTGCTGGAAGATGATGTCAGGAGGATGAAGACCATAATACTCAAGGGAATCTTGTAGTTCATCCTTCAAAATTTGGAGGTAAAGGTCTCCATCCATCCTCCCATCAATCTTGGTGGCATAT